>MNCI01013697.1:88831-98928 GCA_015680685.1 Gnetum montanum
AGAGTTGTGCTCAAATATTTTTGTAAAATTTTATTTTTTACAAGTAGGTATTATAAGGATCGCATAGACTAGGCAATTGAACAAAATAGGAACTCTCAACAACTCATAGTACTTGGCAAATTTGGCTGAATCTCTTTAAGATAAGTCATTTTTAGTTTACACACAACGCAATCATTTGATTTTACACAACCACACGCTGCAACAGTACACACACATACTCACATTAACTACTGAGTTTATTTGAAGGTATCTGGGCCTTGGTGTTGCCAGAGACCAGCAAGCTCCTAAATCCTATTCGAGGACACTCGTTGGCGGTCGCGTCCCAAACGGTTGCCAACAGTCCCAATACTTGACAATGTTTATCGCTCCCACACTTGCATTGTGTCATGCATGTGTGATGCCCAGCTTCCCTATGCAACTCCAAAGGGCCAACAAAAATCCCTACCCTATGCCAAAAGAAAAAAAATTCAATAAAAATGCAAGGACAAACCCTTGCCTCATCCCTTGCCCTACAACAAGCTACCCTTGGTCATCACCAAAACCTTGCCATCCCTGGGATCACATGTTGGGGAAAAAAATAAAAAGAAAAAAACAAACAAGAAAATAGTCACCCGTATCATTGTGTGCCTTCCTAGACAAACCCTAGTATCGATTGTAGTTGTAGCTCTGGAAATTGCACCGTAGCACACAGTGGTAGCTATGGCCCTCCACAATTACATCATAGAGTGCAATGGTAGCCACTGTGGCCATGTTGTAGGCCCACCATAAGAAATTAAACCTGTTGACCCCCAAAATCCATGGCTTTCCCTCGACAAAACCCCCATGCTCACCAAAACCCTGTGGCCTAGCAAAATTTCCAATGTGCAAAAAACCTCCCATGCATAGAAAAAATATACAAAACCATTCCTACCACCATGGTTGAAATAAGGCATGGAGGTGGCCACCACCCTCACAGGGTGCACACAGAACTATGATCCCAAAGCATTTGCCAATGGAAAAAGAACTAATGAAAAAAGGAACAAAGGGGAAAGCATAGTTAGTGTACCTAGCTGACGTTGATGGTTTCCTCTCCTCCACATGAACTTATGGCAGGTGACCTAGTGCTCCTCTTTTCCCTCAATGATGTTCATCAATCCCAGGTGTAGGCATCCACTCCAACATGTCATTCTTCTCCAATGAAGCTCTCCATTGATAGCAACACAACCGTAATGGTAAGACTATGCTCTAAACATTATGTTAGAATGGGCTAGATAATTAGCTTTAAGGTATCTAAAGTAGGTATACATGTAGACCCTGACAAGGTTAAGGCCATAACTAGCTTAACACTGTTAGTGAACCTTAAGAAGCTATGAGGCTTGCAAGGTAGGCTATAGTTCATACGTAGGTTTATTGCCTAGTTAATCGACAAGTTACAACCAATGCAACATCAAGAAAGGAGCCCACTTTGAGTGGACAACTCAATGCCAACAAGTATTTGACAATCTTAAGAAAGAGCAGGCACAATTTCCTATAGTTCAACCTCTGCAAGGAGATAAACCTTTTTACATCTATCTTGCCACTTCTAACACATCCATCACTTCTTTGCTTTTTCAAAAGCAAAATGATGGCACAAAGGTCTCGATTTACTACTTGAGCCACACATTAGTAGCTCATGAGGAAAAATATAATTATTTGGAAAAGGAGTACCTCATCCTAGTCTTTCCACTCAAGAAATGGGGGCATTACCTCTTCCACAATTAAGTTAATATCATTTGCAAAAATCATGTACTTTGAGCAATCATAACAAATATCTATGAAAGTAGTCACATTGCACAATGAAAAGCAATAATAGTGGAGTTTGACCTATACTACATTACATAGGCCTTAACAAAAATGCCATTTCCATTTGACCTACATCTACTTCAACACTTTGCAATTGTCAATGTTCAACATATTCCTAAAGAAAAAATGCCATTGCTGATGCACTAGCAACATTAGCCCTAAGCATCGCACATAACATGTTTGATGCATTGCCCACCTTGATGGTAGATTGCACTATGTCTATCACCCAAACCACTAACATTATATTCATAGCCACAATAAGCACAACCCACATAGGAGAGTAGTATGACAACATCAAGGCATACCTTCTACAGGGTGAGCCTCTACAATATTTAACTACCACCCAAAAAGATGTAGTATGTAAATGTTCATGGTAGTATGTCATCGTGGGTGATAACATGTTATGTTGTAGATCCTATGATGGCATACTACTAACATGCATAAATAATGGAAAAGCAAAAACAATCATCAAGAAAGTCTATGAGGGATTGTGTAGAGGCCACATAGCACCTAGGGCAATGACAGCAAAAATTAGATGACAGGCTCTTATTAGCCTTACATGGATTGCATCTTGAATGTTAAAATGTGTGACATTTGTTAATAGCATGGCAACCTAATGCATGTGTCACCAATTGAATTACACACAACAAAAATCACATGGTCATTCCAACATTAGGGCTTGGACATCATCAAATCCATAACACCTAAGTCCTTTGCAAGACATAGCTTCATAATAATCACAACTGAGTATTTTACCAAATGGGTTGAGGCTATTCCCCTTATAAATAAAACATCACAACAAGTTTACAAATTCATCCTAGATAACATAGAAACCTATTTCAACTTACCTATGACCATTGTAATAGACAATGGCCTACAATTTTACAGTGTCAAAACTAAAGCCTTTTGTAAGTACTTTAGCATTAAACATTCCTTTTTGTCATCATACTACCCTCAGGAAAATGGCCAAGTAAAGCCCACTAATAAAGTCATCATCAACCCTCTTAAGAAAATGCTAAGAAATAGCAAATGATGTTGACATGAGCAACTAGTCTATGCACTCTGGGCCTACTACACAACATGCCGAACAATGATAGGTATGATGCCTTCTAGCCTTGGTTATGGATCTAAGAAAATTTTTTCAATTGAATTATAGGTTCCATAGCTTTAAGTGATCCTCTCAAAATTCATTGATGAAGCTCAGAATAAATAGTTGAGAACTATAGACCTCAACTCAATAGAGGAGGAGCACATGTAGGTACTTGATCACATTAAATGGTACCAAGAAAGGCAACGGAAAAAACATCGTCACAGCTAGCATTAGCACTCAATCAAGAAAGGGAACCTAGTCCTCAAGGCTATTTGCAAATCCATGGATAAGTTCTCAGCCAATTAGGAAGGGCCTTTCTTGGTCACTAAGGCCTATGACAACAAAGCATTTAAGCTTGCTAATCAAGATGGAAATAAGTTTGCCAAACCAGGGAACCATTCATACATAAAGCTATATTATTCCTAGCATGCAACATCACATGTCAATCTAATAAGATAAGCATTCATCCACCATGATGTTAAACTAGTACACCATTCGTCCACCATAATGTTAAACTAGCATAGTAGCTCATCCACTATGATGTTAAACTAGCACACACACCACTCATCTGCTATGATGTTAAATTGGCATAGTAGCTCATCTGCTACGACATCATCACCCTTGACATTTTATTTGCATCATGTATTATGTGTTTTCTTCTTAGAGTTGTGTTTGCAAGATAAAGCCTTGGGTGGTCATGCAAAGATGCCTCTCATCATAGCGGCAAGTCACCGCATTAGTTTGATGTGCATGATTGGATTAGCCAAGTTTCTCAAGAGTGTACATCACTATTACCCCTTCATAGCCTACCTACATCCACCCCTATGTCTTAGTACTCCTTCATTTCACTTCATATTCAAGATTGCAAACCCCTTTGATGCTTATGTGTTGTGACTACATGGCATCCTCTTCAAGTCAAGTTGTAGAACCCAAGGCAAATGTAACATAAGTTGTCCCATGGGGAGCCTTTGTTGGCTATTCAAAGCCAAGGTGGATGTAACACGGGTCATACATAGGAGGAAACACCTTTCCTATAAATGTGATGCAGTTTTGAAGACATCAAAGCAAAGCCCATCCAATGGCATGTAGTCCACTCGATGGAAAGCACCTCGCAGTTAGCCTTTAGTAATGTGTAGAGCCTCAAGCAAGTTCATCCCATAGAAACAAATTGCAAGGACATGTCCCCAAGTAGCCCAATAATGCTACAATTTCATAATTATTCTAGCTTTGAATCCACACTAACTATCTCATGAGCACTCTAGTGAGAGGTTAACATTTTCAAGGGCAAGTCACTCTAGTGCCATGGTCACCATCAGCTATGATGTTTCTACATCATAACACCCTGTTTGAACTTCATCTTTCCTTTAATCCCCAAAAAATAACCTACACCTTTTACTCCTAGAATACTGCTATCCATAGCACTCTTGAGCATGATGCAATGACATCCAATCAAGTACTGCAGAGCGATGTTGGTGCTAGGTCTATTGTGGTGTTTTCTGTTCTTTGTTAATGTCTCTCAAGCCATTCCTCTAGACGTCAACAAAGAGGGGCCAATGAAACACCACCAAACTTGGACTATGGAGTCTCGGCTACAAACTTTTCTAATTACTGAGACTACGCTCTCCGTTGCCCTAAAGCATAGTCAATTGTAGTCTCACCACTTAGAAAAATCTACAGCAAGCTACAATTAAATATTATTATTTATTATTTTATGAATTAAAATTTTAATGCACATAACTTTGCTTCCTAGGACTCTAATTTAGGTGAAATTAGTATCGTTAGGATCATCTTCGAAAGTACTTTCTAATTGTGAAATTGATATTCTCTTTGGGCATATATTATCCTAGAGGTTGCAATACTGGTCATTTTACAAAATTATATGTAATTTATGAAATATGATTGTAGTGCAAAACTTTATTTTGCCAAGTTACCGTATTATTTTCATGAAATAAATGTGACTATTAGGTGTTGATATATGTGGTCATGTTATGTTTGTTATGGATGTTTTGTTCTTACAACATGCATTATCTTAAGCTACCCTAGAGTTGCACATGTCTTTGTAATGATGCTTATAGTGATCATTGGTAGGTGATGCTAGCATAAGGGTATGGATTGGTTGATGATGAGGCACCCTAGAGGTAGTTATGAATTGACCTTTGCTATGATGCATCAGTAAGGATCCTGTCTTAGGCCTCATCCCAAGATTGGGAGAACATAGGTGTGTTCATCCCTATGGTTGGTATGTGACATAAGTGTGTTCATCCTTATAGCTAGTCCTCCAAAAGGCTAGTGGTTATAGGTCATTGGTTGATGGACCTTGGTACCCGTTGGATAAATAAAAGACTAATAAAAAAACCTACAAGTAATGGTTGTTTAAGAGTACTCCTGGTAACATTTCACATACTACACTAAGTGTGGATATGTGAACAACCACATGGGTAAGGTGTATATGATGGTATCAGTTTATGAGTCATAACATGAATATAATATATATATATATATGACATGATTGTGTGGTACATGTGTTATAGTGTGGTATGATATAGAGTGGGTATGATCGTATGGGCATGATAGTGGAGATGTATGTAGTGTGGTGTAATGGATGTATAATTGATTGTGTCTAACAATTATTATATCTATGACTATGTGATAGCCATCTATTTACTTGAATAATGATTACGCTAGTGCTATGCATGATATCATATGCACATGTGTTGCTTAGAGCATGCACAAGACTAACAGTTGATGTAAGATTCCTCTCCTCTAATGCAACACTTATTGACCATCTAGCAGGGGAAGTGTAAAGGCTTTCCACTTAGTTTATACTAACTTTTTTTAGTCATATGTGAAAACCAAAAAGATACATGTAAGCATTAAGAGAGAGAGAGAGAGTAGATGAGGGAAAAATCTTTAGGGTTTGGTTTATGTATATGTCCATGTACAATAGTGTGGACTTTCATATTTGTATGACCCTCCCTATACTCTTATATATATGATGTTGTTTATCTATTTTTGTGTATCTTATGATAGCAGTGCACCTTTTTGGCTTATGTAGAGACATGTAGTTTTATAAATTGAAATGTATGCTTAGTCTTTGGTTTGCTATGGAGTTTTGTACAATTTAATCAATATATAAGGGATTTATTCTTAACATATTTTAATACATAATTAACTTCGAATTTATCATCCTTCCATTATGTTATTACTAGCTATCTTAGGCATCACTTTATCCTAGCTAGGTGTGGTACAACGAGATGTTACAATATTATTCCTAGGTTACCAAATGCTTCCATGTTACACTTAAAACTCATTGTGTTCATTTGTCAAATTCTATGTGCAATGAAAAAGTAAATATTAAACCAAGTACATCAAAAATAAATTGCATTAAAAGTAAAGTCTATGTTAAGTTAGAGTACTACAATGAATACGAATCAATCTTAATCTTATTTTCAATCATGGATTGTATTCAAGTATACTACCACTAGAATAAAATGCCATATAATTAACTCAAATTCATGCTACAAGTACTTGCTGACTCTTCTAAGCTATAAATATAAACTAACAAAGTTTCAATTAGGCTACTTGACCCAAAAATGATACATATGCATAGCAAGTGAACTGTATCTATAGGCATTATTTTGCAACTATGTCAACATAAGCGCATCAATGCAACATAGGCTTCATTAACTAAGCAACATCAACACATCAACATCAACTAAGCCCTTCTGAAATTGCATTTTTATTGTTCATCACAAATGATATACCAAAAATACATATGATTTGATAAAAGACACCAAATTTTAGAAGGAGTAGGCCTTAATCATTTATATATATATCTTGATATGTAATGTAAAACAATGACTCATTGATATATAATAAGGTAATAAATAGAGTAGGTATTCCTTTATAATGGTACATGATAAAGCTAAAATAATAAGGATATCCTATTAGCTTCATAGATATCACAATTAAGCATTGCAATAATCTAATGCATTATGTTCCATTTTATGAAGCTTGGCTACTTAATACTATCTACAACCCTACTTTCCATCATTTAAAATGCTTAGATATTTAGCTATTTATCATTTTCTTTCGAACTTCATTTAGATTAATTAGCATAAATTACATGACTTAGAGCTATCAAACCAACTTTGTTCTATTTCACTAACATATGCTACATAAGGCTTATATATCTTAGCATAACTATTGGAATTTAACTACCTCTAACTAGTAGTTTTTATCCAATGTTAAGTATGTCCATTATTCCCTACTCTCTTTCATGTTTTCATTTATCAATGGTAGGATTAGGTGAACAAAGTCCGTCAAAGACATGTTATCAAAATTGGACTTTACATTTTGATTTCTACATCACAAAGGGATATACATACTATGTTATAGGTTTTGTTTAGTTTTTTTCTTTCTTTAAGATTGCAAGTTAATATTGATAAAATTAAGATTATTGTGTTAGGTATTAGAAATATAAAGTATAAGTTTTGATTTAAGAATAAAAATGTTGAAATTGTTAATTTCTTTAAATACTTAGGTCTTCTTTGTATAAATAATTACAGCTGGGATATGTACATTAAAAAAAGTCGCAAAAAAATACTAAAGTTTTTAATACTTTTAGAAATAAATTTCAATCCTTGAGAGTTTTTCATTGCAACTTAAAAACCAATTCTTTCTAAGAAATCATTTATCCTACTATTTTGTATGGATGCCTCATATAAAGACTAGGCCTTAGTGAAAAATATTGAAAGACTATTAAAAAAATACAAAAATCTTTTCGCAAGTTGAATTAAAAGTGAGTGCATATACTCCTTACCACATGATGTTATTAGAATGTGATATGTTATCTTAATGTTGTGTTCTAAGGCTATCCTTAAAGAGATAAAAGAAAAAACATGGTATTTTGAAGGGATATTATGGCTGAATAAGTGAAATGTCTCATTAAAGATTGTGCAAATACACTTAGTAGCATAGACAAGTTAAATAGAATGTATTGCAAAAGCTTTAGTTAAATCTATAATGTAAGAAAAAAAAATTTTGAACATGTTCAATGAAATTGTATCAATTTAGTAGTAAGATATCTTACTACTAACATTCCATCATGAGTTTATAGCCTTTTTACTAAACTTAGTTAATAATCGAAAGTGGTAGATGGATTAGCCTACCTAGAGAGGAACACATGTTAATTTTGTATATCAAAAGCTCTTAAAGATGATAATCATGTATTTTTTGTGTGTTCTATGACAACTATTGAGGCAAAAATGACATATGTTAGCAAAATGTTTGTATGAGCCATTTTTTAATACATCCAATGCTTGTAGGTTATTTTATTGAATTTACCTTTATATTTCATAAAGTATACCAAGTTTTAAATTTTAGTTTCATATTGCTTATATGTCTTAGCACTATAGTACCTATCTATAAGGACAAAGGAAACATTTAAATTATGATAGTTAAAGAAAGATTAAGCTTATGATTCACACTATGAAGTTGAGAAAAAAGTTTTAGAATAATATTTGAGATGATAATTGATGAGACGCGATATCGCATGGGCCGCGATATCGCGGTCCACCACCAAATCTATAAATAAGAGGCGGAACTCCCCTCATTTTCCATCCTAGGCTAGAAGTAGCAAAGCTCTAGCGGATTGATCACCCTAGAGATAAAATATTTTCCATGTGCCTGCAGTAGGAGTCCCCCAAGTGAACGGTTCTTTATTTGAGTAGCTTTGTACCTGAACGCAAGTTGTGTACGGCAATCAAGACAAGCTTTGTGGATAAACCTTGCAGTACATGGATAAGTTTTATTTAATGTTATTTATTACCTGTTGTTAGTGTGGCATGAGTACGACTTGGTTACGAGCATTGACGAATGTGTACGGCTAACCAAGAAATCAACTACTCATCGCGATTAGATTCTTCCCCCCCCCCTCCTTATCTCCTAGAACGTGGGACGAGTACAACTTGATTACGAGCATCTCTGGATGTGTACGGCTAGTCAAGGAATTGGCTGTTCATCACACTTAGGCTAGTTAGGTGCCTCAGTACGACCACTTTGAGCACGTGTGTTACGTGTGGTGATCCTAGTAACGATCAGCANATGGAGTTTGACTGAATTTCACGTGCTACGCTCGTTTCATATGGTTGAGTGTAGACGTACCTCGCCACTCATCATTGGCGTCATTGTCGGGGACTAAGTGTTTATGCACCGAATAGAACATAAGGGATATCACTCACATCATTGTGAGCCTTAATGAACCTTCGGGTTAATCAAATAAAAATTATATAATGGTGAATTTAGCACACCGATAAAAATGCCTTCTTCTCATAAGAGCAACTCATCACCTAAGGATCACACATGAGACAATCGGCAAGATAAAACACATAACCAAAATAAGCTAAGTCCTAAATAATATAGGATGACATATACTCATCCCGATGATTATATTCCTAATTTTACTTTTGTTCTCCATCAGGACAAACAACTGCGGTGGAGATATTTGCAAGGTAACATTGTGTTACCTCCAGATCAATCAATCTCTTGCATGATTTTCCGTGCCTTGGTACAGATTGACATGCAAGAGCATTTCGTTGAATACATTGTGACAGATTCTGATATGAGGGATTATCATCTCACAGATTTACAACATATGAGGGACCTAAGGTAGGAGAGTCAACATGCTTTTTTGAAGGGCAAAGCCCCGCACGTCCTTAGCGAAATAGGAGATGAGGAACCCCTTATCACAGGTTCTTTAGCAAAGGATGTTCCCCCTCCTAACGATGGTAAGGAGGATGAGTATCAGAACCTATGATCAATGATACATATCCCTAGTTCTGATGTCTGTGAACACCAACTATTCACAGAAGGAACAACCACTTATGTTAAGGACGGGCACTTGGATCGTCACAATGATCGGGATCGTAGCAGCCGAAGAGAAGGCAAGAAAAATCGTCATGGCGATGGTTCCCCTTCTTCTTCCCCTTCTTCACATCACTCACCCTCTCCTTCCACATCTGGGTGTAGCCACCATGAACATAAAAGGGAGGATAAAAGTAAGAAAGACGAAAGACCTCGATGGGAAATTCGAGAGAGAGGACAAGGGCAAGGACATAGGGAGAGTAGGGAACAATGCAGACATTATAGGCATCATGAAAGAGATGATCATGATGAGCCCCTACTC
>MNCI01013698.1:3513-31277 GCA_015680685.1 Gnetum montanum
AATCTCTTTAAAGTAAGTCATTTGTAGTTACACACAACACAATCGTTACATTTCTCACAACCGCATGCTGCAACAGCACACACAC
This sequence comes from Gnetum montanum, assembly GCA_015680685.1. NCBI lineage: Eukaryota > Viridiplantae > Streptophyta > Gnetopsida > Gnetales > Gnetaceae > Gnetum > Gnetum montanum. The sequence continues at coordinate 3,599 of MNCI01013698.1, forward strand.
ATACTCACATTAACTAATGAGTTTATTTGGAGGTATCTGGGCCTTGGTGTTGCCAGAGACCAGCAGGCACCTAAATCCTGTTCGAGGACACTCGTTGGCGGTCGCGTCCCAAACGGTCGCCAACAAACATGAAGGACACAAAAGAAAATCCAATAGCTACAAAATTGGATGGAACTCATGTAGTTCCTGGTGGTGGTGGCTCCTCCATGGGTGCCTTTCTCTTGTCTTGTGCTCTAGGTCTTGGGATTTGATGGTGTTGAAGTATGGCCTGGAGTTTCTCCTCTTTAGTTCGAGGATCCTATGCCATCCATGCTAATGTTCTGATGTTTGATGAAGTCAACACCTCCCATGGGCATGGTAGTTACAGAAAAATTTTGTTTGCTTTGACATACCAAGATGCAAACACTCATCGTTCCCCCTTGTAAGCTCTAGCTTTGTCTCTGTATTCTTGAAAATCTATGATCCATCAAGCCAAGTCTATTGCAACATCTTTCTACCCCTGGTGTCTTGCTTTAATTACTTCGAGTTTAGAATTTGCAACCTCCAATTTTTGTAATATTTACTTGTGTTTTGGAAATTCTGTTTCATATTTGACATAGGTGGTGGCTACTTGTTGCTCGAGCTTTGTTCTTGGGTTCCCTGCTGTTAACATGGCAAGGTTGGCATACCGCAAGTTTGCCAACTCTATGTACTCTGTAAGGTTGTAGATCTACAGGTCTTGGATCTTAATTTCCACCTGGTGGGCAAACATGTATGTTTCCAATATGGCCCACCAATCAATGTGTTGAGAACTAAAAGCATTGATGTGGGCCTTGGCCATATGGATCTCCTTCTTGATGATTTATTTATACATCCCCACCTGGTCCTGGACATGCTTCTTCAGTTTATTGAGAAGGATCCTGTTGTGCTACTTGTAGGGTCATGAGCCTTTCTTGCAATCTTTGCACTTTTGCTTCAGCGTGCTCAGCCCTCATATGTGTCAAGACTAGCTTCCCTTTGGTGGAAATGAGGTCTGATTGTATTGCTATAACATCCTGTGGGATGTCAAATAAGGACATCATTACTTATCCTATTTGTAGCAATCGATCAAGTACATCCTCATGTTCCGCAGGAGTCATTGAGGTACCAGACAAAGTTTGAGCATCCCGTGCTCCTGTAAGATCTACTAGTGGCACAAAAGGTACATTAAATGATTCTTTAATATGATCTATGACCACTTCTATGACCCCTGTTTCATCCTGGTGCTACATGACCACCACTATGGCCCCTTCACTAATTTCTAACTCCACCTAGAAGGACACAGTGTTCTTTGAAATCTGTTGTGACTAAGCACTCTCTCCTCCTTCTGTCTAAATGGACACTTCATCCCATATTCGATCTATAAAAATTGTAGGTTGTACATCATCATCGATGACGTGGAAGAGATTTACGTCATCAAGACTTCCCCAACTAATCGTCTCAACGATGGCCCTGATAGTTTGTAATCTTGCGGCAGTTACAGTGGTTGATCCTACTAGCCCATGCTAGGTCCTACTTCTTGTTGTTGGCTGGGTCCCATGCTTGGAAGTTGGCTAGGTCCTGCAAGTTAAGTTGCAGTTGGCCCTGCCATATGTTATTTTTCTTGTTCTGACCCCAGCATCTCACCAGTGATTTTCCTCGTAGCTAGTGGATTTAACAGTTCAGTATACGAAGAATTTTGGGCTTTTTGGAGGACATCATTGGTGTATCCTCTGATACCAACACATCTACATAGCTTTCTAATAAGACAAGGGAAGGGCAATGCAAACTTCCATGTCTTCCATTCTTCGAATCGCCTCAGGATCTCTGTAAAATATAGATGAGGTAGGTTAGCATTAACCTTTTCCATCAACACTACACATCCTCTTGCCACATATGTTGAAATTATTTTTAAACCTTTTGTGGGAAAGATGTGATAAGTCCCTATTTTGAAATAAATCCTCTCTTCCATCATCAATTCCCTAAATTTCTTATCTTCCTTGTTGTACGTCCTTTCTAGACAAACTCGTTGCGCATCAAGGTCTAAGCGGGTAGAGAACTGAGCAACCTTTAGCCCTATATTCTAAAGGTTTAATACTTCTGAAATGGCTTGAATAGAGAAATCAATATTCACACCACAAATGTTAACCGTGGTGCCTTGTTCTTTATTGTGCCAAAATTGGTATGTTTCCCCTAAGTACCAGAAACCACTTTCAAAGAGGGTAGGCCATAATGGGGATCCATTGAGGTGATCCCTAATGGCCTTTGAAGCAAATTCCTATGAAAGGTCCAAAGTTTAATTCCATGATCACTGCAGTGATATGGACCTTTCATGGATGGCCTGAACACAATCCTAGGGCAACGTGAGATGTCGTCCTTGTTTAGACACTGCAACAGCTCCTCCTTCTTCCTGCCTTGATTGTGCAGTAGCAGGGTCTTCTTGGTGGATAATAAATGATTATTCCTCCTACTATACATGTTTTTGAGTAGGAACTTGTCCTTCACCTCTCCTAGGTTGTTTGTTTCCACCTTGAGCAGGACCTTCCTGTTGTCTACGTTTTTGGGTCATCTACAATCACACAGGGCCAATCGTTAGTAAGGTTGTTACCAAAGTTAGGTTATACCTTACTGATTGCCTTAATGAATTTTCTTTATCTTTGTGTGATGTTAATTAAAATGACCTCGAAAGATTATAATATTAAATCCTCTTTGCTTAGGTGGTTTCCAAATATAGTTTCATAGTATAACTAAGGAGATGAAATTGTTTTTGGCACATTTATCCTTAATTTTATAACTAATTACCCTTGATAATGTCCTTCAGGCGATCAAAAATTTTTAAAAAGTTATGCCCTATTCACTGTGTGCACCTCCCCCACGACTAAGCTGAACACTCTAGGTTCAAGTAGGTTCAAACGGAATGAAAATCGGAGGACCAGTAAGTGATTTATGGATATGAAAGCAAGGGATGCACAATCGCAAGTCATAGAGAGAAATTTGAAAAAGTTCCCCCACATCAACAATTGCAAATGATGTTAAGTAGTGTTGGGGGTCACGTATATATATATTTTTGGGACGTGATATCGTGTACGCAATAGCACAGATGCGACATCGTGACCTATCGATGTTAGGGCATTTATGGAATATACTAAATTTTTAATATTTTTTTGAAATTAAAAGATGTAACCTAAGGACATCTGGATGACTGTTAAAGGGTTCCAAGGTAATTCAACTAGTTTTGAAGGCACAAAAATTATGATGGTGTGGAATTATCAATAAGGACCTTAGGTGGTAAGGGAGAGAAAAAGGCTATGTGATGGGTCATAGGAACATTCGAATCGAAGGGAGAGTAATAAGGGAAAGAATATCATTGAAAATATGCTGAGGGTGATAGATGGTGTGTGGAAGATGTGTTATGAGTGCAAATTAAAAAAAATTACCCAAGTGGGTCCTTCCCAAAGCAAGTTCCAACCTATAATGCCCTTACGTAACCACACCTTAAAATGTCCGTAGGCACTAGAAGGGTTAAATGTAATCCACACTAGTTCTACAAAAAACACACATGTAAGTATCACCAGAATGAGGTATGAATTCTACGCTATACAAGACACAAGCTACAATTACGTGAATAGTTAGATGAGATGGACTATAGAAGGGATTGTAGAGATTGGGACATGAGGTAACTGACCTAGGGCATAATGAATCCTGCATTTAAAGCATGATTAATGTGTCATTAACCCATCATTCCAAGATCAGGACCAAGTCCATTCCTCTGATCAATGACACCTCATTGTTTTATCCTATGATGAGTGACTATGAGAGTATCATAACAACAAGGCATACAATCACTTGACATTTTGTTCAAGGGAGGAGTGAATTTTGCTTTGTGGCACTTTCTTTGTCTCTTTCTCTTCTTCTCTCTCTTCTTTTTTTTCGTTCTTTTTCTTTCTCTCTTTTTTTTCGATTACTGAATCCAGAGAAGCTGCCAACCTTTAGGCATGGGTGCATGTCTTTCTAGTGGGACCCCCTAGAAAAACATTGGACTTTTGAGTGCCTTTGATTACTCTTACTTCCATTTTGCGTTAGATCTTCAAGGATCTTAGTACAACCACATTACGTGATAACTCTCATATACGTCACCAAAGAGAATCTGCAAGTCCCCTTGATGTCACACCCTAATCATTCCCTCTTGATCCATTCCTCTTCATTCTGGGTACAATGAACACAAAATTAATTTTAAGTTTTAAGAATGTCAAGAATATCACTGTACCCTCAAACAGAACCTCTTATTTGTAGAATGGATAAGTGGATGTAATGGGCTCACTATCCAAATAATTGATCATTCAAGACTCGATAACATAGAACACACCTCAACCAATGAGCCACATGAGTGTTTTATTCATAGATGAGATTACTTATAAAAAGATAAAAAGACAAAACAAGAAATTGAAAAATGAAAAACTAGAAAACAAAAAAATTGTAAAATTAAAGAAAATGAAAAATATTTATTTATCCCCCAAAACTAAATAGTTGAGCATGGAGAGGATTAATAAATGAAAGATGAGGATCCTTGCATGTTGGAAATATTGAAACTCGGTCATACTTACCCCATTGGGGTTCACACACCTGATTATGGTAAGCATAGTGGGACAATTAATAAGATGTGGTTCCCAGGTAAAGAGTTGGCCCACTATGATACTTGAGACCATAAAATGGCATGCAAAGATTAGGATGTCACCCTCCATGGTTGTATTCATTGGGTTGTATGGTTGTTGGAGTGTTAATTGGTGGCCTTAATGAAGTAACATGAGGCGTCGAGTTTGAGGAGAAGGATGCACCATAGTGTTGGACTTGTGCTAAGTTGGAGAATGTAGTGGCCTTAGAACTATGTTGTCCCTTCCTACAGTCATTTCTAAAGAAGGGACACCTTTGATGTTGAGGAGGTCTCTCACTGCTGTTGGCAATAGTAGCACAAGTAACGTTCGTGGGTTGTTTCTATGGTGTAGACACTTCAGGAACAATTGGTGGGGATGTAGAAGGAGGAAAAGGACGAGAATGTTGAAATTTAAGAGAAGTGTAAGGTACACAAGGTGGTGGTTGTGTTAAGGACATGGGCTGATAGTATTGAGGAGAATGATAATGTGGCAAGATAGAGTATGTTGACCCAGTTGGGGAAATAGGATGTTGAACTAGATAAGCATTTGGATTTGGGTGATACGAAGGGTGTCTGTAGTTTAGGGATGGCTTCCCCCATGACTAGGATTGTTGCCACTGTGATCGAACATAGTATCTTTGTGTGAACTCTGGGTGTAACGTGCTTTTCCAATGCTCATATAAATGTAACAAGATTGGGCATTGGCCCTTGGCATGATCGTACAGGAAAATGTTGCATTCATACGTGTGATTGGCAGTTGAGCTCTTATTTTCTTCATCCCTTCTTTCTGATTATCAAATGATATTTTGTCCTACTTCTCGGGTTGTCAAAACTCTATCTCCAAGAATATTGATATATTCTCCACACTTTTTATGCATCCATTCCAGCATCTTATTGATCTTTGCCTCGATTTCAGCTAATTATTGTTGTACTAGCAAAGATGATTCTTCCTCCTTGAGATAGGTTGATTTCTCCTTTTTGTGATTATGGACCTTTGTTAAGTTAAGATTTTGGTCCCGTTGATGTTTTTCAACACTCTCCCATCTAGCCATTTCTCCTTCTTCTTTTGCTACCCACTTAATAAGCTATTGGAATTGATGGGTTCATAGTTTGTATAGTTGACCTTGGGCATACATCCCTAGGGTCTCTCTTGTTTCATCACGAAGCTCATCAATGATATGGTACATTAGACTTTCCTCAGAGAACTCATGGCCTGGACAGTTGTTTAACAATGCATAATATCTTTCTAAGGCCATGTACAAGGGTTTATGTTGTACTGGTTTCCACTCTTGGATTTGTTTCCTCAAGGCTGACACTCTTGCGTAGGTTTGATATCTTTCGTTAAAGAGTTCTACCATTGTTGGCCATCATCGTATTGAGTTTGGTTTTAACAATCTATACCATACTTTTTCTTGGCCAACGAGCATCATGGGAAAGAGCTTGATTTTTTGCCAACTATTATCAATGTTGTTCCATGCACAGGCATCGTAGAAGGCTTGTAAATGTTGATGTGGATCTAAGTCATAGCCCCTTGAGAAATTGGGAAAGTTTCTTAAATCAAGCCTGGGTAGGTGGCTCTCTTTACGATGCCTATGGGAGATTTGAACAACCTCTTGTATATGAGTTAGGCTTGTAGTGGCTAGTAGGGGTTTATCGTCATCGAGTAAGTTATGCTTTTGTGCATTGGAACGATGCTACCTTTGTTTATGTTTATAAGAAAACCCCACCTTAGATTGCGTACTCCAATCTTCATTGTCATATAATTTGTTGGTTCTTTAATGAATTGCCTCACTAGATATGGCATTATCGTAGTCTTGTAGGAGAGGCATGGTTGTGCAATTATGTGTGAATTTGTATGTGACTTTTTGTAATTATTTCTTTCTGAAAGATATATCGTTAATTCCTATACAGCACCCTTGTATGATATGACTAACCTAGATAACTAGCACCATCATTGGCAATGGTGCCAATGATGAGTGGTGAGGTACCCCTACACTCAACCATACAAATACGAGCATTTCATGCAAAATCTAGTCAAACTCCGCATATGGACTAGTTGTTGCATCTAGACAGTTACTCATAGATCGTAGTTCGCTATCTACCCACCTGGACTAGTATTAGCTTTGTCATGTATGGTTTACTCTAGATTGCGGTGTATGATGTGTTCCTACACTAATGCTACTCCTAGGGATGATGGGAAATAATATAAACTAAACTAGGAGAGAGAGTGTTTGAGAGAGAGAATCTAAACTATCCTAAGTGCGATGAGCATCCATTCCTTAATCATCTGTACACATCTTCGACCTTGTGCACGACTGCCACTAGGATTACCAAGCGCATGGCCTAGGTACACTACTAGGTTACCAAGTAGTCACACTTAAATGTTCATGATTAAGTCATACTCATTCCACGTTACTAGGAGATAAGGGTAGAGAGAAATTAACTAAGAAGTAGTAAATAACAATAAAAATGGATGATTAAGGAATGGATGCTCATTGCACTTAGGCTAGCTTAGATTCTCTCTCCCTATCTCCTATTAGTTTAGATTCTCTCTCCCTTTTCCTCTTAGCTTAATTAAAGATTATTTTGCATTGCTTCCAGGAGTAGCATTAGTTTAGGAACATATCATGCACCTCACTCTGGACTAAATCATACGTGACAAAGCAATACTAGTCCAAGTGGGAAGACAATGAACTGTGATCAATGAGTAACTATCTAGATACCATAGCTAGCCTGTCTACGGAGTTCGACCAGATCGTGCTTGAAACGCTCGTATTCATATGGTTGAGTGTAGGGGTACCTCGCCACTCATCATCATGGATCATCATACTTAAGAGCTATGAGTAAAGAAAGGAATTTCTAAGGTCACCTAGTAGTTATGAACATCTTCCCAACTTCATGTACTGTTTGATGAAGTGTATTTTTTTTAGCTCTAATATTGAATCCTTAATATTGGATATCAGATATTGAGAGCTGAAAAGTGATATTGAATATTCAATATTGTGGGATATGTGCCAGCCTATAAATATAGTGCTTGGTTGCATGGTTTGGGCATAAGTTTTGTCATAGCATAGTAAAGCTCTTTTAGTTTCTTTTCTCTAGAGTTAGAATATTTTTCAAAGTGCCCACAATAGGAGTCATTGAGTGTATGGATCTTTATTCAAGCACTATTGTACTTGAGCATGGTAGTGTGTGTGGCAATAAAGATGAGCTTTCTGACAAACCTTGCAGTACCTTAGCTAAATTAATTATTTTATTTATGAATTTAATGCTTTCTATAATTTTATTTATTGCTTCAAAGTAATTAAGCTAAGCTAATTTAGCTAAGTTAAATGGCAATAAATTAAGCACATAGGTATGATTGCTTTGAGCATGCACATGATGCTTGGTAATCTTAGCAACACTTCACATTTGGTAACCTAGCAACATTATACGTGTTCAAGATATGTATAGAAAGTAGGACTGAATACTTATGTTAGGATTAGTTAGAGATTAATGAGTTAGTTATATTAAATTAGCCATTAAATTATTTCATTCCTTTATTTTATGCACCAAGAACATAAAACATAAAAAATGATAAAAATCATATGTTTCAGTTGCACTTAGCCATAACTTTGCATCTCACAAGTGTAACTGGGAAGACAACAATTGTAACGATTAGATTTCACTTCCTAGAACTAGTGTACTTAAAGACTTAAGGTCTTCAAAATTTGACTGGATCACAGGTGAATGCTTGTGATCCATATGGTTGAGCATAGGGATAATCATTGTTCATCATTAACACCATCACTAGGGACCTATAATTTGTTATGTGTGCTATCTAGGATTTAATGAAAATTTACTTAACATCATTGGAATGAACCATAAAGTCACATCATACATCAAAATAACTACAATAATTATAATAAATCACATTAAATTTCTTGCCTTCTAATACAATATGTCTTCTTCTCACAGGAGTGATTTTCCACACAGGTTTGATGGAGTAAATTAGTAGATGCCCCAGTAATATAGAGTGATATATGCTCAGTAGGATGAGTATGTAACCAATTTCACCTTCATCCTACACTAGGATGAACAATTGTGATGGCATGAAATGGTGGGAAACATTATGTTTTCACCTGATTAATCCATTCCAGCGATGCTCCACCAAACTCTTATGTAGTTGGGCATCCAAGGGCTTTATGTTGAATGTGTTGTGCAGGATAGTGATGCAATGGATTATCATTCCACTGATGCACAATGTCTGAGGGATCGACAACTAGAGAAGAATTATGTGTCTGCAAAGGGGAAGTGGTCTAATGATTCCCCATTTTTGATGTACCAAAAAGATGATGGAGAATCCTCTCTTTGACTTTGGTGAAGGAGGTCGAAACCAAAACTTGTAGTCCATGATACATAATTCTAGTTTTGTTAAGAATAGATCCCATGACAAAGGGGGATCCAAAGAGGAGAGTCATGATAGGGATGCAAGAAAGCAGCATGATCACGATCATGGCTACGACCATCAAAGAGGTGGTGGCAAGCATCATGATGATGCTAGTCCTACTTCCTCTTTATCTTTGTTGTCCTCTTCTTCCTTTTCCGGCTTTGAATGCAATGGTAGGGGCCATGATTCTGATGGAAGTGACCAAAAAGACCAAGATGATCATAGGAACCATCAAGCAAGTCAATATTTGGGGCATGGGCATTCAAGAGAGGCCCATCACCATGAATGAAGGAGTAGCAGAGGGCATCATAGGCACCATGTCCACCATAGGGGCCACAGTTATGATGGGCCTTTGCTTGTCACTTGAAGCATGTTGAACATCATAGAGGTGGTGAAAATTCCTACAAGGCATGTAAAAGATCACTAGATCAAGAGGATAGACATGAAAAATATTCCCAAGTTTGAAGGGGTATATGACTTTGATTCACAAAACCATCTTTAGGCCTTTCATGATGCATGTGCCTTGAAAACTATGGAGAATGATTGGAAAACACCTAACCTATTCCCAAGGATACTCATTAAGGAAGCAGAGAATTGGTATTTGTTCTTAGAAATGGAATCCATTAGATGGTGGAGTACAATGCTCTAACTATTCAAAGACAAATATCATACATACTCCCAAGTGTCCAACTTGAAGAGGAAAATCCAAGGATGGAAACAAGGGATGCATGAACCCTTAGATTCAGCCATGGGCTGATACTATTCTCTATTGCATAGGTGTCCTAGCCATGATTACTCTCAATAGGAACAACTTTGCCATGTCATAGATGGGATTCAATACAAAATGAGGAGAACTCTTGGAGTCTATGCCCAAGGACGATTGTTAGAACTAAGAGCCCATCAAATTCAAAGGCTAAGTAAGTAGCAAAGAAAGAAGGTGAGTTGAGAAAATGAGAAAGTGCAGAAGAATATAATAGGAACCTTCAATAAAAAAAAGGGAGGTCTATTTTTGTGACAATGAGAAGGAATCACCACTTAATAAGGTGGTAAACAGAAAGACCTTTCCAATCCAAAAATCTATGCCTAAAATGTCAACCAAGACAAATAAAATGTGGGATTTAGTAGATGAAAAATTCCAAACTACTCTTAAATTAGCAAGAGCATCAAGAAAGTAGAGTAGTGAATGTAAGGGCAGAGCTACTATAGTAGAAGAAGTTGTGAAGACAAAATAATATGATGATGGTGGATGTGACATTTGCCAATATGAACATCCTAAATGATGTTACCCTATCATGTCACACTTTTAGAAGTCTCGGGTATATGCCCTTAATCCTAGATTGGAAAGAAGGCAAGCACCCTAAAGATTTCCTTATCCTCAAGGTAATCCAAGCCAATTTCACTAACAACAACAAGCCTATTATCGAAGTGGAGCTCCACCACAACTATATGAGTAGTATTTGTAGTGGTAGCATCACAATCATGGGGGATGTCACCACCAAGGCTACAGTACCCTTACAGGCAACTGAATCCATATGGATACTATGGTTAACAACACATTTCTTTGTGTGACTCTTCTAGTCATGACACCTTCCAACATCACTACTACCCTTCATAGTATTATAGAACTTATTCTCCATCTAATAGAGAGGAAACCCTAGATCTGTATTATCCTCCTCATCCTTTTGCATCTGTTCCTCCACCCTCAACCTAGTTACTACCTACTCCATTAATGTAGGAAGAAATTTCATCTCAACCATAAAAAAGCAACACAACAAGGGTTGTTTACTTACAACCAGATCCTTAGCCAAGTGGTTTGGAAACTAGATCACAAAAGAGATCTTTCTTCCAACCCAACAGCCCAACTAAGCCTTCACATATACCTATAGTTGGCAACCTTGCTTCTCTATCTTCCTATGCATCTAATCCATTTGAGTCCCTTTGAAATCAAACACATCAAAAAGTGCATATCTTCATGTTAACTCATGCAATAATCAATTAGATGAAGGTTGGCTACCTTCCTAGGAAACTATCTGATCTTGGAAGTCCCCTCATTTACCTTCAAATCACTAGGGATGAGCCTTGCAAGGCTTTTCTAGATTTGGGTTCTAGTCTTAATCTAATTTCCCATGAGATGTATAAGGCCTATAAGCTACCTCCACTCAAGAAGAGCGACATCTATCTCAAATTGACTAATTAGTACATCACTATTCCTTTGGATTTGGTGAAGGACATTATGACCATTGTTTGTGGGTGATCCTACCCCACTGATTTCTTGGTGATCCAAGTGGACAATTGCAAAGGGGGACTTCCCAATTATTATGGAAAGAGCATGAATAAGGACTATTAATGTAATAATGAGCATCCAAGATCATTTTCTTAAAATCTCAAAAGAAAATGCATTTAGAAAGATTAAGAGGAAGAAAGTCCTATGCATCACGTATAGTGATACAAGGTGTAACTATGTGTAGAAACTATGGGTCATTCATAATGTATCTATCAAAGCATGTAGTCAATGTGTTGACATATCTAAAATTCAAAGGTTCTTTTATGAAATAGTCACAAAATAGAAGGGCACCCAATGGCTAATAGTTGATCTTAGAAATAACATACTTTGTCTGGAACTTGCTAAGAGCCTAACATGTGCCTACATAGAAGGTATGGATCAACTAGAGCAAGTTCATCACCAACTCTTTGATAATGCAAATGATGATACCTATTGGGGAGAGTTGGAAATTCTTGAAAATTTTTTTAAAAAAACCCCCCTTGAGCTAAAAACTCTACTTGTTTGCATGGAATATGCATTCTTGAAAAATGGAAAGCTGATAATAATCAATGCAAATCTTTCTCCTAAACAAAAACGTATGAAACTAAATGTGATCAAAAATTGGCCAACAGTCTTTCCTTGGTCATATCCTAAACTCACAAGGATTATCCTAGGATATGCTAGCATCATATCTATAGTGATTCGACCATGAAGCCAAAGAGGAAACAATAGCAGTGGTTAAATCCCAAATTGAAAAAGATCCTCAAAGAGGAAATCAAACAACTCCTCAAGGAGGGGTTTATCTATCCCATTGAAAATAGTGAATGGGTTAGCCCACTCATGATTATGCTAAAGAAAGGTGGCAAGTGGCAGGTCTGCATCAATTTTTGGCTATTGAATATGGAAACATTTAAATATCACTTTCCATTACCATTTGTAGATTAGGTGTTGGACACTATATCTGGGCATTTATATTATAGTTTTCTAAATGGTTATAGTGGCTATAACCAAATCTATATTGCACTAGAGGATTAAGCCAAAACAACATTTATGAGTCCTTGGGGGACTTTTGTGTATCAAAAGATGCCATTTGACCTATGCAATGCCCCTACCACATTCCAACACTTGGTCTTAATTATTTTTCAATAAAAGATCAATAGCAGGGTGGAAATCTTCATGGATGACTTCTCCATGTATGGGGCTACATTTGAACAACCCTTGGATCATCTTGAGCAAGTGCTCAAAAGATGTGTGGAGATCAATCTTTGACTCAATTGGTAGAAGAGCCATCTGATGGTCTAGAAAGGCATTGTATTAGGGCATAGAATCTCACAAGCAGAGATTAAGGTTGATCCTAAAATGATTAGGATCATCCAAGGAATTACCTATCAACTAGAAACTATAAAAGATGTCTAGTCAATCCTTGGACACATTGGCTATTATCAACAATTTATAGAGAATTTCTCTAAGATAGCTGATGAGTGGCAAGGTACCCCTACACTCAACCATACAAATACGAGTGTAGCACAGGTGATCCGGTCGAACTCCATAGACTAAGTGCCTACACGCCTCATGGAACACTTAAGGTTAATCATTCATTGTCTTCCCAGACTTACTTGTAGTTGTCATGGTGTATGGTTAAGTAAGTATGAGGTATGTGATTTTTTGATAGTTTTTATGTTTTATCTCCTATGCTAACAAGGTGAAGGGTGAAGACACTAATAAACTAACTTTAACTAACTAACTAAGCCTTAATTAACCTAGCGTCAGCATCCGTTCCAACTTACCGTTCACACCGTGAATCAATGCAACCTTGGTTACCAAACACTAGTCATTGCTGGGACCACCAAGCGTAACACACGTGCTCGAAGTGGTCGTACTGAGGCACTTAACTAGGAGAGAAGGGTTGAGAGAGATTTAATAAATAATAAAACATATAAATGACAAATAATAAATAATAGTAAATAAAATCCTAATTAGCCTATTCCATGCACTGCAAGGTTTATCCAAGAAGTTCGTCCTTATTGTTGTACACAAACTTGTGTTCAGGTACAATGTCTACTCGAATAAATATCCGTTCACTTTCAAGTTCCTACTACGGGCACATGGAAATTAATCTATCTCTGGAGGGCAAAAACTGCTAGAGTTTCACTATGGTCTAGGCCCTGATTAGGAAACAAGGGAGAGCCGCCTCTTATTTATAGACTTGGTAACGCACCGTGATATCACGTATGCGATATTGCGTACGTGATATCGTGAGGGATGTGATATCGTGACGGCTGCAATATCACAACCCATGTGATATCATGTCCCATCATACCCCCATGACTAAATGAAAACTCATCCTTGAGTTCCTTACAATAATATCGGGAAGGTATGGGATTATTGACTCAAATGAAACTAATGGGATGACATGTGAATAGATCATCATTACAAGACAAGACAAAACTGGTGTTCATGACAACAAGAGTGAACATCTTATTACATTGACATCAGGCCTTATTTGGCAGCTAAGAAAGAGAGAGAGAGAGAAATTTTGCTGCTGCCAATGACAAGACTATGCCTTTCATTGTCCATCCATAAGTGCACCATCGATCTTGCTCCTTGCATAGTTACTTAGCACTACTCCATTCCAAGTGTTCCCTCCAAATCCAATCCATTGTTGCATGATTGCCATCTACACACACAACACAGTCTTGTATTAGCAAGGGTAAATGAATTTCAATGCAGTTGATACCTTGCCTTAGTAAAAGGTCCATTGGCTAGGTTGTGGTACGACTGATATGGATTTGGAGATATAATATTTGGTGACTACCAAAGGTGTAGGGGCTAGAAGAAAATCGAAAAAATTTGGCCCTGTACCCCCATGACTAATCACAAACCTCCAGTAGTGAGAGAATGGAAAAGGAAAAAGAACAAGAAAGATGGAGAAAAAGAGACAACTATTACGTCGATGAAAGGGATGTCAAGATGGAAATGAAAAAAATAAAATGGATTGAAAAAATGTTAAGGAAAATAATTTAATGGATGCACTAAGTAGGAGTGCTAGTGGGTCCTCCCCAAAACAGGCTCATGCCCTTAATGCCCCGAAAAACCCACATTCAAAGAGTGTGTAGGCTCTAGGAATGTCATTTGGAACAAGAGTTAAAGTCTTAACCGTAAGAATTTACCAAAAAGAAAACAATGCATCAACCAAAATATACACTAATGATACAATCGGCAATGAGGTGAACAATGGAGAAAAGGATGGAGAGAATAGAATGGAAGGGAGTATCAAGAATAAGGTGGTGTATAGCCCCTTGTGGAGTTAATGATTAATGTGACTTGGTAAATCTCATTCCAACTCCAGCCTCAAACAAACCACATCCAGTGACTTTACATTAATGCATTTGGCCAATCCATCCACTTGAATAACAAGAATTCCTTCACCCAAGAGCCACCACCATTCCGACAAAACGAACAAGGTGAGAATAGGAAGCAAGGAGGGCCTTAGTTAGAGGAAACATTTTTAGTTCCATAACCAGTGCTTATAGCCCAAGTGATTATTTCTTCTAAGGGGTGTGCTTTGAATTCTCACTTTCTTCTTTTCTCTTTTCTTTTTTTTTTTCTTTTTATGTGTTTATGCATGAGAACCACACCATGCAAAGACTTCTTATTTTTATTTGCTCAGCTTCCCGATAAGTGAGTAACATCAGAATGGTAAGAAAACTCAAGAAGAAAACATCCAAGCACCCAAGAGAATGGCCAACATGAATGCATCAAGTTCCCTTGAAGTCACACCCTTTTCAAACCTTGAGGCCTTCCTTAGTTTGAGAAGTATCCAGTCACCGATTTATTAGAGTTCTTATTAGAAAGGGATTGTACATTTCCAAGCCAAGAGAGACCACAAAACTTGTAGATGAATGGATGAAGTGGACTCATTTCCTGTCATATCAAAATAACATACCTTAGTATCAACATCATAACTTAAAGGTAAAAACCAAACGTTAGCAATCAATATAAAAATAGTTCATACCATCATTAAGAACACTTATTGGGTGAAAAACTTATAGGATGGGTAACACATATACACATGCACACAAAGAATGAAAAAGTATAACAATGTTGTAAAACAAAAACAAGAAAAGTTAAAGAAATTTGTAAAACAAAAATATGTAAAATAGAAATGTGTAAAACAAAAAGTAAAAAGAACTAAGGGCCTCCAATGATCAGCATAGGTGGCCATCTCCCCCATGACTGTATGGAAAGGGATAGATCCGAAATAAAGAGCAAGGTTGCCTAATAGAAGAGGTGTAATTTGTACTGGCTATTTTTGGTTCACGGAAAGGTTTTTTTTGTTGCACATTAACCAATAATCTCTTATCTGGGATTTCAAGCTTGTATATCAGCATGGATCCAGAGGGGAAGGTCGTATGAATAATATAGGGTCCTTCCCACAATGTTTGAAATTTTGTACGTTGTGGTACATGTGTGGGATTCCAGTAAAGGACCTTGTCTCCTGGTTGGTACCTAAACCTTCGAATTCTTAAGTCATGACGCTGTTTACTATGTGCCTTGTGCAACTCATTTAACGACAGAGCAATCAATCTATTCTTTTCTAGCATGTTTAGAGTTGCTAATCGTTGTTTTTATGCTAGGTCTAGGTCAAGGTGAAGGTCGCAAGCCATGGATAGTATACGGAGCTCATTCTGTATAGGGAGCTTTGGTAGTTTTCCATACACTAACTCATAGGGAGAGTAGCCTGTAGGGAGTTTCCAAGTGGAGCAGTATGCCCAGAGAGCATCATTTAATTTTCTGCTCCAATCTCGCTAAATTTGCTAATTGTTCTCATTAATATTCTCGTAATCTCCCGATTAGTAACCTACGCTTGGCCATTAGCTTGGTGGTGGTAAGGTGTGGTCAATTTATGCTCAACCCCTAAGCATTGCATCAATTTGTGAAAGGTTGCACCCATAAAATGTGTCCCATTATCAGAGATGAGTGCACACGGCACACCAAACCTATTTACAATTTTTTGTTGTATAAATCTTGCAGCCGTAGACGATGTGCAGTCTGTTATAGCGGCTGCTTCAGCCCATTTGGTTAAATAGTCAATAACAACAATGATATATGCTTTTTCATTGGACATTGGTATAATGGGCCCCATAAAATCTATTCCCCAGATATCAAAGGGTTCCAAATGTTGAATCCATTGTTTCCAACCCTCCATTCTAGTAGTCATTCCACCATCACGTTGGCAGCATTCACAGGATTGGGCAAAATGATGGGTGTCCCAAAATAGTGTTGGCTAATAATATCCTGCAATCAAAACCTTGATAGCTGTTCATCTCCCAGCATAGTGACCCCCACAGGGGCCCTCATGAGCATCTTGGAGAACTTTTAATTGATCCTTATCGGGCACACACCATCGAACCAAGCCATCAGGACAGACTTTATAGAGTTGTTCCTTGATTTCCATAAACTACTTGGTTTTGTGAAGAAATTTTTGTTTCTTCCTAAAGTCCAACCCCTGTGGTGTTTGTTGGGAAATGAGATAAGTAAGAATGCTACTATACCAATTTATTTCCATGGGTTGGTTATTCACTACACCGGCAAAGAGAGTTTCATCAGGAAAATGATCAGATATGGCATATTCATCCTCTTTGTTGTCCTAGCACCCGAGATAAGTGATCTACTACTACATTCTTTGTGCCTTTGTGATCTACTATTGTTAAAATGAACTCCTAAAGAATTACCAACCAATGTATGATACGTGGGCTAACCATTGGCTTGTTCATGAGGAACCTAATTGCACTATGATTTATATGGATGTATACTTTGTAGCCTAATACATAGTTCCTAAATTTGTCCAGTGCAAACACTATAGCCATTAATTCCTTTTCCCTAGTTATGTAGTTGAATTGTGCACCAATGATACTCTTACTGGCATAGTGGATGTAATAAGGTCATTTTTGTTCATCTAATTGTCTCAGTACAGCTTCTAAGGCATAATTAGATGTGTCGGTCATGATATGGAATGACCTGGACTAGTCAAGGGCTTGTAGAATAGGGGTTTCCACAAGCCTTTATTTTAAATTTTGGAATGCTCGTTCACATTCCCTGGTCCATTCAAAGGGTGCATCTTTTTTCATCAATTCTACCAACGGTTTGGAAATCTTGGAGAAGTTCTCAATAAATCTCCTGTAGTAGCCAGTGTGTCCAAGGAACAACCGAATATCTTTGACCGTTTCTGGTTGGCAAGTGATTCCTTGGATGATCCTAACTTTTTCTGGGTCTACCTCTATTCTTGATTGTGAAACCTTATGCTCCAACACTATGTCCTCTTGAACCATCAAATGGCTTTTCTGCTAGTTGAGCTTTAGGTTGGTTTTGATGCATCGTTTCAGCACTTACTCTAACCAGTCTAGGGCTTGATCAAAGCTTGACCCATAAGTGGAGAAGTCTTCCATAAAGACTTCTACTCCATTACCAATTTGCTATTGAAAGATGCTTAGAACTAATCATTGAAATGTGGCAGGGGCATTACACAAGCCAAATGACATTTGTTTATATGCAAACGTTCCCCAAGGACTAGTGAACATTGTTTTGGCTTGGTCTTCTGGTGTGATTCGTATTTGGTTGTACCCACTATAACCATCCAAAAAACTATAATAGAGATGCCCTGCTATAGTGTCTAAGACCTTTTCAAAAAATGGCAATGGGAAGTGATCCTTGAATGTTGCCATATTTAATAGCCTAAAATCTATGCATACCCTTCATTTTCCTCTTTTGGGTACGATTACTAGAGGACTAACCCATTCGCTATCAGCAATGGGTAAATGAACCCAACCTTCAGAAGTTGCTTTATTTCATCTTTCCCTATTTATTTTAACTTCAGGTTCAATCACCTATGCAGTTTTTTTCGAGGCTTCATGGAGGACTTTGTGTAAATCTGATGCTGGCATATCCTAGGATCTATTCCGGTTAATTCAGGGTATGACCAGGCAAAGGCTGTTGACCATTTATTTATTACCTCTAGCAAACTCTCTTTTTGTTTGGGGGTAAGATTTGTGTTGATGATTACTGATTTTCTATTTTTCAGGGTCATGTATTCCAGATCGGTGGGCAATGGTTTTAAATCCAGGGGCTCTTGGTTAAACTTCTCAGGAATCTCCAACTTCCCCCAATTAATGTTTTCAAAGTTGAGGGCTGGAAGCTGGCAACAGACTTACTCAAGTGTGTCCATGCTTTCAACATAAGCACTAGTGATCCCCTCAGTTAGTTCCATGCATGTCATTGAATTGCTCTCTTGGTCAGCCATCAGCCACTGGGTTTTTTCTTGTCGTGTTGCTGCTGCATATAGGCACTTTTGTATGTCAATGTCTTGTGCACACCGATTGCATGCAGGCAATGTTAAACTCCGCATTACCCATGATTTCTACACATAATGGCACCTTGTGTCACTATATGCGATACATGAAACTTTCTTCTTCTCAATCTTTCCAAAAGTGTTTTTCTTGGATATTTCTAGGGAAAGATTGCGGATTCCTAGGTGTGCATATATTATGCTCAACCATGCCCTTTCCATTATTATCGGGAAGTCCCCTTTGTCATTGTTTATTTGGATCACCAGGAAATCAACTAGGTATGACCAACCACCTATGGTGGAAATAATGTCCTCAACCTATCCCAAAGGAAAAATGATGGACTAGTTAGCTAGCTCTAAGCAAATATTGCTCTTCTTGAGTGGAGGCAAGTTCTAGGTTTTATACAATTCTTGTGAAATTAAGTTGACTCTAGAACCTGAGTCAAGAAGATCCTTATGAGGTTCATTCCCAACGACTTGGAGATAAATTAGAGGGCTTCCAGGATCAGAGAATTTCTTGGGAAGGTGGCCTACCTTAATCCAGTCGGTAACGGTATGTGTTAACATAACCGTATGCATTGGCCTCCATTTTTGGGTTGAAGGGGATCCCGAAACCTTATTTGGTATGGAGGCATTTAAATGTTCAACTGCTTGTGAAGATGAGGGCTTAGTTGGATTATTGGTTCTAAAGAAAGGTCTTTTTGGCATATGATTGTTAGAACCAACTGGAAATTGAGGATTGGGAGCCCTCATGATATTGGGTTGTTATGGTTGACTGGGAAATACCCTTGGTATTGTTGGAGCAGTTGGTGGGGGAGCTACCAACGTAAGAGATGCAGATGGATTTGGAGGATAGTATGGGTATGGAGCGTCTCTTGGAGGAGAAGGAATCCTAAAATACTCCTGAACTTGGTAGTAATGTGGTGGGGTTATATGACCCATAGAGTTGCTTGGAGAAATTGGCTACTACACATAATAGCCATAAGGATCAGGTTATCGATAAGGGTACTGTTGTCTCGGCAATGGCATCCCCCATGACTGTGGGTATTACCATTGCTGATGTTGCCTGATGGGTTGTGGTGGAGTTCCACTTGGATAGTACGTTAACGGTTGGTGGAACTATCTTGGGTTACCTTGGGGATAAGGTAACCTTTGAGGTGCCTACCATTTTTTAAGTCTCAAGTTGAGTGCATATACCCTAGACTCTTGTAGATGTGAGATGATTAGACAACATCCCTTAGGATGGTCATATTGGCAGATCTCACATCCATCGTCATTGTCTATGTCAGAATCCACAACCTCATTGGAGATAGTTATTTTTCCCTTACCCTTGTTATGTGTGGGGCCTAAATCTCTCTGATTTTTCTTCTCTTTGTCACTGCTTCATTCCTCCTTAGAATCCTCTACGATTTTCAGGATAGTTTCAAGTCTAGAGTCTAAAGAATCCCACAATTGATCCACCTTAGTCGAGACTTCTATTGTTAGCTTTTGAATCAGCAAGGTTTTTCTATTCACCAACTCTTCAAGTGGTGACTCATCCTCCTCATCACAAAATCTCACTCCCTTCTTTCAAATGGAAGGATCATGGTTATATTCTTCCACGCTCTCTCTTTTCATAGCTCACCTTCTTCTTTGACTGCTTGCTCCAACAAGCGATGAATCTCATGGGCTCTAAGTTCTGATAGTCTCCCTTGGGCATAAGTCCCAAGGGTTCTCCTAGTCTCATGTCTTAGCCCATCCATGATGTGGCGAAGTTGATCTCGTTGTGTGTAACCATGGCCCAGGCAATGATGTAACAATGCATAGTATTGGCCCATGGCAACATCCAAGGGTTCATGAGTACCTTGCTTCCATCCTTAGATCTACTTATGCAAGTTAGACACTCTGGAGTACGTTTGATACTTATTGTTGAATAACTCTAACATTGTACTCCACCTCCTAATGGTTTTCGGTTCTAAGGATCGATACCAACTTTCTGCTTCCTTTATGAGTATCCTGGGAAACAAATTTAGTTTCTACCACTCGTTCTCTATATTTTTCAATGCACAGGCATCGTGGAATGCCTGTAAATGATGTTGTGGATTAGAGTTGTATCCCCCTTCGAAGTGTGGGATATTATTCATGTCTAAGCATTTGATCCGACTATCTCTTTGATGCTTTGTTGGTATTCTCACTACCTCTGTTATATCGAGCATACTTTAGGTGGCAAGTAGGGGCTCATCTTGATCATCTCTTTCATGATATCTATGGTGTCTACATTGTTCCCTACTTTTCCTTTGTTCATGCCCTTGTCCTCTCTTTCGACTCTCTTGTCGAGGTCTCTCATTTTGTCTATCTCTATCCTCACTATTATGCTCTTGGTGGCTGCGCCCAGATGTGGAAGGAGAGGGTGAGTGATGTGATGAAGGAGAAGAAGAAGGAGAACCATCATCATGATGATGCTTCTTGCCTTCTCTTTGGCTACTATGACCTCGATCGTGATGATGACCCAAGTGCCTATCCTTGTCATGTGTTGCTGTTCCCTCAGTGAATAGTTCGCATTCATGGGGATCAAAACCAGGGTTTTGTATCATGGATCGTAGGTTCTAATACCCTACCTCCTCACCATCGTTAGGAGGGGAAACATCATTTGATAGAGAACCCGTTATAATGGGTTCATCATCTCCGATTTCACTTAGGACATGCGTGACCCCTTTTCCCTTCAACAGTGTGTGATGGCTCTCCTTCCATGAGTCCCTGATACGTTGTGCTGATGTGGGATGATAATCCCTTATGTCAAAATGACCTATAACGTATTTAGCATAAAGCTGTGTCATGCCGATCTATGCAAGAGCACGGAGGAGCATGTTTGGGACTGACCGATTTAGAGGTAACACTATGTTACCTTGCAAGTCTCTCCATCACAACTATTTTTCTTGATGAAGGATAAAGGTAAAATCTGGTATGTACTCGTCGGGATGAGTATATACCACTCGGTATTGTTGAGGAACTGGCGGATTTTGGTTATGTGTTTTTGATTATCGATTGTTTCTTGTATTATCCCTAGGTGGTGTAATGCTCTTGTGACAAGAAGAAGAAGACATTGTGTCTTATCAGTGTGCTATTTAACCATTATATAAATTTTTTCATTTAATTAACCCTAAGGGTTCGTTTAAGCTCCAAACGATGTGAGTAATTTCCTATGTTCTACTTAGTGCACAAACACTTAGTCCCCAGTAATGGTGCCAACGATGAGTGGCAAGGTACCCCTACACTCAACCATACAAATAAGAGCGTAGCACGTGTGATCTAGTTGAACTTCGTAGACTAAGTGCCTACATGCCTCATGGAACACTTAAGGTTAATCATTCATTGTCTTCCCAGACTTACTTGTAGTTGTCATGGTGTATGGTTAAGTAAGTCTGAGGTATGTGATTTTTTACAGTTTTTATGTTTTATCTCCTATGCTAACAACATAAAGGGTGAAGAGACTAATTGACTAACTTTAACTAACTAACTAAGCCTTAATTAACCTAGCATAAGCATATGTTCTCACTTACCGTTCACACCCTGAACCAATGCAACCTTGGTTACCAAATGCTAGTTGTTGCTGGGATCACCAAGCGTAACGCACATGCTCGAAGTGGTTGTACTAAGGCACTTAACTAGGAGAGAAGGGTTGAGAGAGATTTAATAACTAATAAAACATATAAATGATAAATAATAAATAACAGTAAATAAAATCCTAATTAGCCTATTCTATGTACTACAAGGTTTATCCAAGAAGTTTGTCTTTATTATTGTACACAAACTTGTGTTCAGGTACAATGTCTACTCGAATAAAGATCCGTTCACTTTGGAGTTCCTACTAGGAGCACATGGAAATTAATCTATCTTTAGAGGGGAAAAACTACCAGAGTTTCACTACGGTCTAGGCCCTGATTAGGAAACAAGGGAGAGACACCTCTTATTTATAGACTTGGCAGAGCACCGCAATATCGCGGCCCATGTGATATCGCATCCCATCAATAGCAAAACTATTGGTCAAGCTAACAAAGAAAGATGCTTCATTTATTTGGACCAAGGAATGTGACAATGCATTCTAACAACTGAAGGAGAAACTTGTAGAAACTCCAATTCTACAAGCCCTTGACTAGTCCAAACCATTTCACATCATGACAGATGCATCAAATTATGCCTTGGGGGCTATGCTTATGTAGTTGGACAACAAGAAATGTCCATATTACATCCACTACGTAGGTTGAAGCATTGTGGGTGAACAACTAAACTAGACTACAATAGAAAAGGACTAGATGGCAATGATGTTTTCCTTAGAGAAATTTAGGTACTGTGTACTTGGATGCAAAGTATTTGTGCACATGGATCACAATGAAATTCACTTCCTTATGAACAAACCAACAGTGAACCCTTGTGTTATATGGTGGCTGGTGATCTTGCAGGAACTTGATCTGATGATAGTAGATCAAAAGGGAACTAAGAATATGGTCACTGACCACTTATCTTAGTTACAATGGAACAACAAAGAGGAGGAAAGTCCAATATCTAATTAGTTTCTTGATGAACTCCTCTTTTCCAAGGCTATAAGTAAATAATTTCCCAATGAACCTAAATGGTATGATGGCATTCTCACCTATTTTCTCACTTAAGAGATGCCACAAGAGTTGGATCACTAGAAGAAATAAAAGTTTCTTCACCAGGTGAAACACTTCATGGAGGTCAATGGACACCTCTACAAGATGTGTGATGATGGTCTAATTTGTTGTTATGCTCCTGATATTGATCAGCTACATGTTCCCTAGGATGCTCATGAGGGTCCTTGTGGGGGCCACTATGTTGGGAGAGGTATGGCCACTAAGATCTTGATGATAGGGTATTATTGGTCAACACTTTTTAGGGATTCTCACTAATTTTTCCATTCTTGTGAACATTTCTAACGTGATGGTGAAATGACCACTTGAATGGAGGGGCCTCAATAGTAGATCCAACCACTGGAACCCTTTGACACCTAGGCCATTAACTTCATGGATCCTATCATGCCTATGCCAAATCAAAAGGCATTCATCATAGTTTCTATTAACTATTGTATGAAATGGGCAAAAGTAGCAACCATCAATAACTGCACATCTTCTACTCTTCTTGGTTTGTATAACATAGTGTTGTAAATAGGTTTGTGTGCCACATGCATTAATTTCTAATTGTGGAACCCACTTTACAAGCACTATCTTTCAAAATCTCATGCAATGCTTACGGTTTGATCTTAAATTAACAACACCTTATCATCCCCAAGTCAATGATCAAGCTAAGGTTACAAATAGGGAAATCACTAAGATCATAACAAGAATAGTTAGCAAATATAGGAGAGACTAGAGCACAAAACTCAAAAATGTCCTTTGGGCTAACCACTCAACCTAGAAGCTCCCTATAGGCTACTCTCCCTATGAGCTAGTGTATGAAAAATTGTCAGCTCTTCCTATTTAATTCAAGCATTGTACACTTTCAACATCTTGTGATCTTGACCTTGACTTAAGTATAGCATAAAAATAAAGATTAATGAATATCAACCCACTAGACAAAAATTGATTGGTGGCCCTATCATCTAAAGAGTTGCACAAGGCATTTAACAAAAAGTACCATGACCTTAGAATCAAGAAAGTCAAATTTCAACTGAGAGATAGGGTCCTCTATTGGAACCCCACACACGTACCTCAACAAACTAAGTTTCAGAAATTGTGGGAAGGACCTTACATCATGTACAAAACTTTTCCTTCTGAGGCCATGGTGATCTACAAACCCGATAGCCTAGATAAGAAAAATCTAGTCAACATGCAACAAATCAAACTTTTCCACCAGCCTAAGCAAGCCAATGCAACAAACAACTCATCAGATGGACAACCACACTCAATTTCTTAGATCTCCTCCTTTCAACCTAGTCATGGGGGAGATTGCCATCCATGCTAACTATATAAGTGGCTCCTCAATTTTTCATCTTTTTTTGACACATTTTTGTTTTACACCTTGTTATTTTTACAACTTTTTGTTTTATTCCTTCTTTATCTTATACTAATTTTTTACATTATTAATTTTTTCCAATTTTTTATTTTACAACATCATTAGTACATTTTATTTTTCTTAAATATTTTACAATTTCATTTATATTTTTCTTTATTTTGATGTGATTTTATTATTATTATTTAACAATAATGTTCCTTATTACCAGCTAGGTATAGTGTGGTTTATTTGATGTGGCCAAGTGCTATCTGATTATTTGATTGTTGGTGTCTAGATTCTATCTTTGAATTTTGAGATTGATAACTAGGACATGGTTTCTTTTTCATGAAATAGGCAGTAAGTCCATGACATCCACCCAAGCACAGACTCTATGGTTTTACTTATTCTAGAAGTATGAGGTCCATTTTTGCATTAATAATACTTTAACATACCTATGACCTTGGTAGTTTCCAATCTTTGAAATTTTTGAAAGGTTTGAACAAGGTGTAATGTCAAGGGCACTTAGTACTCTTTGTGCCTTTCTGCTTAATTGGGTGCATGTGTGTTTTCATAGATTTCTTATCATTCCATGTCAACCAATAATAGGAAGTTAAATAAGTCTTTACATGGTGTGGTTCCCATTTCAGAAAAAATAATGGAAATTCAAAGCACACCCCTTAGAAAAAATAAACAAGCTACAAGTACTAGTTATGGGACTAGAAAGACATGTTACCCATGCCTAAAGATACTCTCTAACTAAGGCTCTTTATCACTTCCTGCTTCTATTTTCTTCTTAAATAAGAAGCAATGGTTGTTCTATGGGAGCACTCTTGTGTCTCAAGGATGTGGGCCAATCTTAGAGTGGTGATGCAAAGTCACAAAACATGGTTCGTTTTGGTTTGGACTAAGGATGAATTTTATCAGGTCACTTCACCACAAAATTCACAAGGAACTTCATGTGACCTTAATCGGGAACTCCATTTCACTTTCTCTCTCATTCATTTAAGATTTCCATGCCTCACCTCACTACCAATGTTCATGTTTTTGTTCAATGTCTTGGTTTGATGTGTCGAAATTCTTAGGTAGTTTCTTATAGGTTTTCATACTTAACTTTCTATAACCATTAATCACCCATGCAGCTCATGGACTTCTTGGTTTAAGGTTATGAAAGGGCAATAAAGGGCATGTGCCTACTTTGAGGAGGATCCACTTACATAGCTTTTGGTTGGGTTAGTTAAGTTCTTTATACCTAGACATTCCCACAATCAAATCCTTTTGCATGTCCCATTAATCACATCCAATTTTGTGCATCTTCACAATGTTTTTTAGTGAAATCATTGTTTGTTATTGTGAATTCTTTAAACCTCTTTAATCATTTCATTGCATTTGGGCTCTTTAGAATTTAATACTGGAATGATTATCCATTTCACCCTATTTTATAGTCTTCCCACTAACACTATTAAAGGAATCAATCCACCACAATCACAAACTAGCCAAGTGTAGCTATCAAGAAGACAAGGTATCTAAAGGCTATACATTACACATTGTACACTAATCTTGATTTTGTTATGATTGTAATGGAAAGAATATATTTGAAGCAAGACTATCTTCACAAAAAAAGAAGCAACAACACCATGTGACAAGGATCCTTCATTATCATTAAATCTTCTCCCTTGCTCTTTAGCTACCAAAGGAGTTGGATGTCAATTTTGGCCAAGGTTTTCAATTCTATTATCATGAACATCCAATTTTGTAAAAGATTGTAAATCCATACACTTGGACATTTAGAAGTTATCGATTTTGTCTAAGTCAATTTGCATGTTAGTCAATAATCCTATTCCTTTCCAATATTTTATAAGGAACTTGTTCCTCCTTTTTTTCACTTGAGGACAAGTTTTCATTCAATCGTTGGGGTGTGATCAAGTGTATTTTTATCGATTCCAATATTGGATAACTGATATCGAGGGCCAAGAAACAATGTTGAATATTTGATATCATGGGATGTGTGCTGACTGATAAATATAGTGCTTAGGCACATGGTTTGGGCATAAGTTTTGTCATAGCATACTAGAGATCTTATAGATTCTTTTCTCTAGAGGTAGAATATTTTCCAAAGTGCCCGTAGTAGGAGTCATTGAGTGTACAGATATTTATTTAAGCACTATTGTACCTAAGCATGACAATGTGTATGCCAATAAAGATGAACTTTCTGATAAACATTGTAGCACCTTGGCTAGATTAATTATCTTATTTATGCATTTATTACTTTATGCAATTTTATTTAATTCTTCCAAGTAATTAAGCTAAATTAAGCTAAGCTAAGTTAAATAGAAATAAATTAGGCAAATAAGTACAACCACTTTGAGCATGCACATGATACTTGGTAATCCCAGTAATGCTTAGTGTTTGGTAATCCAGCATCATTATACATGTTTAGGATGTGTATGGAAAGTGGGATTGGATAGTTATGTTAGGGTTAGTTAGAGATTAATGAGTTAATTATACTAAATTATCCATTAAATTATTTCATTCCTTTATTTTAAGCATCAAGAACATAAAACATAGAAAATGATCAAAACTAGATGCTTCAATTACAATTAACCATAACTTTGCATCTCACAAGTATAACTGGGAAGACAATGATTGTAACAATTAGATTTCACTTCCTAAAACCAGTGTAGTTGAAAACTTAAGGCTTACGGAATTCAATCAGATTATGCGTGAATGCTTGTGATTCATATGGTTGAGCATATGGATACTCACCTATGAAATAACATGTCTCAAGAACTCGATCTTATGACATTAAAACAAATACTTCAAAGTTTGAACAAACAACTAATGCTCTCTAAGCATCTATAAACTGTTCCTCAAATGTTACATATGAAGATCCCTTGATGACAAGTGCACCAAGAAGTCATCAATGAACACAATTGATGAGACACGGTCTGCGTCAGCCGCGATATCGCGTACGCGATATCACGGCCTAGTGCAAATTGCGTCTCATCA
>MNCI01013698.1:39796-63450 GCA_015680685.1 Gnetum montanum
TAATAAAGTGCTTTTATTACACTATTTATAAGATGTCTAAATATTACATGAACATTAGTTAGTCCAAATGGAGAAACCAAGGAAACTCATAATATCCATATCCTATCCTATAGGTTTTCTTGGGGACATCCTTCTCATCAAACATGATGATACCCTAACTTTAGATTTATCTTTGAGAATACTTGAGCTTCTCTTAACTAATTAAAAAAAATTATACAACATAAGGGATACATATTCTTCATTATCACTTGATTGAGCTCTCTATAGTCAATGTACAACCTCATGTTATCATACTTTTTCTCCATCAAGAGAACATAAGCATCCCAAGGAGACATCCTTAGATTAATCATATCCTTATCTAGCAACTCTTGAAGTTGAATTAGCCAACTTGATAGGTGACATCCTATGTGGAACCTTAGAGATAGGTTTAGCCTTGGGTTTGATAGTAATCTCAAACTCAACATCATGCCTTAAAGGTAAACTAGGAAACTCTAAATGAAAGACATTGTGGAACTTATGAATGACAGGAATCTAATCAATTCCAAGAGAAGAAGCAGATTTGCTAACTAAAATTAGGAAACATGAATGATATTTTTACAAAAAAGAAACAAAAGGCCTTAAAGAGACAATATTCAACTTAACCTTTGATGGCCTCATATGCATGATCATCTAAATGGCATCATCTGTTATCAAGAAGAGTGTCTTACGATTTTAATCCAAGCAACCCTAATATCATGATAACCAATCTATGTCCAAAATGATATCTTAAGTCCCTAGATTCATGAAATGATGATCACTATGTTAGGAAACATCCTAAATCACCAACAGTATAGACATGTATACTTAATCCACATCTAGCACATTATCGTTAATATTGCGAACAATAAGTCCTTAAGCAAGAGAATTAACCTCTAAATCCAAATGTATAACTATGCATAGATCAACAAAGAAAGGATTGGAACTAGGATCAAAGAGAAATAAAACTTCAAAATCTAAAATTACACCTTTAGACATGTTCATAGTGTTAGGTTGAGCATTCACTAGCTGATCTGTAACAACATATACATGATTATGCATCCTAGTGTCATCCTAATCACTTGTAAGTTTTCAACCTTTTAAAAACATTCATTGTATGAACACTTCAAATATTTAAAACTCTTGTGATCTAGCTGGCCTTAGTTATAGTAGTTAGGGTAATCCCTCTAGGCATGTTCAACATTCCTACATGAATGATATCTAATGAGCACATAAGAGGTTCCACCACTTACTAACTATTATTGTAACTATTGCTACTACTACTTACTAGATCCAAAATCATGGGCCTGCTTGGATCCACAAGACTTCTCAAAAGATGTTTGATTCCTCTTCTAAGAAAAATCACAATGTGTTACCTCAACCAACTAACTATACTCTAGATCCATTTCTAAATTGGGACATATCAGAGGAGGTGTATCTCCTTAAGTTATAGGCTGGGAAGTTGCTCCAAAAAGCTATAAATATTCATGGCTCAATACAAAGCTATGTTTTTTTCCTTTTCTTATTTTAATCCCATCATCTTATACCTGTGTTAGAGAAACAATCCGTATGAATTTACAATTTTTACTTTGAAATTTCTCTTATATGTATCTATGTGATTTGGATTTCAAATTATATGTTTTAAGATTTTTAAAAATACTTATTTTTGTAGTTTCATGATATGTTTTAAAGTAAGTGTCTTACTTTAATGTTGTTATCATATTTATTTTTCATACGTTTACTATAAATTTGCTAATATCATAATCTTTGTTCTAATTACAAAATTTTTTTCTCTACATGTTTTTTAGATTTTAACTTTCAATTTAATATTTAATGTTTAATACTTCAGCCACAAAATAAAATTTGAAATTTTAATAATTTTTCAGATTAATTTAATAATGCGTTTAAATTTTTAATTAAGTACATCTGGTTAATTTGGAGTTTAAAGAATGTGCTCTACCACTTTGACTATTCTAGGGTTACAGTACTTCTATGGAAGATTGCCTAGGCAATAGTCTCTTTAACATGTTAATTCGATAAGTGTTTTCTCTAAATAAATGTACACATCAATAGTAATTTTCTACTTTAAGTAGTTTTTTATATATAGTAAAATGGACAAAAAGAATAACTTCATCATGCCTCAAACACACTCAACTGTATGATTTAAGTCTACTATGAGTGTGATTGAAAAGACATAGACATGTAATTATCATAACTATAGTACATATTCCACCTAACCCATCCACATATTATAACATGGTCTACCACACATACTAGTGGATTGGAATGGCAGGCATGCAACATACTTACACCTCATTAAGTATCACATGTCTTTGCCACTTTGTAAGCATGTTTTCTTATTCATGCATTTGTACAAGCCCTTACATATAGAAAAAACACCAATAATTTAAGATCATTCTAAAATATATTATGTATGATTCAAATATTTAGCCCTTATTACTTCAACCCACGTGATATTGTCTTTCATAATATAAATTTTTAAGCTAACTTTACCAAAAAAAATCATATTAAAATAATATAATTTTTAAAGTCCAAGTCTACCATATTCGCATTATATCACAAACTAATTTAGAAATGTTTTGTTTTTTCTTTTCCTGCTTCTTCTATATCTTGCCAAAGAAAGTCACATTTTAATTTTTTAAATATTTTTATAACTTCATTTAGGGTCTAAAGGCATTATATTAAATATAATGAAATGCACTGAAGACTATTCTAAATTAACTATAATCTTTCCATCATGGTAAAAAGCTTTTCTCACCAACCAATGAATCTCTAAGTTATCTTCTTGAAAACATTAGTCTACAATTCTAACTTATTTCTTTCACAAAATAAATGTACATACAAATATTTTCTTGGAAGGCTAGCCCTATCATAATTTATTTGTAATATTCTTCTTATTTTCTTTAAAAGATGAGAAAAATGCTTTTATCAAAATTAGCCTACACAACTTTAACATTCTAGATATATGATTCTTTGGTTTCAAGGAATATAAAAATTTCATCACATGTAAAATAAGGCAAACTAATGTAATTTAAATTTCAACACAATTAGTTATGTTACTAATTTACTTAACAAGTTTCAAATTAGTGTTTAATCTATTTTAAGATTATTAAAATCTACTCCTCTTTCTTAGCAAAACTTCTAAAGATGAATTGACTATCATTTGGAACTTTAGCTAAAGATGTAAAAGAGGATTATCACTTAGAGGTTCAATGCTCATCCCCCTTAGTAGCATCTTAGAAAGGTTAGTAGATGAGCAAAATCCCAACTCTTATAAGTGGTTGTGCCTAGACTTGGAAACCTAGATCTTTGAATTAAATAAATTATGCACAATTTTTATGTGAGACAAATCTTTAATGTTCACATAAATGCAATGAAATTTAGTCCACATATTCAAGAAACAAAGAGATTATGCAGAAATTTCAAGTGAGATATGCTTTGGTCCACATAAATGTAATGAAACCAAGTCCACATATTCACAGAACATAAATTAGGTACTGTTTCCATGAAAGAAATGCTTTATCCACACACATGAATTATTGGACCATAGCTAAAAGCATTCACCTATTCAATATGATTGAAGAAAGCGTCCACCATGAATGACCCCAAGCACACATAGTAGTTCGGCTCCCACTTAGTAATGCTCAGGTAGACAGCAACACAGGGATGGTAAGCCATAAGGTGGGACAATCCTCCAGGAACACCACAGGCAAGACAGGTGGATAGAAACACACAGAACCATTGTCCTCCATGAACACCGCAGGCAACACCGGTGGACAGAAATGGAACACCACAGGTAAGACAGGTGCACAGAACCATTGTTAGTAAGTGGGACCATCCTCCATGAACACCACAGGCAAGACAAGAGTGAGTGTGAGCATACATGGTCCCACACTGATTCTGCTGCGGAGCATACCTGATCCCACACTGATTCTGCTGCGGACTTTATCATGTATCACGTTGCTGCCGACTTTATCGTGTATGACATTGCAGCAAGGAGGTTTGTATGCCCTCGTTTTTTTTTACACAAAGATCCTGGTTTATGGATTTATGAATTTTAGTAAAATTTGAATAATATAGAAAAACAAAAGAAATAATAGGCTTAGCATGATTCTGGAAATAAATTTTGGTAAACCTCCATAAAAGGAAAATCAAACAATTTTTTAAATATAACATTTTTTATGCACAGATCAAGTACCAGGAGACTAGGTGGATAAGCCTGTTGCTGTCAACTTCGGTTGCCAAAATTTGGCACTTTCAATTTAATTTGTTAGTGAAACAACGGCCTACACGGCTTACATGGAAAAAAATTAATTTCGGTAAAACCCTGTGGAAAACCAAACAATTTTTTAAATATAACATTTATTATGTCCAGTACTAGGAAAGTTGATGGACAAGCCTGCTGGGAAAGTTGGTGGACAAGGAAAGTTGATGGACAAGCCTGCTGTTGTCAACTTCAAAGTTTGGCGCTTTCAGTTTAATTTGTTACTGAACAACCAACTACATGGAAAGTTGACGCAAAGTGCATGGACAGATGGAGGAGCGAGCCAGCACACGTGAAACGTGCAAGGCCGTGAACTTTTCATGGTTTTTGGTTTTTTCCTCCTGTATGATTGAAACCTCATCTCTAGAGTTATGTTGAATTCATGTTGTGTGGTGTAAAATGAAAACAGTGGTAAGGAAACATNGAACCTCATCTCTAGAGTTATGTTGAATTCAGGTTGTGTGGTGTAAAATGAAAACAGTGGTAAGGAAACATGAATTCTGCCCAATTTGATATGTAGCCTCTATAAATAAGGTAGGAGATAGGCAACGAAGGCATACAAGTCTTTTTTAAGTTGCAGAAAAATCGTTCTGGTTGTTTAAGCATTTTAGGTGAAAAAAAAATTGTTCTGGTTGTTTGAGCTTTTTAAGTGAAAATGTCTCATGCACGGAGCGTTCCAGTTGGCCAACGTGCTGCTTCTGTGCAGTTTCATGGCAACGTTTGGAAAGAAGAACTTATTCTATCCCTGTCGTCACATTATTCTGTAGGAACTATATCATTTTTCTTCCTAAATTTTATTTTTTAGTTATAAATATTACTATTTGATTTATTGTTTTTTTGTCTCTCTATGATCTGAGTTTTAATTTCTTTTTCCAGGAACCCCAGTATCTGAAGCAAGCTGATAGCCTTGCAGCAGAAATTAAGCCAATTATAGCGGCCCAAAGCAGAAAACAGAGCTCACATTCTGACTTAATCGAATGCCTTGAGTTGGTGCACGCTCTTCAATCTCTTGGAATACACAAGTACTTCACGGATGAGATTAAACATGCTCTTGACTATGTTTACAGGTCTTTCACAACGGCTTTTATCATTTTTACTTATTCTGTTCTTTGTCTCTCTTTTCCTGTCTAATGTTTTTGATATATTAATGATTTGGATGAACCAGGTTTTGGAATGATGACAAAGGAGTCGTATTTGGGAGTAGAGACGATGCATACCCAAATCTTCTGAGCACTGCGTTGGCATTCAGGATTCTGAGACTCAATGGTTACCCTGTTACAGCCAGTAAGTTACCCAGGAGACAAAATTTATCAAAATCAGTTTTTAGCTTCTATTCTATTTCTTTTGTTAACATGGTCAAACCATACCAGCGACTGTGCTTGTCATGACTTTTATACGTTGATATTCCAGGAGCAATAGGAACTTATCCTCAGCCTAAGAGCGAGGAAGCACCAGCATTGACCGATGATGAAACATACGTGAGAAGTATCTGGAATTTGTTCTGTGCTTCTAACCTGTCGTTTCCAGAAGAAAAATCGTTGCAAGAAGCAGGGCATTTCTCTATGAAATATTTGAAGACGTGGTTGAAACAGAAAGAGTACGGAAGCTACAACGACAGTCTAACACAAGAAGTAAACACTCTGATCATATTCATATACCATCTGATCATATTCATATACCATCCAACAACAACATGGATTTCTCTAAACTCTCGTGTCAACAAGTTGCGATAGTTTCGTGCATAGTTTTTTAAGTCGGCCACAGATTGCTGGTTTAAGCATAAGTTGCGAGATTAAGATTTTTGCCCCACCTTTAATTAAATGAGCATACTTTTATAATAAATCTTATTTTTTAGAAAAATATTAATGGTTTTAGGTGTAACCTTTCCAACTTTTAAGTTCATCCTGGCTCCCTAATGTATCTATCATGATTCTGATTCATGAAACATGCTGACCCATATATTTCCGAACTATATAAAGACCAGTTTAATATATGTTGCAGGTGAAATTCGCATTGGAGTTTCCTTGGCATTGCAGCCCTTCATTGTGGAAAGCCAGACATTACATCGACATTTATCAATTAAACCTACGTTGTATAAGGTTTTGTTTTTTCAATTTATTTGTTTTTCATTAAAATGCATTCTTGAACAATGTTTTCTTAAATGGTAAGGTTTGGGTTTAAACTTGGTCACACTGCCATAGTGCCACTAGGAAGTCTAGCATTGAGCCCCCAAATGATAACTTAAAAAGAATAATTTATATGAGAACACTTTGGCAGCTTACGTTTGAACAAAAAGATTTTGGAGCTGGCAAGGTTAGATTTTAACATAAAGCAGGCACTTTATCAACAAGAGATGAAAGAATTGATCAGGTAATCAATTCTGATTAATCCAATAAATTTTAACCCAATTGTAATTTGTTGGCTTCCAAGCAAACAAGTTAGCAGTTCGAGAGATGAGGTACTGATATACATAAGCTAAAATCAGAAATTCTTGTTACATGCAGATGGTGGAGAACAGATGAAGTTCCTAAACTCAGCTACATGCGTATCCGCCCACTTGAGAGTTATTTCTACGCGGCTCTGGCCATTCCTGATCCGGAATATACTCATGCAAGAATGGCATTAGCAAAAGCTACGATTCTTGGATATGCCCTTGATGACACAGCTGATAACTTGGCAACATATTCTGAATACAAGCGTTTCTACGAAGCTTTTGATCAGTAAATAAACCTCCAATCTGTTTCCTTCCTTTAGTTTTTCTTGGCTTAAGCTTGACTTGTCAAAAAGTTACCGATCATCATTTGTTTTACATGCATGGTGCCAGAGGGGATCTTTCCATGCTGGAAACAGGGTCTTATCCGGAAGAGATAAAACTTATTCTAAAATTTGCAACCAAGTGCATGGAAGAAACTGCATTAGCAGCTAATGGGAAGTTTGGACCTGATTTGACTTCTCTTCTCAAAACAGCTGTAAGTCATTAACTGTTTATTTATCACAAACGCAAAAATAATTATTCAAATAAATTTATCCTATTTACGTTTTGATATAGAACCGCTGACAATGGTATGCGTTATAGTCACTAAGCCAGATACAGGCGTACCTACAAGAATTAAAGTGGAATGAAATAAAATATATTCCATCATTTGAGGAGAATTTGGAGGTCACTTCTATCTCTGCAGGGTTGGGCTTCCTAAGTGTCCATGCCTTAGTTTTCATGGATACAAAATTTGACATGGATAAGTATACATATATATTCAATCTTGGGGGCACACTTATCAGATTATTTGATGACCTGGGAGATTTTGAGGTACATATATATTCCTAATGTTTCTTAAACTAAGCAAATTTTCGTTCATAATTTCAACNTTTCCTAATGTTTCTTAAACTAAGCAAATTTTCGTTCATAATTTCAACTTTTGGTGCAGGATACAAACAAACTCTCCAATGAAGCGAATATTGTGGAGTCTTTTCTGGCTTACAATCCCCATACATCACATGAAGATGCTTCAAGGTATATCAGAGGCAAAATCTGTCCCTTATTAAAGGAAATAAATATTTGGTACTTTGACAACGAAGATGGCGTACCTGTGGACTGCAAGACAGTTTGTTATAATATTTGCAGAGTTATTTTATTTGCCTTGCATGTGGTAGATGGTTATACTAACACGGAGACTGTAATAAGGGAACAAATGACCAAGATTCTTCTCCTCCCTGCATGATGATTTTCATCACTGAACTTCAAAGGCTTTTGTGGCTTTATGACTTTACATGTCCGAATGTTTCTTCCTGCCTAAATTCAGGAAGAATCAGAAATTTCATGTTGTTTTATGCATTTTGCATCAAAAATTGGGCTAGATCTCACAGTCCTGTCTGATTTTCACATAAAATCTGTCTTCACTAGACCCTAAATTCTTGCATTCACTTATCCAAATCAAGTTGATTCAATTTCCAAGTGATGGTTGGTTGCTTGTTTGTTTAAGTATATTTGGAAAGAGGCAGAACTGATCCCTGCATCTCTGCATCTGGCCAGGAACCCAAAAATCCAATTCATCCATTCGGACACCGATAAATTCGGAGGTTTACTTTGAATCAAACAAATTCTTAATTTGAAAGGTATAATTTAATACCCAAAGATTCCACAACCACACACGCCCTGAATGACTTTTTTAAAAAATACGTCAACACAGCTTTTAAATTGTAAATTTCAACACCCTGCATCGTTGGATGATTGCCAAAAGTGTAGAACATGTGTAATTATGGTTCAATTGTTTGCCAAAAGTGCAAAACATAATTCAGCTGTCAATCAATCACATGGCAGTGATCATTCGTAACAAGCTGCTGATGTGTTTTTTTCTTAAAAAAAAAATTGCATATCTTCAAAACATTTATAATGTTGATATGTGGCTGGAGGAGTTTCCAGTATTGTAGTGGTGAGGACATGACAGGACAGGTCAGTGTTGTAGCAGTCACCACTGTGTGACCTTTCTTTCTTTTCAATTTGTCACCACTGTGTGACCTTTCTTTCTTTTCAATTTGAACATAGTAGCGTAGCCAAGTTGAAAGTTGGTTTGACATTTATAATGTTGATATGTGGCTGGAGGAGTTTCCAGTATTGTAGTGGTGAGGACAGGACAGGTCAGTGTTGTAGCAGTCACCACTGTGTGACCTTTCTTTCTTTTCAATTTGAACACAGTAGCGTAGCCAAGTTGAAAGTTGGTTTGACACTTGTGACGCATCCTGTGACTAGACAATTACACAGAGGACCCCGTACAACCAGTGTCACATTCCAATTTTAGCCGTTATAAAAGGAAGTTGTTTATTTAGAGGTGGAATAATTTCTTGCCATGTCATTGCTACTTCTAATGTTTGGCTGTTTTCTATTTTCAAAAATAAGAAAACTAACACAAAGTATGACGTATGTAGGTTGTAGCATACCATACTATAATTTTACTAGAAAAAAAAAAACAAAATTATATGCAATTAATCATGATTTCCTTGTGAGAAAACATTTTTCCTTAAAAGAAATTTGAAAGTTTGTTAAAAAAATATGGAGTTTTAAAAAGTTATGCAATAAATCATGATTGCTTGATGAGGAAAAGTTTTTGCTGTAAAGAAATGTGAAGGTTTGTTTAAAAAAGTTGAGATTCATTAATTAAGGTTGCTACAACTTGCAAGACATAATAATTTTTGTACTTTAAAAATAAAATTGAGATTGAAAAAAATTGAACCCCTAACTTTATGTTTATATCTTTATTAAGTTACCACTATATTTTATCATCCATCAATCCACTTTTGTTGATGACATGTATATTTAAATAACTGTAACCATTCCACCATTGCCTGGCTAGCATTGCCTAGGCATTGGTGTGACTAAAAATATTTAGAACATGTGAAAAGGAAATAAAAGATCTAACCCTCTTTAATCAACTTGTTACTAGAGTCCACTATCACTTTTCAATTTCATTGTTACTTAATTTCAACTTATTATGGTAGTGAACTGAATGTTAGGTTGAAAATTGCGAGTTGTGTATGATGCATCATTTAATTACACTACACATAACCTTATATAGCACAAACAAAAATTGAGGGTTTCCACTTGTTTTTCTTAGAAGGGTAAATTTTAAGTTTACTTTTCAACTATGTAAGGAAAATTTTAATACCTCCCTTCTAATGTAAAGTAAAAAGTGTAATGACACTTAAATACGACAATCACATTTAAAGGAATAAAGTAAGCAATGAATACATTGTTTTCTTCTTTAAAACAAAGACAATACAAGAAAATAAAATTTGAAAAGTACCATTGTGTAATAAGCTTGTTTAAAACAAAAAGTAGAATGTAACAAGACTTATAAAAGAGTGATCTTAAAAAAGAAACCCCAGTGTAGAAAAGAAATAAATAAAATAAAATGAATGGTTATTATCATCATTTGTATTTATCCTATATATGATGGGTTGACTATTAATGATAAGTGGCAAAGTAGACCTTCTACCCAACTATACATATCACAAGCATTCACATACAACCTGGTCAAATTTCATAAACTAAACTAGCATGGAAATTTAGAGAGCTAGGCGATTGTTCACTAGTTGTTATCTTCCCAATCACACTTGTGTGGGCTAGTTTGTATGGTTAAGTATGACTAAAATTTATGATGCTAATGTTGAAACAAATATGTCTAAAATATTATAAAACTATTAAAAGATTAAAAATCTAAATTATCTAACCTAATCACCAAGAATAAATCTAGTCTAGCATAAGCTTTGAGCATCCATTCCCAACTTGTTATATACATCATGAACTTACGCTAACACTACTAAGTTAGCAAGTGTCCACTATTAAGCTTACCAAGTAACATATTGCTAGGATTATCACTTGTTAATGTGTTTATACTCGAAGCTGGTTGTACTCATGTGGTATAATTAAGGTGTGAGGAATATAAAATAATTAACTAAGTGCATGCAAATTAAATGAGCAATGAAGTTAAATTACAGTAAAAGAAATCATTAAGCTAAGCCAAGTGCTGCAATGAAGATAAACTCATTTTGATCTTATTTCATAATGACAATGTGTACAAGTAAATAATCATTTGAATAAGATTTTGGACAATCAACTTAGTTTATGTTGTAGGTATTTAGTGATAACTTCTAACTTCCACAAAAATAACGATGTGCAAAACTTTTGTTATGCTAGTGATCAAATGGTATCATAAATGTGGTTGATGTGTGCATTGATATAGGTATTTATTGTTTGTGTATCAATGCTAGCATGTTGATGCATTTGACCTTACATTGATGCAGCAATGTTAACATGGTCAACCAATTTATGACTTATCATAGCCTCATAAGTAACTAAAAACTTATCCTCAAGTTAACAAAATTGATACAAAGTTTGTTTACAAAATATGAAAGTGATTTGATTGACTTGAACTAACTAGAGTGCCACATTACAAAATTTATTTAAGTGATTTACAAATTTGACAACTAACAAAATTGGATATATGATCCTTATAAAACTATGCATATATTTACAAAAAAGAAACCAAGGTATATGCCTTATGTAGAACTAAGCAATGATGGCTTCTATCATGGCTTTGCATGCCTTATTATTGATTATGGCTATTATTGCTATCTTTAGCCGAAATGCATCAATTATGGTCCTTATTTTTTCTTCTTTAATCCTTAGGTCTTGAACACTCTAGGTAAGCTTGCTTATATTTTCTTTTGTAGGTGCCTCCTAAGGACAATATAAAGTTAAAAATATTTCTTGCACATTGATAAATTAGGTAGTGAATTACTGTTGTTTAATATCAAACAAATTGACAATGTCCTTTAGCTCTTAATAGCCTATCATTCTTTTGGCCAAGTTTTGGAAAATGACTAGTTAATCTTTAAATATAATTTTTAGGACCTTAAGCTTTGTGTTGGCTATTTTTATTTTTTTGGCATCATTCACTTCAAAGCCTTTGCTTGTTTTCATATATTAAGTATGAATTTGTCACTTACTTTTCCAACTCTGACCTTGGCTTGCTAACAGTGAGCATTGGTACATAGGCATAATGGAGATTGGTAAGATTCATGTACTCTATCATTTCTTTTATTTTCAACTCCTTAGTGTGGATTTCAACTTGGTTATATGCATTTAGTCCTTTAAATATGAACTATCATGTACTACCTTAGAGCTGTTAGAGGGCTTAATTCAGCTTCACCTTGGCCAATTAGATTTCTTTTTCATTGATTTTATTAAGGTATTAAATAAAAGGACCATTGAACCATGGATCATCCTCTTATGTAGGATGAGGCCTACAATGAATGCTACATTGATGCATCCCAATGGGGGTCAAATACCAAACATCTCCAAGGAGCCCATATCCAATAGGCCACATAACTCGATGCTAGCTCCTAACAACTAATAGCTATATGAACATCAAAATAAGATAAATTAAACATTGATAGTAAAGAAACACAAACAATATACATCATGTGTAGGTCAAATTGCACCAAATAGAGAAATTTTGCATCATACATAAACACAATGAGATTTCCTTACTTTAGGTTTGATAACTACTTGGCCTAGACCCTTCTAAAGTTTTTGGACATGTACCTTTCTTTGAAGGCTCTAATAAACTTAATCCACTACACCTCTTTATGTGTCTAACCTATGGCAACCCTAGTTATCTATCACTAATTGTTGGTTATACCATTTAGTTGATGTTGAATCAAATAATATTTTTGTACCAAAGCATAATCCATAAGTTGGAAAGCTTCTTGCACCTCATGTAACCACTCCAAAGTTGTTGTCAGATCTTTAACATTGTAAAAAGATTAGGGTTTCAACCTTTTAGAACTGTTTCATGAATGCTTAGTCATTGGGTTCCATATAACCAATGTTGGAATAATTGAGTTGATATTGCCACTATTACTAACATTAAACTAGTTTTGACTCAAATAAATGAACACCTCCCTTATTGAGTTTGAAACCCACATATAAACAATCGTTGAGTTTGAAACCCACATGTAATAATAATTGAAGAGTCTAGAACTCACATATAATCAAATGGTTGGCCAAACAGAATTGGATTTGAACAATTAAAAAAAAATCCAACAACAAACAAATTCCTAGGTGATGGAGAGATAAATTTAAACATTCACAAAAGCCAACAAATTCCAACCATAGAAATAGTGTGTTTAAAAGTCACATCAAGCATATAGTTTATGAATACAAAATTTACATTAAGCTGAATAGTTGATGAGCCTAAATCTCACATTTTCTAAATGATTAATGAGCCTAAATCTTATATTTACCAAACAAAGGTTATTAGATAAATTTTTCAAAAATGTCAAACATTAAAACTAGAAAACCTAGATTCCATCTTAACATTCAGGGTGATGAGCAGTGAAGTAACCCTACGCTCAACCATACGAATACGAGTGTTTCACGCACAATCCGGTCGAATTACAAGGACTAAGTGCTTATGTGCCCTTGTGGAACAAGGATAGGTTGGTTGATTGTTGTCTTCCCAAGGTTACCTATATGTCACGATTGTATGGTTAAGTAAGCTTGAGGCATATGATTTTTATAGCTTTTATGTTTTTATGTCCTGTGCTAGTAGGGAAGAAGAGAGGTAACTAAGTGACTAATTTAACTTAACTACTCATTAACTAAGTTTTAACTAATCCTAACACTAGCATTCATTCCTACTTAATGTACACATCCTAAACCAATGCAACACTACTGGGATTACCNAATGTACACATCCTAAACCAATGCAACACTACTGGGATTACCAAACGCTAATCGTTACTAGGTTACCAAGTGTTACACGCATGCTTGAAGTGGTTGTGCTTGTGTGATTTAACGATTTGTTTAATTGATCAAAATGAATTGTTGTGCTAATAATAGAAATGTAAAGTTCATAAAATAAAATAAATGCATAAGAAAATAAAATAAAATAAATGTGTAAGAAAACAAATCTCAAGTGCTGCAAGGATGAATCAAA
This sequence comes from Gnetum montanum, assembly GCA_015680685.1. Taxonomy (NCBI): domain Eukaryota; kingdom Viridiplantae; phylum Streptophyta; class Gnetopsida; order Gnetales; family Gnetaceae; genus Gnetum; species Gnetum montanum. Next base: position 53,594 of record MNCI01013698.1, read on the forward strand.
GAGCTCGTCTTTATTGCTATACACAAAGTGTGCTCAGGTACATAATGCTCAAATAAAGATCTGTCCACACTTAGACCTCTTGTTGCGGGCACTTGGAAAATACTCTAACTTTCAAACATACTACAAGAGTTTCGCTACTTGACTGCTAAAAGACTTCTCCCAAATTGTGCGCTTGGGCACTGTATTTATAGACTTGGGAGCAACTACTCTAATAATTAGAATAACTGCTAAAGTAACTGCTAGAGTAACCACTTTAATAATTAGAATAACTGCTAGAGTGACCACTAGAGTAACCACTCTAATAATTAGAATAACTACTAAAGTAACTGCTAGAGTAACCACTCTAATAATTAGAGTAACTGCTAGAGTAACCACACTCATCATACCCCCATGATTGAATGAAAACTCATCCTCAAGTTCCTTACAAAATATTGGGAAGGTATGGGATTATTAACTAATTAACAACTGACGACGGAATGGGATGATAGACTCAACATGCCTAGTGAACAGATTAATAAGCATATTACAACATTAGTGTTCATGACCATTGTGGTGAACACTCGTACATAAATGACATCCAGGCCTTTATTTGGTAGTTTGAAGAGAAAGAGAGAGAAAGAAGATGAAGCGTGTTGCTGCCAATGCCGAGATTGCACCTTCCATTGTTTATTCATAGCCACGCCACCAGACTTGCTCCTTTTGTAAATGCTCTAGTTCCAGTTCATCCTAAGTGCTTCCTCCAAGCCCAATCCATTATTTATATGATCAACATCTACACATACAACACCATCACAAATGAGCAAGGATAGATAAACTATAATGTAGTTGATACCTTGCCTCAATATGAGGTGCATTGGCTAAGCTGTGGTTATGGCAAAAACTGGTTTGGAGAATTATCACTAGTGACTACCCAAGGTGTAGGGGTTAGGTGAATAGTAAAATGAAAAAAATTAAAAAAAAGTTTGCCACGGCACCCACAACTAAGAGCAAACCTCTGGTAGGTATAAGATGGAAAAATATGAGGAACAAGAAAGATGGGAAAAATAACAATAGCGATGCCAATGAAATGGATGTCATGGATGGGCATGAAACAAGAAATGATTGATTGCTGAAAATATTTAAGAAAAAGAAGTTAACAATTGCACCAATAAAGGAATGCTAGTGGGTCCTCCCCAAAGTAGCCTCATGCCTTTTATGCCTTGAAAACCCCACAAACCAAAGAGTCTGTAGGCTGTAGCAATGTCATTTGGAAGCAAGAGTTAAAAAATTACCCACAAGAATTCACCAAAGAAAAACAATGCATCAACCCAGAAATGGACTAATGATAGAAGTGACAATGAGGTGGAAAATGAAGAGAAAGATGAAGAGGAGAGAATGGAATGGAATCCCAAGAACAAGGTTGTGTAAAGTCCCTTGTGTATTTTATGGTTAAGATAACTAAGTAGAACTCATCCCAAACCCAAACTCAAACCAACCACATTCAATGACCTCGCATCAATACACTTGGCCAATCCATCCTTTTGAGGCAACAAGAATACTTTCACAAAGAGTGACCACCATCCTAAGGAAAGTAAGATGGAGAAGTAAGAAGCAAGAAAGGGCCTTAGTTAGAGGGAACCTTCAGGCATGAGTAAGATGTATTTCTAGTGCCATAATCAATGCTTGTAGCCCATGTTGCTTTATTATGTCTAAGGGGTGTGCTTTGAATTCTCACCTTTTCCTCTCTCTTTTTTATGTTTATGTGTGAGAACCACATCATGCAAAGACTTATTTTTAATCACTCAACTTCCTGATATTTGAACAATGTTAGAATGGTGGAAAACCCAAGAAAAAGCATCCAAGCACCCAAGAGAATGGCTAGCACCACTGCATCAAATCCCCTTGAAGTCACACCCTTTTCATCCTTTGAGTCTTTCCTTGGTTTGAAAAATGCCTAGCCACAAATTCATTAAAAGTTTACTTAGAAAAAGAGGGACTATACAGTTCCAAGCCAAAGGAGACCATAAAGTTGTATGGATGAGTGGACGGTGTGGACTCATTGCCTATTTTACCAAAAGAACCATACCTTATTATCAGCATCATAATTCAAAGGTAAAAACCAAACATTAGCAATCAATATGATATAATTCAATCCACCATCATGAGAACTTATTAGATGATGAATAAAAGTAAACCAAGCAAAAAAAGAAACATTAAAAACATGAATGATGGTGTAAAAAAAATAAGAAAAGTTGAAAGAATGTGTAAAAAAAAATTCAAAAAGAACTGAGGACCTAGAACAGTTAGCATAGGTAGCCATCTCCCCCACAACTAAGTCAGAAGGAGGAGATCAAAAATAGTGGGTAAGGTTGTCCACTAACAGAGGTAGCATGTGTACTGGCTATCCTAAGCTCATGAAAAGGTTTGGTTTGTTGCACATTGACCAAAAATTTCTTGTCTAGGCTCTCAGGTTTCTATATTGTCATGGCCCTTGAAGGAAAAGTTGCATAAATAATATAAGGTCCTTCCCATAGTGTTTGAAATTTAATATGTTGTGGCACATGTGTGGGATTCTAGTAGAGAACCTTATCTCTCAGTTGATATTTAACTTTCCTAATCCTTAGGTCATGACATTGCTTATTGAATGCCTTGTGCAATTCATTAGATGATAGGGTAGCTAGTCGATTTTCATCTAGCAAATTAAGGATTACTAACTATTATTTCTGTGCTAAGTTAAGGTCAAGGTTGAGGTCACATGCCATGGATAGTGTATGAAGCTCAGTTTGAATGGAAAGCATTGGTAATTTACCATACACTAACTCATAGGGAGAGTAGCTTGTAGGGAGTTTCCATGTGGAGCGATATGCCCAAAGAGCAACATGTAGTTTAGTGCTCCAGTCTCACCTAAACTTGCTAATAGTTCTTGTCAATATTTTTGTAATCTTCCTATTGGTGACTTCAACTTGACCGTTCGCTTAGGGGTGGTATGGTGTTGTTAGTTTGTGTTCAACCCCTAAGTGTTGCATTAATTTCCGACAAGTTGCACCTATGAAGTGTGTACCATTATCTAAAATAAGTGCACATGACACACCAAACTTGTTTATGATTTGTTGTTGAATAAATCGTGCAGCTGTAGATGATGTACAATCCTTAATAGCAACTACTTCTGCCCATTTTTTTAGGTAATCAACAACAACAATAATATAAGCTTTTCCATTGAACATTAGTGTAATTGGCCCCATAAAATAAATTCCCCAAATGTTGAAGGGTTCTAACAGTTGAATTCATTATTGCGAACCATCCATTCTAGTAGTAATTCCCCCATCACATTGATAACACTCACAAGATTTGATGAAACCATGGGAATCCTGAAATAATGTAGGCCAATAATATCTTACAAGCAAGATCTTGATGGTCATTCATCTTCCAGAATAATGACCCCCACAAGGACCCTCATGAGTGTCTTGGAGAACTCGTAGTTGATTTATATCAGGAACACACCATTGAACCAAGCCATTGGGACACACTTTGTAAAGTTGTCCATTGATCTCCATAAAGTACTTGGCTTGGTGAAGAAACTATTGTTTCTTCTTAAGGTTTAACTCTTGTGGTGTTTGTTGGGTGAGGAGATAGGTAAGAATGCTACTGTACCAGTTTTTCTCTATGGGTGACTGATTATTCACTACACCAAAAAAGAGGAATTCATCAAGGAAATAATCAAAAATTGGATACTCATCCTCTTTGTTGTCCTATCGCAACTAAGATAAATGATCAGCAACTACATTCTCTGTGCCTTTACGATCGATCATCATAAGATCAAACTCTTGTAAGATTACAAGCCATTGTATGATACAAGGGCTTACCATTGGCTTATTCATGAGGAACTAGATTGCACTATGATCTATATGTACATATACTTTATATTCTAATACATAGTGCCTAAACTTTTCTAGTGCAAACACTACAGCCATTAATTCTTTCTCTATGGTAGTGTAGTTAAGTTGTGCACCAACGATATTTCTACTTGCACAATGGATGTAATAAGGATGCTTCTAGTCATCTAATTGTATAAGTACAGCTCCTAAAGCATATTTGGACACGTAAATCATGATATAGAATGGTTTGGATTAGCCAGGAGCTTGTAGAATGGGTGTTTCTACTAGCTTCTATTTCAGAGTTTGGAAAGCTAATTTGCATTCCCTAGTCCACTCGAAAGGTATGTCCTTTTTCATTAATTTCACCAATGGTTTGGCAACCTTTGAAAAGTTCTCAATAAATCTCCTATAGTAGCTAGTATGTCCAAGGAATGACTGAATATCTTTGAAAGTTTTCGGTTGATGGGTAATTCCTTGGATAATTTTGATTTTTTTGGGGTCTACCTCTATCCCTGTGTGTGATATTTTGTGCCCTAATACTACGCCTTCTTGGATCATTAAATGGCTTTTCTACCAGTTGAGTCTCAAATTGGTTTCTACACATTTTTTTAACACTTACTCCAACTAGTCCAAGGCTTGATCAAAGTTTTCTCCATAAGTGGAGAAGTTGTCCATAAAGACCTCCATGCAATTCCCTATCTGCTATTGGAATATGCTTAGAACTAGTGATTGAAATGTTGCAGGGACATTGCACAAGCCAAATGGAATCTGTTTTTATGCAAACATTCCCCAAGGACTGGTGAATGTAGTCTTGGCTTGGTCTTCTAGGGCTATTTTTATTTGGTTATATCTGCTATATCCATCTAGAAAACTATAATAGTGATTCCCTGCGATGGTGTCTAAAACTTGGTCGACAAATGACAATGGAAAGTGATCTTTGAATGTTGCCATATTTAGTCGCCTAAAATCTATGCACACCCTCCATTTGCCTCCCTTTTTAGGCACAATAACTAAGGGGCTAACCCATTCGCTATCAATAATGGGGTATATGAACCCAGCCTTGAGAAGTTGTTCGATTTCTTCCTTAACTACTTGCTTCAGCTTAGGGTTCAATCGCCTCTACGGTTGTCTTCGAGGCTTCATGGAGGGGTTAGTGTAAATTCTATGTTGGCATATCCTAGGATCTATTCTAGTTAATTTGGGATATGACCAAGTAAAGGCTTCCAACATTTATTTATTACCTTCAACAACTCTTCTTTCTATTGAGGAGCAAGCTTAGCATTGATAATTACCAGTTTTTCATTTTTAAGGAACATGTATTCCATACCAGTGGGCAATGGTTTTAGCTCGAGGGGCTCCTGCTTAAATTTCTTAGGGATTTCCACCTTCCCCTAGTTGATATTTTCAAGGTTAAGACTTGGAAGTTGACGGTGGACTTGCTCTAATGCGTCTATGCTATCGATGTAAGCACAAGTCAAACCCGTAGTTACTTCCATACATATGAGTGAACTACTTTCATGATTAGCTGTCAACCACTGGGTGTCTTTNAGCCATGCTTTTCCCATTATGATTGGGAAGTCCCCCTTACCATTGTTTACCTAAATCACTAGGAAGTCAACTGGGTACGGCCACACACAAATAGTGGTAACAATGTCTTTCACTAGTCCCAATGGGACAATGATGAATTGGTTGGCCAACTCTAGATGGATGTTGTTCTTTTTTAATGGAGGTAGGTTCCAGGCCTTGTACATTTCTTAAGAAATCAAGTTGACATTGAAACTTGAATCCAAACAAGCCTTACACGATGCATTTCTAGGAATTTGTAAGTATATTAGAGGACTCCCAGGATCAAACAATTTTTTGGAAAGGTGGCTAACTTTGATCCAATTGATGACATGTGTTAGCATGACCATATGCGTTGAGTGCAATGATTGGGTTGAAGGGGCTCTGAAGTTTTGATTGATACTGAGGCATCTAAAAAATCAACTGCTTGTGATTGCAAGGGCTTGGTTGGATTTTTGGTTCTAAAGAAAGGTCTTTTCTTCATGTGGTTGTTGGAACCAACAATAGGTTAAGAGTTAGCAGCCCTCATGACATCATGTTGCTGTGGTTGGGTAGGGATTTCACCTTGCATCGCGGGAGTAGGTGCTAGTGGAGCTATTGATGGAAGAGGTGCAGTTGGATGAGAAGGATGATATGCTTATAGAATATTACCTCTAGAAGAGGGAGTCCCATAATACTCGCAGGGTTGGTAGTGAGGTGGAGGAGTGACGTGACCAGTAGAGTCACGTGGGAAGATTGGTTGTTGCACGTAATATCCATACGGATCAGGTTGTCGGTAAAAATATTATTGCCTTGGTGGTGGCATTCCCCATAATTGTGGGTGCTTCCACTATTGATATTGCTCAATTGATTATGGTGGAGTTCCACTGGGATAATATGTTAAAGGTTGGTAGAATTTCCTTGGGTTACCTTGAGGATAAGGTAACCTTTGGGGTGTTTGCCTTTTATGTAATCATGGGTTGAGTGCATACACCCTAGACTCCTACAAATGTGAGATTATATGAAAACATCCCTTAGGATGGTCATATTGACATATCTTGCATCCACTATCATTGTTTGTTTCTGAATCCACAACCTCTTCAATGATGGCAACTTTGCCCTTACCCTTACTACGTGCATGTTTAGCTTCTCTCTTTTTTCTTTTTTCGCAATCACTACCTTGCTCTCTAGACTCCTCTACTATTTTAAGAACAATTTGAAATCTATTTTCTATGGAATCCCACATTTGGTCTCCCTTTGCTGAAACTTTTGATGTCATCTTTTGGATAGACAAATTTTTCCTATTCCCCATCTCTTCGAGTGGTGACTCTTCTTCATCCTCACAAAATCTTACTCCCCTCTTCCAAAGGGAAGGATCTCGGTTATACTCTTCCACACTTTCTCTCTTCTATAGCTCACCTTCTTCCTTAGAAACTTGCTGCAATAGTCTTTAAATTTGATGAAACCTAAGCTCGGATAGTCTCCCTTGGGCATAAGTCCCAAGGGTTCTTCTCGTTTCATGCCTAAGCCCATCCACGAGATGGTGTAGTTGATCCCTTTGCAAATAACCATGGCTAGGAAAATAATGTAACAGTGCATAGTGTCATCCCATGGTAGCATCCAAGGGTTCATGTCCTCCTTGTTTCCAACCTTTGATTTTCTTTTGCAAGTTAGAAACTTGGGAGTCCGTTTGGTACTTGTCATTAAATAGTTCTAACATAATACTCCACCTANTGATTTTCTTTTGCAAGTTAGAAACTTGGGAGTCCGTTTGGTACTTGTCATTAAACAGTTCTAACATAATACTCCACCTATGAATGGATTCTGATTCTAAAGACCAGTACCAACTTTCCACTTCTTTAACTAATGTCTGTGGGAACAACTTAAGTTTTTACCATTCGTCCTCTATGTTTTTTAAGGTAAACGCATCATGGAATTTTTGTAAATGATTCTGAGGATCAACATTGTATCCTCCTTCAAATTGTGGGATGTTGTTCATATCTAATCTCTTGATCCTACTATCTTTCCGATGCGTTATTGGAATTCTAAGAGCCTCAGTTATGTCCAACATACTTTGAGTAGCAATGAGGGACGCATCGTGATTATCTCATCCATGGAATCTATGATGCCTACGTTATTCCCTACTCTTCCTTCTTCTATGTTGTGACTCTCTAGAGTGCCCTCGTTCCCTTTCCTGGCTATTTTGTCTATGACTTCCACTTTCCCTACCTTTATTCCCATGGTATTTTTCTTTATGACCATGTCTGGATATTGAAGGAGATAGTGAAGGAGATGATGAAGATGAAGAAGAAGGAGAACCATCACCATGGCGGTGTCTGCTACCTTCTTTTCGGTAGTCATGGCCTCGATTGCAATTGCAATCAGAATGTCCACCTTTATCATGTATCTGTGTCTCTTTTTCAGATCCTTTGTGCTTGTGGGTATTAGAACCTAGGTTATGAATAGTGGAATGAAGGTTCTGATACACAACCCCTTGGCCAAAGTCAAGGGGAGGAACATCGTTGTGTGGACAACTACTTCAGGTAGGTTCACCACCCTCATTTTCGCTTAAGACATGTGGGACATTCTAGGACCACTTACCCTTTAAAGACTTATGATGTCTCTCCTATTACAAGTCCCTTTGATGTTGTGCCTTTGTGGGACAGTATTCTCTTGAGTCATGGTCTTGCACAATGTATTCTGCATGTAAGTGCAGCATGCCAATTCGTGTGAGAGCATAAAGAAGCATGCTTGGGACTAAACAATTGGGAGGTAACACTATGTTACCTTCTAAGTCTCGCCAACACAATTGTTCATCTTGATGGAGGATAAAGATGAAGTCTAGTATATACTCATCAGGATGAATATATACCACTCAAACTTGTTGAGGAACTGGTGAATCAATGTCATGTGTATTACGTTATCGACTGTTTCCTATTTTAGACCTAGGTGGTGAGGCACTTTCATACGAAGAAGGAGACATACTTGTCTATTCAATGTGCTATGTATTCTTGTTTATTATTTTCTCAACCAACACTAAGGGTTCATTCCAAAGATGTAAATGATTTCCTATGTTCTAGTTATTGCACAAACAACTAAGTCCCAGCAATGGTGCCAATGATGAGTGGCGAGGTATGCCTATGCTCAACCATATGAATATGAGCGTTTCATGCATGATCTGGTCGAATTCCAAGGACTAATGCTTATGCACCCTTGTGGAACAAGGAGGAGTTGGTTGATCATTCTCTTCCTAAGCTTACCTATATGTCATGATTGTATGGTTAAGTAAGCTTGAGGCATATGATTTTTATAGTTTTTATGTTTTTATGTCCTACGCTAGTAGGGAAGGAGAGAGGTAACTAAGTGACTAATTTAACTTAACTACTCATTAACTAAGTTCTAACTAATCTTAACACCAGCATTCATTCCCACTTTTCGTACACATCCTGAACTAGCGCAACACTACTAGGATTACCAAACATTAATCATTACTAGGTTACCAAGCATTACACGCATGCTCGAAGTGGTCATCTTGTGTAATTTAACGATTCGCTTAATTGATCAAATTGAATTGCTATGCTAATAATAGAAATGTAAAGTGCATAAAATAAAATAAAATAACCCCCCCAGAAAATAAAATAAAATAAATGTGTAAGAAAAAAAATCTCAAGTGCTGCAAGGATGAATCAAAGAGCTCGTCTTTATTGTCGTACACAAGGTGTGCTCAGGTACACAATGCTCAAATAAAGATTTGTCCACACTTAGACCTCCTGCTACGGACACTTGGAAAATACTCTAACTTTCAAACAAACTACAAGAGTTTCGATACTTGACTGCTAAAAGACTTCTCCCAAATTGTATGCCTAGGCACTATAGTTATAGACTTGGGCACAACTACTCTAATAATTAGAGTAACCACTCTAATAATTAGAATAACTACTAAAGTAACCTCTAGAGTAACCACTCTAATAATTAGAATAACTGCTAAAGTAACCACTAGAGTAACCACTCTAATAATTAGAATAACTACTAGAGTAACCACTCTAATAATTAGAGTAACTGCTAGAGTAACCACTCTCATCACAGGGGAATGCAGGGAGTTGATTTTTATAAATCATTATATGATCATGATATTGTTGATGCATAAAATTTGGACACACCAACACTAGGAAGAAAACTTATTTGAGGAGACTATTGCCTAAGGTGTCTCATGTATGGGTGTAGAAACTTGAGAATAGTCTTAGCTAGAGAGGGCTATGTGGCCTTTTACAAATAATAAACTGAGAAAATAAATCTTGAATTTAAATTAAATAATTATCTTGAATACAATGAGTAACTAAAAAAATGAATTTTCCCTAGTCTTGCTGACGTTGTCGGTTTGTTGCTGCCGATGGTGTTCACTACTAGGTAGGAAGACCGTGATCACCATAAAAGAGGAAGAGAGAGAGAGAGAGAGAGAGA
>MNCI01013698.1:65959-80730 GCA_015680685.1 Gnetum montanum
CTCTCCCTCTTTCTTGGTGATTGTGGTCTTCCTACATAATAGTGGATACCATCAACGGTGATAGACTAGGGAAAATTTATTTATTTTTAGTTACTCATTGCATTCAAGATAATTATTTAATTTAAATTTAAGATTTTTTTTTAGTTTATTATTTGCAAAAGGCCATGTAGCTATCTCCACCTAAGACTATTCTCGGGTTTTTATACCCATACGGGAGGCACCCTAGACAATAGTCTTCTGAAACGAGTTTTTTTCCCAGTGTTGGTGTGTCCAAATTTTATGCATCAACGCCTTTTTGGTGCTAGAAGGAGGGCCTTTTCTTCCACCTTTTGTTTATCAACTTTTCTTGCCATTTTTCTACCTGTTACTATCCCATTTTCTAAAATATCTAATTTTTTGTCTTTTTCCAGTCCCTATTCTATTTTTATTTTATGAAAATTTCATTTTCCTTGTTTCAAACTTGTTTTATTTAAAATTTCTATTTTCTGCCATTGCCTTGAAAAATCTTTTTAAAGAATTTCTAAGCGCTTTATTTCCTGTTCTCAAAAGTTCATTTCTTGAAAACTTTAAGGTCTCATCATCCATTTTTCTTTAATCCTTTTTTCTAAAAATCCTTGTTTCTCAATCTCATTTTTGAATTTGTGTTTTGGTGATCCTTACCTTAGTCTTGGGATAGGTAAGGTGGTTTTATTTAATTATGTAATTTTAAATTTATTTTTCTAAAATTTTGTTGGCCTTTTAATTTTACAAGTATTGCAATTTTATACATTTATGTTTTCTTTTTAAAAAATTAGCATATTTTAGTGTTTTTTTTATAAAAAATATATCATTGCAATATTTCTTTCCTTTTCATGCAAATTTACAATTTTATTTTAACATTTATTTTTGGTAATTTTTTTGTGTTATGAGCGAACTCTCCTTTACCCTTAAATGACTAGTCACTCGTGTCTCTTCACATTAAGGAAATGACAAGCCTCATGTTTTCCAAGTTTTATTCCTAGGAAAACCTAGACTAGGATGGTAGCCAATCAACCCCTGACTCCCTTGGTCAATAACCCCTTTAACTTTACTAACTAACACGATATCCCAAAGTCACTCCAGAACATAAATTTGTTCTATGATCCCACAAACCCTACTAGTGATGCCCACCAACATGTACAATGTTTTGAAACCTTACTAGGGATCCACAACATTCTCCAAAATGATGTGGCATATAGAGTATTTGCGATAACTTTTAGGAGTAAGGCCACTCAATGGTTCTTGATGCTCCCCAATGCTTTCATTGAATCATGGCAGGAGTTCAAAAATAAGTTTTTGATTCAATTTGACAAGTTCACAAGGCCTGCAATCATGTCAAGTAACTTCACTAGCTTAAGAAAGATACCTGGGGAAAATGTTAGGGATTACAGTCTTAGATTCCTTCATTAGCTTGCCTATGTGCCAAGTGAGATGTGTCTACAACCTGATGGCATCCTCAAGTTTTACCTCTCTACCATCGATCCATTCTTTACCTATGCCATCAAATCAAAACCCAACATAACAAAAATACAAGGAGCAATGGCTAAATGTGTGGAGTTAGAACAAATCATCCTTATGAATAGCATTCAAACTCAATTTGTAATGATGAGCATTAGTAATCCCATGCAATCTAACCCTCTACCTCTACCAACTTTCCCAATGGCCAATACTATGTTCCAAATTCTTGTTCCCCTTCAAATGACTCAACCCTCAAATAATCACTTTCAAGATCCCACATCTTCTCATTTTCTACCATCTAACACTAGTTTGAATGAGGATCAATCGAAGGCCTTAATTCAATCCATCATAAATCCAAACACGATATCTAATCTTGTTGAACCTACAACTCAAGCTCAAGATCAAGATCAAATAACCCAAGTATTAACCTTGCTTCAAAAACTTTCCAATGAAGTAGTTGAATTAAAGTAAAATAGCAACAATGGTCATATACAATCTAAGAAGCCTAGCACATTAATCAATGACGAGTGTTATCATCTCCATAATAGTAGGAAACTTTTCAAGAATACTTGTTCGCAATTTTTAGCATTGTATGGTAACAACACCCATGGTCAACAAAATGGGAAACCCCCTATTATGGTTCTTAATGTACCTCATGAAATAGAAAATGAAGAGGTTGCCTCATTAGAACAAGTTATGGTAAGCGACCCGAACCTAAATAACACTCACTATCATAAACTTAGTGACATCATGAACAACACAACAACAAACTAGGAATGACCCTTACACTCCTCCAAATAGAAGAGCTCCTAGTCAAGGTAACACAAATACTCAAATTGGGTCATTCCAAACAAACACTCCAGAATGATCAAACCCACCTTCTATACTTCAAAGAGGCCCACCTCAACCAAAAGCCAAAGAAGTACCTAGGAATTATGATCTAGTTGAGGATTTGAAGATAGTTAAGGCTAACATTTCAATGTATGACCTTTTACACTTTAATGAAATGAAAGAGGAAATTTGAGATATAGTTTACATGCCTAAAACTGAAAAGGAAAAATCCCCAATCCCTGAAAGGCAAGTTCACTTCACAGAAAGCCCTAACATGCTATCAATACAGAATGTAAACAATTCCATGTCAAGCCAGAAAGATCAACCCCCTTTTTGACAACCTTAATTATTTTAGTAAAGAATGTCCATAATTGTTTGATGGATTCTAGAGAAATTGTTAGTGTCATGCCACTTGAGGTATGTAAGGCTTTAGGAGCACAAATGATACCATAAACAAAAAATGTGATTCAACACGATGGGTCAAACGTACTTGTAGTAGGGTCACTAAAAGTAGTGAAAGTGAAAGTTAAACAATACCCTACATTCACATGTTATATGGATATCTTAGTAGTTAACATGTCACCCACTTACAATGTGCTCTTATCTAGGACTTTTGGAGCCAAGTTTGGGGGCTTTTGTAGGTCAAATTTCTCATAGCTATTAATCCCTATCAAAGGAAAATCCAAATATATGATTATACTTAGAGAACCCTTTTATAAGAAAGTTGTAATGACTTTTGATCAACAAAATCGATCTTTGGAGAACCAAAATTCTAATCTTTATGTTGGGGTTCTTAAGGTTGAGCGTAGTGAATATGTTATAGATGACCATGTGAGTGGAACTACAAACTCCGCCCAATGCTATCAAAGTTCTAGAAAAGGTGGAAAAATCTATGGAGCCACCTTGCCTTATCAACAACAAGATGGATTTTGTCTAAGTAATCAGCCACCTTTAGGGGAAGAAAAAGATATAAATAAGACCCTACCTCTTAAAACATTTGAAGGTGTGCTAAATTTTACTAACACTTCCATGGAACATTCTCCTAGAAAGGCTATATTCAATCATCCACGAAGACCTAGACCTATCATTGAAAATTATATCAAAGAAAAACTTTATAGAAAATGATCAAGCAAGTTAAGATTAGGTCTTTATTTTCATAATCTTAAGCATCGACAAATTGTTAAACAATGTCTTGATAGGAAGTACATTGGTGAGGTATTTAAGATAGGAGACCTACTCTTGGAAAAAGGCAAAACAATTGACCAAGCAAATCTTCAAGGTAAGTTCTCTCCTATGTGGTCAAGCCCATTTCGAATTAAAGATGTCATTGACCCCAATGTGTACAAGGTTGCTAACGTGCAAGGACATAGTTTACCTAGAAATTTTAATGCATTTTATTTAAAGCATTTCTACTCAAGTACCCCACATGAACATCTAGTAGATTCTTAGTTGCATGTTTTCTTCCCCTTCACCATGCATTTCATTTGTATATAGTTGCATTTGCATATTTTCTTTACACTTCCATCATTTCTTTCTAAGCATATTATTTTGATTTTTGGTTTACATATGATTTTAATATCATTATGATCTTTTGAATTACTAGGCATTGGGTTATCAAACACCATTGAGAATAATGTTAGTATAATGCTTTATATAATATTTCTTATTACTATTAGATAAAATATTTTTTATACTATATATTCCAATAATGCTATGATTCTTCCCAATCTTTTTCAAGGTTTCAATTTATTAGTTATGTTAGATTATGGAGGATGAGAGTTATGCTAACTTATCATGTAATCATCATGATCATGTGAGTGTAGGATATGTGATGTTGGAGAATGATTAGCCATAATTCACTAGGTTACCTTGGAAAACCTCATTTTCACTCTCATAAGCCCTAGCCCTTAGGTGTGATGATCCATGGCTACCCTGTGAACAATGGGGTGAAGTGTGTTCATCTCCATTTGAGAACCCTTAGCCACCCAAGAGACCTACTATGATGCTATCAAATCACAATTAAAGGCACATACACAAGGGTTGAACTGTACCATGGGAAAAGTTTTGAAAGGATCGTGTTCATTGGTAGTGCAGCTAATCAGCCAGATTCGTGTTGGAATTCCTACCTTAAGAATGAAGTACACCATGGGCAAAGTATCCTAAAAAAAAGAATGAGGACCATGTTCATTGGTAGTGTAATAAGTTCTTGAGTGTGATGGGGTCTAGCAGCTATCCTCAATAGATATTTCAGTGCCTAAATTGTGATATTGCTATAGGATCGGTCACCATTACCTAACATTGATGCTATCATGGTGGCTAATGAGCTTATCCATAAGATTTACAGGAAACTTATGTGGTACAAAGCTAATGTCAGCCATGAAATTCCAATAGAAATACCAATGGTCATGGAAATGACAATTCATGGTCCTTGGATCTAGATCAAGCTAGGATCAAGATTAGCTTGCAAAGTTGTGGCTAACTGGCTACACAACAAAATGAATTACAATCTACAAGGCTGAAATTGTCTATCTAGATACAACACCAAAACTAGCAACACAAGAATGTTGAGCTACCATTGCAATGTACCAAAATCAAAGAAATGAATAGCTGAATCAAACTAATGATACAGGGAAATATGATGAGATTTGATTTGATTAATTGTATTTTTTGTAACTATGATTCCACAATTAGGCTTTGCATCAAAACCCTTACGCTAGATGCATAAATTTTAACTTTAGGTTGTCAGCGCTTCTTCACAATGCTCCCCTAATAGTTTCTGAATCATTATTCTAATTTTATATTTGATATTTACTTTGTTAATGCTAAATTTGTCATTATTTGTAAAGGTAAATCTATTATCACAATAGAATAAATTAATGTAGTGTTTTAGTAACCAAATGCATAAATGAAATCTTCAAAATTAATAAAAATAATGTTAAAAAATCCAAGACATGTAATCTTAAAATTAGCTTTGATGTATTGATTCCTACTAATCCATCGAGAGAAAAATATAGTCTGGTTAATCTAGGATTGCCAAAGCCTTAAACAAAATAGATAAATTTGATAGCAGGAAAAACCAAAATTTCACTGTCTTTAAGTACATCATTGTGATAACTATCCTTTAAACTGAGGATACAATCTAAAATCCCACCAAGTCTACTATTGTATCATATTTAAATCTGATGACAATGCATTTCTATTTTTCTAATAGGTTAGCACCTTGAGGCATTTGTATTTATTGAACCAAGTATCTCATTTTTCTATTTCTAGAAGTTGTATTGAATACCAATAATAATAAAAGTCTTCTACCCTACTTCATCCATAATGCCACCAACAAACCTTGATAGGTTAAAAGAACAATGAGATGTTAGCCTAGTGCTAAGACTTTGATTTGAAAGCTCCAAATCATGGGTTCAATTTTGGTGGACAATGCTAACTTATAAATTTCTAATTGAACAAAAGAGTTATTCGTCAATGCAAATTTTAGAAATGAACTATTGGTAACTAAGTGCATTACATAGGCTTAAAATATAAGGTGGCTAGAAAAGAATTATTGAAATGAAATGAAATGAAACCTTATTACATTTAAAGAATTGAAAAAATATTACATTTTTTATTTTAAAATATTTATTAATATATGATTTTAATTATTATCATATAAATATTATTATTCTAATGTATTATCCTTTGTGAAAATTATTTCTAAGTTAAATGAATTAAGCTACCAAGTAATGAATGTATCACATGAAAGATGTAGGTGTTGACATTTAGCCCTCAAATGTGCATTGCAAATATGATAAAAATAAGAAAAAAAATGCAAAAATACTATTTAATATGAAAATTTTATTAAACAAATATAATATGATATGTGAATAGGATACCAAGTGATACTTATGATGTTCATTTATAATGAAAACAATCAAAGTACTCACCTCAAGCACTTAGGTATTGGTCACTTCTCATACAACTTCTAGATAACATTAAAAGGAAATGCCTCCAAATATGCATATACATGTAACATGTATAAATTTTTTATGTATGTATGTATGCATTTTACTTAATTAATTAAATACCTAATTTAAGTTACTTCTAAGTTAATAGTTATTAGAATTAAAGATAATTTGCTTTAAGAATGGAAATTATACTAACTTCAATAAAGGAGAACATGTTCTATTAAGAATAATATTGTAGCCACAACTTTCAAATTTTTTCTTTGGAGTTTTATTTTGGAATAGGGAAGGAATTGGAAAAACAGATTTTGTTTTTATATTTTAAGAGGAATAAAAGAGAAAATAACATAGATAAGGGATTAGAAAGATTTTTTTTATTTTTTTGTTTTATATATATAAAGGAGATTGGAAAGATAGGATAAGGATTAGTTTTGGACCTCATCATACTTAAGAACTTAATATAGTGTGAATGAACAAGATTATTTTTTTAAGGAAATTTTACCCATGATGCACTTTATTTTAAAGTTATAAATTCTAACACGAGTCTAGCTAGCTACACTACCAACAAACAAGATTGTTATAGAAACTTTACCCGTGGTGCAATTCAACTCTCATATATATACTTTTTCTTCTAAACTAAGTAGCATCATAGGAGATCACCTAGAAGAAAAAGTAGTATGAATCTTAAGTGAAAAGGAACGCACTTCACCTCATTGCTTAAATGGTAGCCATGAATCATTACACTTAAGGGCTATGAATAAGCAAAGGTATCTCAAGTGGAGAGAAACCTACTTTGCTTCATTGCTCAAGAGACAACTTTGGATCATCACTTAATGGCTATGCATAAGGAAAGGGATTTTAAATGGAAATAAACTCAATTAATTGGACTACTCATGGGGTAGCCATGGATCATCACACTTAAAAGCTCTAAGTAAACAAAGGAATTTCTAAGGTCACCTAGTAGTCATGAATATCTTCCCAACTTTATGCACCATCTATCCACAATAATAGAAATAAAATGAGTTAGCATAACTCTCATTTTCAATATATAATCTAGCAAGTTTAACAAACCATATCTTGAAGCATCTTAAATTAGATCATGTTATATAGATGAGATGGAAAATATGTAAAAATTAAAGAGATAGTATGTCCATCCCTTCTAAAGTGAAATTATAGTGACCAAATATACTATGTTGCTTAAAATGATTCTAATTATTATTAAAATTACATTTAAACATACATAGAATCACTTAAAATTCAATGCAAAAGTAACATGAGCAATTATAATGCATAAAAACCTAATAAATATGTAAATGCAAATATGTATACATGAAATGTAGCAAATTAAGAAAAATATGAAACTAAGGGCTTACTATATGTCTACAAGTAGAAATGATTGAAATAAAATGCATTAAAATTTCTATTTATCTTATTTCATTATAAATCAATAATCTTATAGACATTAAGGATTATGACATTTATAACTTAATATGGACCTAATTATATAGGAGCAAACTTAGTTTATACTCCCTATCTCTTTTTAAGACTAAATCACCTTCTTTAAAAGTTGTAGTAGCAAACTTCTTATTGAATTATCTCTATTTATTAATGATTATATAAGCTTTTCACTACTTTCATTTTCATGAGTTATTGATTCCATGTGTCATATATGAGAGAAATTAAATTCTTATGAACTATGAGGTAATATATGATAAACTAATATGTTGAAATTTGTACATTAATTGATAAAATAGATTCATGTTTGTATATAAGATCATAATGTATTGTTTGAATTACCTCCTTATGACAAATATGATTTGCTCTTACCACCCATATAAGTTTTTGATACCATGTACAAGAATTTTGACCTATCATTTCTTAATCCCATCTATAATAATCTTAATAGGTTATTCATCTAGTTTATTTCCTTGAGAATACTATTTAATAACACATTTTACTATGATATTATTTTTTTCTAGTCTAATGTTAAATTCTAATGCTATTAATGCAGTCCATTATCAACAATCAAAGCATAAGGATATTCACATCTAGATATTATATCATTTTCAAAAATTGAAAAACTTCTCATGATGTTCATGTTTTTGTGATCTTTTCTTCTAGACAATATGTGTAATAATCTTTAGTAGTTAAAATAAACTTATGTTGTAAAAAATATGATGGTTCAATCTTACATATAAAATCTAAAGCCTATTGTGGAAAAGGTAAAACTTCTATAATACTTTTTAGAGGAGTTGTGCTCTTTAAATCTCTTTCTTGAAACATTTGACATTGTACAAAAGTCTTGGTAATACTATAACTATTTGTAATCATCATAGGCCAATAATAATTGGCTCTTGTAATCCTAGGTACTAATGAATGATGTCCTATATGAGCTTTTTCATGGAGTTGCTTCAATGCATTGCTTGCTTCCTTTTGATTTAGACATTTAAGATATATTTCTTCAAAATTCCTTCTAAATAATTCTTCCTTAATTAAGCAAAATTTAGAACATCTTGATATTAGGAGTTTTAGTTTATATTTAGATAGACCAAAAGGACAACAATGAAAGACTAAATAAAATTTAATGTCTTCATATCATGAGTCATGTAATTAGTTTGGTACAATAAGCATAATATTATCTTCTTTAATATAAAGAGTGTTAGAAATGGTGAATGTGTCTCTTCAACTCCTCCATCTTCATTTCTTTTTGACATTGAGTTAAGTGAAATATAGAAGTAGTCTTTACTTTCATGTTGGTGTGCTTACTTTGATGTAATAAGTGTAATAAGTGTGTTTGTTTGAAGAAAAACGATACTAGAAGGTTAGGGTGAGAGAAAACTTTTAAAAGGAGGAAGATGAGGCTAAGAGTCATCATGTAAGACCCATGCTCAAAGAAGTAAAATCCTCTACTAAAAATTATAAATAGTGGTGAAACCCTCCCATTGTAACTTGCTTTTCATTTCTAAATTGAAAAGAAGAGAAGCTTTTCTTTTTCTTTAATTTTGACTNTCTAAATTGAAAAGAAGAGAAGCTTTTCTTTTTCTTTAATTTTGACTATTCTTGTGCAAGTCTTGAGTACGTAGTTAAAGCTCTACTAGCTTCAACCTCTTTTCTTTCATGCATTCCCGTAGTACTATTCTCTTTATCTTAATAATTGAATTTCCCTTTCATGGTTTCTTCTCTCAAATTCTTACATGCTCTTCCTTCATAGTTTCTTATATGTTTCTCTTATATTTACATATATTGTCATAAGTTTCTTATATATTTCTCTTGACGTGTGGATTTGGCTCATACACCAATGCCTTCAGAAAACTTGTTTTAGAAGACATAAGCCTAGGGCATCTCCTATTTGGTATGGGAATCCAAGAATAGTCAAAGTTGGTACAATGAATATAGTTTTTGAATAATTAACATACACAAACAATTATAGTTAACGATGTTACTACGAATGCTGAAATCATTCGCAAAATAAATTCAGGAACTAATCAAAAAGATTTTACTACGAATGCTGAAATCATTCGCGAAATAGATTTAGGAACTTATCAAAAAGAAGAAATTATCAACTTAGCTAGGAATATTGCATAAATAGTAACCATAAACTAGATAAGTTCTGAAATTGGACATACATATACACAATAACTTAGAAGATATTGAAGAGAAAACAACAAAAATTCTTTATACAAACAAAAAGCTTTGTAATCAAACAGTTTCTCTGAACTGTTCATGACTAAGTTTGCAATAATGACTATAGCACATACCTCTTAAGATAACACAAAGCAACAAAAAAAAAGGTTGAAACAAAAGAAGTTAGCTCAATATAGAGCCCCAAATCTTATTTATAAGTCACATTGCCTCATGTGTAAGCTTGTTTGTCTATGAGGCACACCTTCTCCAACAAGTCTATGTGATTAATTTTTTGATCTACTAGGAGTCGCTTGTAAAATTCCTAGTTGAGGCAAATCTCCATCTTAATCTCCTCCTCCTTAGTTTGCAAAGACCAAAATAGGGTCCAATAACAAATCTCTAGAGGAAGGGATCGTGGATCCCCAAATCTCTAAATGTGTTGGACGTTTTATTAGTTTTGATTTCTTCANTCAAATCTCTAAATGTGTTGGACGTTTTATTAGTTTTGATTTCTTCACTCCTTGTTCTAGCACCCTTTTCTTCCCTTTTGTCCATTCTCCTTCCACCTTTTGTCTCTTGGTGCTCAATTCTTATTGTCCATTTCCTCCTATCTTGTTCAAACCTGCATGCAAAAATCACAAAAATCACAAGTAGCAGTATCTATTCATAATGAAATTAGAAGGGAAGATTAAATGTTTTATCTGCCCTTAATGTTAATAACTAAAACATACTTCTCTATCTCTCTCATTTTTCTTTGATAAATCATAAAATTTAATTTGCTATTTCATAGATATCAAGACATTTAAATTTCATATACATAAAAAGGATTAAGGCTCAGAAACAGAAACGCTATAACTTGGATTGCAATAGCAAAGCATGGGACAGAGAAGATAAGAAAAGATTTTAAAAAAAATAGCATGAATGAAAAATAAAACTTATAGAAATGACTGTACCAAATGAGAATGGTATAGAATCAATTGTGGATGCTTTGGATGGTTGCAGAAACAGGCACAGATTCTTGGCTTTCTCAGCCATCTCCGTAACCACCCTTTGCATACCTGCAAACAAAGACGGGTACATGCCATAGATACAAGGAGCTCATACAGCTTACCTCAAATATTAGATAGAACCCAGTTTGGTAGTCGCTTTGGCAAACTGGATAATGTGCACACTGCAAGTGACCGTTACAGTTTACTAAGATAAATATAACCGACAAAAACAAAGAAACTAAAAACACAATTTTTCACAAAAGCAATGCCCCAATAAAAACATTTTTAGGAATTGCATCTGAAACATGACAAAGTAAAAATTGTAATTGTGGTATATACTTGTAAATTTAGTCTCCATTTTCATCTATTATTGTAGTGAATCCTGATCTCAAACTCCAAAATGAGCAGTCTCTGATAACTGTGCTTTTTGGATGAATTTGAGAAGATGTTAACAAAACTTGCAGTGTAAAGCAAATGCATTGCAGACACTGAAGTAGTCAAGAAGCTTCCAAAAATATATATAATTTAAAAGAACTACTTAGAATTTCAGCACAATGATCCTCCGATGTCTTTCAAAAGGTAGGTTATTTTCATGCATGGCTTAACCAGAATATATCATTATAAACATAGTAGCTTTCTACTGGTGTAGGCATTAGATGAAACATCTGGGAAAATTTGGGCAGATGCTGCTCGCTGGGCAACTGGGTGGAACCAATGATGAAGACGAGCATGAAACCAGAAGCATCGGAAGGCTGATAGTCAAATAGTGGTGATGTTGTGCTTGGACTATCAAAATGGCAAAGATGTGAGCTCAGCCACGATGCCCTGGGCACCTTGGATTTCTGACCCTCATGTGAGCATGGATTGGTCCTTGTACAACATTGATAGGCCAGCTCTGTTGCTATCAAAAATGCTGTAGTAATGCTCCACAAACGTCCTTTCCACTGTATCTGGATCCATCTATGATTTGATCTGATCTGCACAGGAAAAAAAAAGGACAAATGCAATACTACTATGATTGGATTCGTGTCTTGAGGTTTTTTTCCCTGGCAAGAGTCGTGCAAAACCTATGCGCCGGACATTCCTGATTCTGGATAAATTTTGATTAACTGTTCACGGATTTGAGAGTGCATTAAATTCGCAATGGGTACGTATTTCATAATTTCCAATGAAATTTTGTATGGATTTGTACATATACATCGCAAGAGTCATAGTAGGCCTACATCGGACGGATTTTTTACTGTGTTTTCTGCCCGTTGGACCCTCACTGCTGACCGTTGGGTGGACCGTTGAGTGGTGGCTCACCCGGTTTCCTCTGTTGCGCGTGAGGCTGTGCTGCGGTCTCCGGGTCACGGGCTCCGCTTGAGCTGCTGCGCTGGGCTAAGGCTCCTCAAGTTTGGCTTGGCTGTACGCTGTGTTTGGCTCTTCGACTTTTGATCTTGGTTTTCTGCTGCGGTTTTATTGCTGCCGTGGTGCCCTAGGATTCTGGCTTCCTGAGCTGCTGCGCCGTGCTTTGGTGGCTGTGGCTCTTCCTCCTGCTCGTGGCCACCTCCGATTTGATGGAATTTGTTGCTTCTGTGAGGCTGCAAGCGAGTTCAGAACCCTAAATAGACCTGGTTCATCCAAATCAACAAAATTATTCAAGTTCAGTTGTGATGAAAACAGGCACACTGGTGAGGGTTTTCCTATAGTCAGGGTTGTAGAACGGTGCCCGGGAACGTGCATGGCCCACGGGTGGGCAAGTCACAATGATGGATTCATCAAGTTCCGCTTTTCCTCATAGAAGTTCGTCTCCTTCACCTCAAATTGATTTTCTTTTTCCAGATGATATATTTGAAGTTGTTTCTAAAGATTTTGCATATGGTTTTATTTTTTTTCAAATTGTGGGATTTTTACCGAGGTCCCAAGTTTAAACACTCAAGTCCATAGCCTCCTTCAGCCCCATGGCATTCAGGTTTCTCATGCTCAAGTCGAAAAGGCTCTTTCTCAAAAAAAATTTCGTCATTTCATTTTGGTAGAATTATGTGATGCCTCTCAGGTTGAAAAGGCTCTTTTTCAAAAAAAATTTCTAACAAGGAACGCAACCTTAATCGCACGCATCTAGAGGAGTTTTGACTTTAATGTTAGCTACACGGTTTTTAATATAATTCTTTGTTACCTGAAACTACCCAATCTTCCACTTATTTTCTCATTTGTTGAGAGGGACATTGTGAGCACCTTGGGCCCTATTATTTCTAATCATTATACAGCAATCAATGGAACTCAAATTCATGATTATTGTATTAAACTGAATATAGCTCTTTGGAAGACCTCATTAACCCTCACTGCTGGTGGAAANAAATATAGCTCTTCGGAAGACCTCATTAACCCTCACTGCTGGTGGAAAACTCTTCACCCAAAAAGTGGACTGTTTTTACCTTCCAAACTCATGTAGCTATTGTCACAGGGCCGAGCATCATATCTCAGCGTGTCCTATCCTAGCCAAGAAGAAACAACCTGTAGCATCTTAGAAAACTCGTTCCCCAGTCATACCATTACGCCCACCCTTAGTACCCTTTAAATTCGGATCTCCTCCCCCAACAACTCCCCAATCCTCCTCTCAGTCTAGCCCCTCCAAGCTACAGAAACAACAGTCAAGTTCTCACACCTCCACCCATGTCATCCCTTCAAACATTGTCAAGGACTCAGTCTCGGAGGAAACGAGTCAAAGCTTCCTTTGGTTCTACTCCTCTCTCCTACTCTTCTTCCCTTCACACTTCCATGGCCCTTGTCCCCATCAACAACTCTTTTGTCGTCCTGTCAGGAACAAAGGAAACCAATACTTTGACTTCTGAACCTTCCGTTGACCTCCCATCCAAACTACCCCTCGTTTCCCCATCAATCTCCTTTCTTGGAATGTTCGAGACCTTACTGGTAGGCTTCGACGGAAGCGAGCAAACAACTTTATATCTAGTCTTAATATGGCCTTTGATTTCGTTCTCCTTCAAGAAATTAAGCCCTCAACTGACCTTTTATCCTATTTCGCCCATTGGTTTCTTCCTCACTCCTCAATCTTAGCGACATCCCATGCGAGTGGGAAAGGAGGCGCAGCCATTCTCCTCTCACCCTACTAGAAAACTAAAATCCTTTAAAGTGGTTTTGATTCTGGACATAGAGTTTCCTAGGCCACCTTCTCATCCCTGCATGGCCCTTTTGGCATTTGCTCGATTTATGCCCCAAATGACTCCACAAAACAAGCTCTCCTTTGGCAAGAACTTGCAACTTCTCTTCCTCCAATGCCTTGGATTTTTGGGGGAGATTTTAATATGGTTGAATTCCCTCATGATAAGCTCGGAGGGGTGTTTCTTCAATTGCCCAATCTAGAGTATCAAACTTGTTTTGCCTTTAAGAAAAGATTTTACCTCTCAGACGGGGCAGACAACTCCACATGCATTCCCCTCCATAGATTTACTTGGAATAATCTCCATCTTGGGCAAACTCACATCTTCAGCAGGTTAGATAGGTTCTATTTCTCCACCCTTTCCTTTTGGCAAGCCTTCTCCGCCACTACGGTTCATCACCATGCCACTTTATCCAACCATCTTCCTATCTCCATATCTATCAAGTTTCACGGTAGCCCTGACCGACAAAAATTCCATCTTTTCCAACTACACAACAACTATTTTTCTTCCCCAACTACCCAACTTCTTCTATCCACCCTTTAGAATGCCGAACCTAGGCCCCTAAATCAGGTGGGTTGGATTAATTGGTGGCATCGTGCTTCATGTCGAGTGCGAAACTTTGCTCGTTCATATGGTAAAACGGTGGCTGCTCGAGCCAAACATGAATACAACAAAATTCACCTCACTATTGAACATCTCACTAATAAACTAGCTCAAGATCCCTTCAATACTCTAGTTCA
>MNCI01013699.1:0-16189 GCA_015680685.1 Gnetum montanum
TCATGAGATTAGGTTGACTCTAGAACCTAAGTCAAGAAGAGCCTTCTGAGGTTCATTCCCAGTGACTTGGAGATAAATTAGGGGGCTTCCAGGATCAGAAAATTTCTTGGGAAGGTGACCCACATTGATCCAGTTAGTAATGGTATGTGTTAACATAACCATGTGTGTTGAGCTCTATTGTTGGTTTGAAGGGAGCTCCGAAGCCTTATTTGTTGGAGGAGCGTACATAGACTCAACTGCTTGTGGTTGTGAGAGCTTGTTTGGGCTTTTGGTTCTGAAGAAAGGTCTTCTCTTCTTGCGGTTGTCAGAACCAATAGCAGGTTGAAGGTTTACAGCTCTCATAGCATTACATTGCTGTGGTTGAGTGGGGAGTTTCCCTTGCATTGTTGGAGCGGGAGGTAGTGGAACTACTGGCATAAGAGAGGTAGATGGATTCGAAGGATGGTATGTATGTGGTGCATCTCCTAAAGGAGAAGGAGTCCTAAAATACTCCTGAACTTGGTAGTGACATTATGAGGTTGCGTGACCCATAGAGTCACTTGGAGAAACCGGCTGCTGCACGTAGTAGCCATACGGGTTTGGTTGTCGGTAAGGGTATTGTTGTCTAGGAGGTGGCATCCCCCATGACTATGGGTGTTGCCACTGCTGGTGTTGCCCGATAGGTTGTGGCAAAGTTTCACTTGGATAATATGTTAACAGTTGGTGGAACTACCTTGGGTTACCTTGGGGATAAGGTAACTGACGGGGTGTTTACCATTTGTTAAGTCTTGGATTGAGTGCATACACCCCAGACTCTTGTAGATGTCAGATTACTGGGCAACATCCCTTAGGATGGTCATATTGACAGATCTCACATCCACTGTCATTGTCCGTATTTGAATCCATAACCTCATCAACAATAGTCATGTTTCCCTTACCCTTGTCACATGCATGGTTTGAGTCTCTCCACTTTTTCTTATCATGGTCACTACTTCGTTCCTTAGACTCATCTAGGACTTTTAAAATAGTTTCAAACGTACTGTCTATGGAGTCCCACATTTGATCTACCTTAGCCGACACCTTGGTTGTTAGCTTTTGAAGTAGCAAGGTTTTTCTATTCAACAACTCCTCAAGTGGTGACTCATCCTCTTCCTCATAGAATCTTACTCCCTTCTTTCGAAGGGAAGCATCGCGGTTATATTCTTCCACGCTTTCTCTTTTCTGTAGCTCCCCTTCTTCTTTAGCTACTTGCTCCAACAATCAATGAATTTCATGGGATCTAAGTTCAGATGATCTCCCTTGGCCTTATGTCCCAAGGGTTCTCCTAGTTTCATGTCTTAGCCAATCTACGAGGTGGCAGAGTTGATCCCGTTGTGCATAACCATGACCTAGGCAACAATGTAGCAATGCATAATACCGGTCCATGGTAGCATCCAAGGGTTTGTGAGTACCTTTCTTCCATCCTTGGATTTGCTTACACAAGTTGGACACTCTGGAGTACGTTTGGTATTTATCGTTAAACAATTCTAACATTGTACTCCATCTCCTAATGGTTTCTGGTTCTAAGGACCGGTACCAACTTTCCGCTTCTTTTATGAGTGTCCTAGGAAACAACTTTAACTTCTACCACTCGTTTTCAATATTCTACAAGGCATAAGCATCGTGGAATGCCTGTAAGTGGTTTTGTGGATCAGCATTGTATCCCGCCTCAAATTGTGGGATATTATTCATGTCTAGTCTCTTGATCCAGCTATCTTTTTGGTTCCTTGTAGGTATTCTAACTACCTTCATAATGTCTAACATACTTTGGGTGGCAAGTAGGGGTTCATCATGATCATCTCTCCCATAACATCTATGATGCCTACATGGTTTCCTACTTTCCCTTCTTTCATGCCTTGACTCCCTAGAATGCCCTCATCCTCGCTCTCGACTCTCTCGCCGAGGTCTCTCATTTTGCTTACCCTTATCCTCACCATTATGCTCTTTGTGACTACGTCCTGATGTGGAAGGAGAGGGTGAATGATGTGATGAAGGGAAAGAAGAATAGAACCATCACCATGATGATGTTTCTTACCTTCTCTTCAATGGCTATGACCTTGATCATGATAACGATTAGATTTTCTGCCTTTGTCATTTGTTTGTGTTCCCTCATTGAACACTTGATGTTCATGGGCATCAGAACCAGGGTTGTGCATTGTGGAGCATAGGTTCTAATACCCCACATCCTCACTATCATTAGGAGGGGGAACATCATTTCGTGGAGAACCTATTGAGATAGGTTCATCACCCTTAATTTCTCTTATGATGGGCGAAGCATTGTGAGGTCCTTTGCCCTTCAACAATGTATGGTAACTCTTCTACCATGCATCCCATTGACGTTGCATTGTTTTGGGATGGTAATCCCTTATGTCATAATCTTCTGCAACATATTCAGCATATAATTCCGTCATGCCTATCTATGCAAGAGCATGAAGGAGCATGCTAGGGATTGCCCGATCTAGGGGTAACACTATGTTACCTTGCAAATCTCTCCAACGCAGTTGTTCATCCTGATGGAGGATAAAAGTAAAATTGGGTATATACTCATCATGATGAGTATATACCACCCGATACTGTTGAGGAACTGGCAGTTGGTTATGTATGTTAGATTGTCGATGGTCTCTTATGTGATCCCTAGGTGGTGAAGTGCTTTTGTGAGAAGAAGAAGAATACATTGTTGTCTTACTTGGTGTGCTAATTAACCGTTATATAATTTTTCATTTAATTAACCCTAAGGGTTCGTTTAAGCTTCCCAATGATGTGGATGATGTCCTATGTTCTACTTAGCGCACAAACAACTTAGTCCCTGGCAACGACGCCAATGATGAGTGGCGAGTACCCCTACACTCAACCATATAAATACAAGCATTACACACGTGATCTGGTCAAACTTTGTAGACTAAGTGCCTACACGCCTCATGGAACACTTAAGGTTAATCATTCATTATCTTCCTAGACTTGTATTTGTCACAGTTGTATGGTTAAGTAAGTCTAAGGTACATGATTTTTATGTCTTTTCTATTTTATCTCCTATGCTAATGAGATGAAGGGTGAAGAGACTAATTAACTAACTTTAACTAACTAACTAAGCCTTAAGTAGCCTAGCATCAGTATTCGTTCCCACTTACCGTTCACACCCTGAACCAAAGTAACCTTCTGGGATTACCAAATGCTATTCAATACGTGCTCAAAGCGGTCGTATTGAATGCACTTAACTAGGAGAGAAGGGTTCAGAGAGATTTAATGAACTAATAAAGAATTTAAAGGATGAACAAGAAATAACAATAAATATAGTACTATTTAGCCTAGCCCATGCACTGCAAGGTTTATCCAAGAAGTTTGTCTTTATTTCTGTACACAAACTTGTGTTCAAGTACAATATTTGCTCGAATAAAGATCTGTTCACTTTGGAACTCCTATTGTGGGCACATGGAAATTATTCTATCTCTGGAGAGGAAAACCTACCAGAGTTTCGCTATGGTTTAGGCCTAAACTGAGAAACAAGGGAGAGTCACCTCTTATTTATAGATTTGGTAGTGCACTGCGATATCACGTACATGATATCGCGGGGGATGTGATATTACGGTGGAAGTCATATCACGTAAGTGATATCACGAGGAATGCAATATCGCGGTGGACGTGATATCGTATACCATCATTGATGGATAATCGACTTGTTTAAGGATCAATCTAGACTACCAAAGACTATGAGGGATACTAAGTTTTGAAATATGGCTACTAGGTAGTCAATTTAGGTAATTTTGGTCATCCCCCCATCCATGCACACTTAGTCTAGGATGCTTAGCATGGACAAGACCTTCCCCAATGTGAAACTATTAAATCCCAAGGTTTCAACCACTTTCAACTAGGTTTGGTGAGGTTCTAGGGTTGCCAGGGGTGCTTGGAGGGGTTCTAGGTCATGTGGTCCTACTTCGGGGGTCAAACTTGGGAGGTAAGAATGGATGTTACCTCCCCTTGTTCCATGCTAGGTAGTGTTGCCCCAGCATGGGAACCCAAGTTGTCTAGTTTTATCAATGTCTAACCTCCTTTTGGCAAGCTTGGGGTTGAAAAGGTAGGTTTTAGCTACTAAAAATGGAAAAAGGTTATGCTTTAATGGTTTTATGAAGTGGTAGTCATGCATCCATGCTAGGCATGGTATCCCCAATGTGGATGCATGGAAGTTAAGGTTTCGTTATGGTTGTATGTGTTTAAGGGGTTAAAACTAAGCATTGATGTAATTTCCAAGCTAGGAGTTAAGGTGTATGGTGGGGCTGACAATAAGAAAATTTTAAATTTTGATTTTTGAACTTAACTCCCTCCAATTCTAGTGTGGAAAAGACTCCCCACCCTACACTTTAGTGCACTTGGAGTTATGGTCCACTGAATGAGCAATTGGGGTTGAGAGGTGGACATTTAGTTTTTGGTGGAGTTTTTATTGTCAAATTTTGTAAGTTTTGATCACAATTCCATTGTTCACAAATAGCGCATTGGTAGAGAGACCAAGAAGAGATTTTTTGTTGTATAGATCATCAATCTTTAGTGTGGAAGTCTCCAATCTTCCCTAGAGCCAATGTTGAACCTCCATTCTTACCATATTTCAACCATTTCCAGCGTTGGTAAAACAACTATGGTGCACAAGTAGCATGGAGGGAAGATTCGAAATCCAAGAATTTAGAAGGCATATGAGAATTGAAGAGACTTGTTAAGATTCCCTATATCCATATCAATCCAAGCTTCATCCATGGCTACTCCAAGGTGGACAATTCTAGCCATTTTTTCCTTAGTTTCTCGATTTTTTTCTTACCATGTGTGGAGCCATTTTCTTCAAATCTACATCAATAGAGGGGGTAAAATGTAATTCTGATAAAATCCTACCTTCTATTTTGGTTGGTTCTATGTAGATCTAGGGTTTTTTTATTGTTTTATCCTTGTAGACCTAATTTTCAAAATGAGCTTTTTGTTTTCATGCTTTTTCCATAAAATTTTGGGGATAGGGCTGTTTTTCTCAAATCTGGGCCTTAATGTTCATCAAAATTTGATTATAATGAAATCCTACCCCCTTATTTTATGTGTTTTCAAATTGATATCAATTTTTTTGGCTGTTTTGGCTATTATTCATGGCTATGTCAAATTAGGTTTTATGGATTTTAAGCTTTTTGGTGATTTTTGCATGAAAAAAGCAAGTAAAGTTGTGTACTTTTTAATAAGAAAATGGCTACATATTTTTAAAATTTGATGTTCTAGGTTTTTCGCTCTTTTTTTAAGCTTTTCAATGACTATTGTTTCATTCAATTTTAGTTTGAAATAATTAAGGTATGACTATTTGTGTGAGGTCATGTAGTTAGATTTTTTATGCCATTTTTTAGAATTCCATGTATATTCATGAATTTTTTATAAGTAAACAATAGGGGTTTTGACTAATTTTGGATTATGGATGGGTGAGTCTTGGCTTGAGATTTCTAAAGGAAATGGAATCACTCTAATTGCATTTGAAAAGAATTTTTTATGAGTTTTTTTATTAGACATGTGTCAAAAAAGGGGGTTTGTGTTTATTTCATATTCTCATATAAATTAATAAATTTTCTCTACATAAACAACGAGGGTTTTGAATTTTTGTTAAGTGTGGGTGTGTAGGGCTTGATTTAAGCTTTCAAATGGTGGTAGAATCACTCTATTTGGAGCTCAAATGACTTTTGAGTGAAGTTTTTACTAACCTTATGTGAAAGTGGGTTAATGGTGACGACTATGGTTTTTTTTTTTTTTTTTACTATTTTTGGCTATGTTTGATGTAAATGTGGTTATGTGTTTCTTGGCTGTGATGGCTATGGTTGGAAAGCTTGTGAATTCAGGATTCCTTCTATAGTGGAATCACTAAAATTGGATGGATTTTTAAATAATTTTTTATCTAGGCTATGTCAACAAGGCTAAGTTCTGGTTGTAGCACTTTATCCCTTTAGAGATGGATGTGATTGACATGTGTAGAGATTTCTCTTATCAACTTCCATGCCTTTGGGGATGTTTTGAAATGTTGGTAATGTTCTAAATTTTTTTCTTAAAGGCTATAAGTAATTTTTTCTATTTTTGGTAATGTTTATGCTAATGGCTATTTTCTATATTTTAATTTTGGCTTTGTGTCAACTTATTATGATATCTAGGGTATAATTTTTTGGCTATGATGTATAAGGCTATGAAAGTTGTAATGATGTTGGCATGAATTCCTTAAGAAAATTTGGATAAACACTTTAGAGCTTTTTATAGGGGCTAATTTCACCCCCAGCTAGGATGTTTTTATAGACTGTTAAGGAATTGCAATTGATATTGTTGCTTTTTCATGTAGGGGTTTTCTAAAGCCCATACTCATCATCATTGAGTTAGTAAGCATCCTATGCTACATTGGACACCCTAAGGCCAACACTCCATTGCCCGATATGACCTCGAATAAGGCCTCACTGTAGTTCTGACCAGGGGCAAGGGAATTCCTTGCCTATATCTTACAAAATTTTAGTGTGATGTTGTGGTCACACATATCTGCAGATATTGTTGAGGTCATTGTGAAGACATTTTTGCCTTAGGCATCTAGCTTTATTACCTAATTTATTACTAACAATCCACCTCCTAAGAAAGTAGGTGTAGTAGACATGATCAACCCACACTACCTTACAGAGATCTAGACTATGCAAGAGTATAGTCAAAATAATGCTAACAATACTTTGATGGTGGCTCATAGGGCCCACACATTGTTTTAGAACTTTTCGATCACCATGTACCATCTACAAGGGTAGGCATAGTATTTTTGTGTTGTTTTTTTGGCTTTATTGGCTAAACTACCTTCTCTCACTACATTGGTTCCATGAACTTCTTGTAGGTATAGGGTCAATGATCTAAGCTTGATCACCAATGATCAAACCTTGGTGGTGGCTTAGATCACCTTAGATGACTTCACCAAAGACGCCCAAATTAGAACCATTGTGTATGAATAGTTAAGGGGGGACCTTGATGAATACATTAGTAGATTCAACCTTGTCTACTAGAAGTGTATGGATGAGAGGATGATACACAACTAGTGGGTGGGCTCTAATAGCTCCTTGGACTAGACCTTGGCAATTGGTACCTTTGCTCAAACCACATCAAAGAAGAAGAATAAATGTAAACATAAAGGCTATAACTTTTAATGTTTTATAGTTATTAAATTTCTAAGTGTTCTATCATTTTAAGTAGTTATTAAACATGTTTATGTTGATGCTAAACATTTGGTTGTTTTCTTGTAGGACCACCCACTTCTACTAAAGTCACCTTACCACTTGCAAGACATCATGAGGAAATTCTCATCCTAAAGTTTGGTGAGGTGATACCAGCACAGGAGTAGCTGAGGGGTAGAAGTAATTAGGTACATTCAAGTAAACATTGAGCATGCGGGTTTTCTTGATTTATTTATGGCATCTATCCCTTCCATCCCTGCTACAAAGATACTTCACATCATTGATTCCTTCAATGGAAAGGCTAATCACTTAGCACCACCATTTGAGGTGTGCTAATTAACATAGCCATTAATGAGTGCACCTTTTGCAACTTGTTTGGTGTCCTCACTAATGTAGTAAAGGTTGCCACTAGAATAGTGAAGGAAGCAAGCCATCGTGAGGAACTTTTAAAGTCACTTGGTGTCAACATGGACCACTTCATAATTTCCATGGATAGTTTCATGAGCCTTGATGTAAAGGCTTCATATCCTTTGTTCAGGTCCCATGGATTTCCTAAGCTATTGTCACAAAAGAAGGTAATCGACATCGCACAGGGATGAACCTTTAAGAAGGTCCTGCTAGATGGCTTTAGGTTCAACTGGGTAGTTGCCTTGGTTGTTGGCTCTAAGATGAGATTCTCAGACTCTGTGAGGACACCTCTACCATAATCCACATGCATTTTACATTCTTTGTAGGTTACTTGAAGAGGTTCGTAGATTTCCTAGTGGTGTGGAGGAATGGATGATGGGTTGCCAAAGATCCAAACTAGCTTTCTAAGCCTTGGATAAAGCATATTTATCCAACGGTGTAGGCCTAGAATCCACCAAAGGAAATGGATGATTCGTTGTCTATTACCACCAAGGATTTTGATGCTATATGATGTGAATCCCTTGACAGCCTAGAGGAGGAGCCTTTCATAATCCCAATGAGCATCTTGGAGGTCAAATAGCAATACAGGGAAGCTGAAGGAGAAGCCAAGGCTAAGCTCAAGAGGCCCATAGAGGAACCACCACTAGCATCAGACCAACTTGTCCTGAAGAAGCTTAAGTTTAATCTTACGTCATCTTAGCAAGAAGTCACAGGTATGCTTTATTTATGTTTTGGTTATTCTATGTTTTAAGGTTTTATGGCTACATTATGGTTTCATGTGTTAATTGATTTTCTATGTGTTATGATTATAAACAAGCATCAAGACATGGTAGCCCAAGCTATCGTAGAGGAGGAAGCATAAAGATGTGTAGCCATTGTAGCAAAAGAGGAACAAAGGCATGTAGAGGAGGTGCTCTTATAGTAGCATCAAGCTGAATGGCTAGCTAATGTTGATCTAAACATTGTGTTCGATAAGGCCATACTAGGTACCTCCCCCATTGTCATCCTAGATGAAGAGGAGGAGAAGCCAAGTATGCACATGTCTTAATGTTTCTCATTACATCCTATGGTCTTAAGTTTGGTTTTTGTCCTAACCATTTGATGATTATTATGCTTATAGTAGTTTTTGAGCCACTAGTTCAGGCCCCTATCCCTAAGTTTCATGCAAAAACATGGGTAGAGGTATTGGACAAGGTGGAATTCATGCGTAGGATGCCTAAAGACATCATCGACCGATTGCACCAAGTTGCATCCAAGATAAGTAAGAACTTTAATTTCTATGCCTTAGTTGTCTTACTATGTCACAAGTTTTATGTTATGGCTATCTTAGGTTGTATACTATGTTTATGATTATAATTTATGGTAATGTAGTGCCATTTGTAAAGTGAGACCCTAGTCAAGACATGGAGATTGACTCCTTGCCAAAGCTTTCCTATGATGTCTCTAGTGTACCCTTGAAGTTGTATGAGGCTACTACTGATCTAGCAATGTCATGTGCAAAATTTTCATGGGAGTTGGAGAGGTCCAATAAATCCCTATGGGAAAAAGTTGTGGCCTTGAGGAAGGAAACTCAATGGCAAGAGGAGATTATTAAAGAACTCCAAAACTACGAGGCCTTTGTGAAAGCCCAAGTGGCTAACTCAAGGAAATTATGGACTAAGGAGATCACATGGGCCTGCTACTAGCATGCAATTCAAGAAAAAGTAGTGCTTTCACATAATATGGTAGAACAATAGATGTAGATGGACCTCATCTCTCAGAAGGTTAAGGATTGGAAGGATCATTGTGCTTAGGTCCTAGAGTGAGGTAGGAAATAGAAGGACCACAAGTAGCAGTATAAGGCTAATCATGAGGCTTACCTAAAGTGACTCAAAGAGGAGTTAGTTGAACAGTGCAAGAGAGTGCCTATCAGCTCTTTGAGAGTACTCTCATGATGGAGAAATCCCCTGCTCCTCATATTACCACTATTGCAGGTGAGACCTATGTAGCTACTATTACCTAGGAACCACCTACCTATACCACAATAGATAGGACTAGCATCCTCATTGGTGTTGATCTTGGGGATATTGACTGGGTTAATATGATGGAGGACCAAATCCTCCATCATTTGTAGGATGGCCTTCCACAGTTATCCCTGAAAGTCATGGAGCTGGAGTCCCTGTAGGTTTGATGTATTTTACATTTTAGTTTTATTTTAAGTTATATTTTTGGCTATTGGTTACTAATTGGGTATGTGTTATTGTATTTCAAGAATCAAGAGACATTGGTGGCCCTAATGGTGAGGGTGGGAATGACCCATCACATCCTCATCCAAATGCCCCTTAGCATCCTCCATCCACCTCTTTCAACTTGTTGGCTATTTACTTTTATTTTTATGTTGATGACTATGGTTAGCCAAGACTATGTTATAGATTATTATTTTTTTGACATTTTGCCACACAGTGTGGCCATTTCTATATATGTTATAAACATCTTAAGTTTAAATTTTTGGTTTCATTTTTGGCTATATATATATAGATATTATTCTAGTGTTGTAAACATTGTAAATGGCTATGTTGATGATTTTGGCTATAAAGTTAAATGAATAAGTGATGCATTTAAAGGCTAAATGTAAATAAATAAAACAAAATAAACATTTGCTAGTTTTAGGCCATGGTGGGTCATGTTGTATGATTTTTTTGCCAATTTAAGGCCATGGTGAGCCATGTTGCCAGTCTAAAGTCTTAGCAAACTATGGTTGAAGAGAAAATTATATTTTTGAAGATTTTATATTTTAAAGTTATTATTATTTTAGTTTATATCATGCTAAGCAATGAAATTAAAGAAAGAAATAAGACTATAATAAATGAAAATGCAAATAAAATAAACTTCTAGGCTATATGCATAAATAGTAAAATAAAATGTAAGAAAAAAGGCAATAACTAGTCAACAAAGAGAAAACTTAGGCTAAATGCTTATGGTACAAATGGCTATAAAGGTCATAAGGATGCAACATGGAAGGAGTAAGAGTGCACGTTACTTGTGCACACTTTTCTAATCTTTAAAAGGTTAGGAAATGTATAAGGCCTATTCTCCACAAATTTGTACTCACCATCCCCTTTACTGATGATGTTGAAAGAGAGCTCATCCCATGACACATCTCATTGCCTATCATTGTTGTTATTGGGTTGCTATTCTCTCTTGGGTTGATGGACTTTGTGGCTAGGAGTTTCCTCTTGAAGCTCCACTTTAGACCCCTGCTCTATGTTTACATTGTTGACAGTGAGGGGAATCGTGTTAACACCATGAATGATGATTTCACCTCCCTCATAAGGAAGGTGAATTTATTGGTGGATAGGTGAGGACATGGCCTGTAATTGGGCTAACCAAGGTCTTTCTAGGATAAGGTCAAACCTTGGCATCTCTTCCACCACCAAGAAATTGATGGTTATGGGGAATTGCTCCCTTGCCACAAAATCCAAGGAGATAGACCCTTTGACTGCAACCCTTCATTAGTTGAAGGACTTGAGAGCTGCAATTATTATAGGTTGTATTTTCTTTGTTAAGCCTAAGCAGTCAATGATGATGCATGGGATGATGTTTGTTGTAGCTCCATCATCAACATGCACTCAATGCACTTTAAATTAACCTATGCATATGGTTATGAACAAAGGAGCCCTAGTTACCATGCCATTTTAGGGATTGGCATTTCCTTCGCTATCACAAAATACTAGAGATATTGACTTTCCCTTCCTTGGTGAAGGAGGAACCATCACTGCATAAATGGACTCTTCGTTATTGGGGATGTCCTCACTAATGGGGATGAAAGTCAACATTTTGACTAACACCTCACGATGTATGGAAAAATTCATGATCAAGTCATATAAGCTCAAAGTTATGTTCTTTTAGTTAAGGGATTGTCTAACATGATCCATCACACTAAGAAAGTTTCTATTGTTGATCGTGGGCTTGTCACCCTGGTTGTGCTTCACTTCCTCCATGCATCCTAAAATGTCAACTTCAACCTAAGGTGGTTGTTGCTAGGGATTCTCCTCTTTATTCTAACTATGGGCTTTAGGTTCATCTTGAGGCTTTTTGGTTGATGAGATGGGAGTGGACTTCAGTAGGTCCACTTCCATCTATGCCTCTATCTACTTGTCACCATTGTTACTAGGCTTTTCTGTATTCTTCTTCTTTTACTTGGTTAAAGTCTTTTGTTTGTCAACTATTGCTTATGAGGAAGAGATAGTAGCATTGGCCATCATGGGAGGTTATTGTGTGGTCATGTTAGTTGGTTGGGCTATGACTACTGGGGTTATATTAGGTTGGGGCACCTTGATGCAAAAAGGTTCCCTTAGAGGAATCCACAATGGTACTCTCATAACAAAAGAGGGTTTTGAGCTAGTGAAAGTTGAAGAGGCCCTTTCATCATGAGGGGGTACTTGGATCATGAAGAGCTCCCTCATTGGTCTCCTATTATAATCTATGTTGAATGCTAAAATAACATAAGGGGTGTTATTAGCATTCAATGGGTCATTATGTACTTGCATCAAATAATTTTGTGATCGAACTAAGTTGGAAGCATCTAAGACTAGCTCTCCCCTATTTATTATTTTTTGCAAGTCATCCTTCAGTGTGAGGTAGATGTTTGTGTCATGACCAAGTAGCTGGTGATAGTGGCAAAATTTATCTAGTTTAATGTACCTAGGTAGTTAAGGGTCATCCTTTGTTGTTCAAGTGGGGTCCTTAGCTATTTCACATAGCCACTCATGCTTCTTTTGAGTGACTTCAATCATTTTCTTGTATTGCATGCATGCACTTTTCAAAAGTTGATTTAGCAACCTAAATGGCTTCAAAGGTAAAGTAGTGTACTTTCTATAGTCCTTCCACTTAGAATTAGGTCTAGTTGTAGTTGATGTAGTGACCCCATAGGTTGATGGTTGGTTATCATGGTTATTAGTGAGGGCCTTGGGTCGGTTGCTCCTTAGACATGTTACTAGTGGTCCTTGGCCTTGGGTGGGTTGCTCCTTGGTTATTAGTGTTCTTTGCCTCTTTGATCATAATTTTTATGGCCATGTTATTTTGTTGTTTCTTTTCCTTGTCCCTCCCCATATGTTGATTTTTATATGCTACGTAGGCCAAGTCATGACTGGACTTTGCAGCATCTTCTATGTTCTTAGTCTAAGAGAATGTTTGGCTAAGGGATTGTGGATCAAGGTAGTAGAGTTTGGACTTGATAAAGTCATTAAATACTCTCTTAAATATAGCCAAAATGTGGGTTTTAGCTATGGGCTCTAGTATTTCATTTAGTAGTCCATTCCACCATTGGATGAACTTCTACATATGTTATAGGGATCCCTACTTTACCTTCATGAGTTTGTCAAGTGTGGTATCAAGCTTCAAGTTGTACTTGAGGTGGTTAACAAACTAGACTATCAAGTCTTCAAGAGAGAATATGGATCCTCTAGGCAAGGTGTAGTACCAATCAAATTCTTTCCAAATCAAGGACATAGGAAAGATCCTCATGATAGTATGAGGCCATGAATACAATAGTAAACACTAAGGTCTAAAGGTTATTAGGTGAGCATTGGGATTACCTTATCCATTATATTTTCTAAACTAGGGAATAGGAAAACTAGGAAGAAGTGTCAAGGGTGGGATCATAGGATTGATGGAATCATCTTGGTAAAAATCCATGATTTTGACACTTTGAGAAGTAGAGGCTTTGAGCCTCTTCAACTCATTTGTTAGGTCCTGGATCATCTAGAAAGCTTAATCAAGGCCCTATGGTGGCTTGTTGTGAGGTTTGTGGCCTTACGATTGGTTGCAAAATGAATGGGAGTGGTTGTGTCATGGTTTTAGTTTCTAGACCAAACAAGGAAAAAGATGTTTGTTCTAGTATCTAAGACACAAATGAGACAAAGGGGATGTGTGAACCTTGCATTACTTGAGGCCCCATGATGGGCCCCATGTGACTAGTGAATGGATTAGTGGTAGTAGCTACCATTGTTCTCAGTTGAATTGACCTAGGTTAGGTAGCAAGGAACATGGAAAAGTGAAAGGTGGCTAGCTATGATACTGATTATTCTTGGTGTTCAATGATGATTGGTGTAGGCCCGAACATGGTTGGGTATAGTTGGGATGAAGGTGGTAGGGCCTATATAGAGGAAGAGGTGAAGGGGGTAGAGGTGGTCATTGTGGCCTTGGGGGTCCCTTGTTGGAAAAGTCCCCCCACAAGTTTTCCAAGCTCAAACTTTGTCCCAAATTCATCTTCCTCCTCTAGTTACCCCTTGGAGGTAACCTTCC
Organism: Gnetum montanum; assembly: GCA_015680685.1. NCBI lineage: Eukaryota > Viridiplantae > Streptophyta > Gnetopsida > Gnetales > Gnetaceae > Gnetum > Gnetum montanum. The sequence continues at coordinate 13,911 of MNCI01013699.1, forward strand.
AATTATCCTCATCAACCTTAATAAGAAGAGCTAAGATGCTAGCGTATATGTCATTGTAGGGTATTTGGTCATAGGGGGATGGAATATACTCCTTTCCATCATGATGGATGAGCTTGAATTCCCTCTTGGCCTTTACTTCTACTCGTGGAATCAGCATGCCTACTTGGACCTTGGTGCAAATGAAGTTATAGTATTCTTCATTTATTACTACAAAGCTAGGAAACTACCCCCTAAGTCTCAGGGATTGCCTACATTCAATGATATTAGGGCCTTTGGGTCATAGACCCTTATGGCTTGTTCATCTGACCTACTATCGATGTAATTGTAAGGCAACTTGGTTGATTGTGGGAGAGACATGGCTATTTTGCTTAAAATGGCTTAAGATAGGCTATAAAAGGCAAAAAAAAAAGAAAGTAAATCCTAACAAGTAGAATTTAAAAATGGTCAAAGAAAGAAAGAAAGAAAAACTAAGAATGGAGTACTTACTATAATTAGTAAGTAGGGGATAAGGGGGTTTATCCCTTTACAAAAAATAAAAAGTTGAAAACATTAGTGACAAGCTTCATCCACGTTGTTCTCCTAATTGCCTCTGTGTTGGGTATGGAAGGGGGGAAAGAAATGGGTGAGATGGGAGGATCTCACACCTTCCTATTCCAACATTGCTAAAGGGGGGGAAAGGCTGAAATCTAAAGTGGAAAGTTGATGTTTTTCCACTAGAACTTGGTTCTAGCAAGCTGCTAATTTTCTCATATAGGAAAGATGAGAGAAAGTTGACTTTTGAAGTTTGGTGGTTTTTAGAAGGGTTGCACCACCAACTTTGGAAACTAGAAATAATTGGTAGTGAAGAGGAAAAGGAGGGGGAAAAGATATCAACGTTGGCTTTGGGTAGACAAATTCATAGCAATTGTTGTGAAAAGCCAACACCCAACTACCTGCAAATGAGAAATGGTAACATTGATTCTTTGAAAGTTTTAATTGCAAACAGTCAAAAAAATATGGAAAATGGCAACATTGGCAATGGGGGAGATAGATCTGGTCACAAAAATTAGGCAAGGCCCTCCTTCTAGCACCAAAAAACTATTGCAATCGAAAAAATCAATTGCTAGAAAATCGAGAGATCCGATGCAACAGCCTCAACCTCAAATTCCTAGGTTCTCCAAAAAATGGGATTTGAGGTGCCCTAGATGGTCCAATAGATGGCCTAGAAACTTACAAAATGCAAAAAGAATGATGCTAATAATAAGAATACAAATCTAAAAACCAAAAGAAAAATGTATTGCACACAAACTAAACTTTTGAAACTTTATTTAAAAAAATAAAGAATAAGTTTAGAGATGTGTATAAGAACTGCCTATGAGAGAGTAAAAGGGGGTTCAATGAGGCAGGAATTCAGAGTTAGTTGAAGCCAATGTGATTTGCTTCATGATCCAAGTGCTCAACCACTCTTGATGCTATCGAACCTCCTTTGTTGCAACTTTAGATCTACAACTTGGGTCACTGTTGCAGGGTGAGAAGACTAGGAAATTTGGCTACTAGAGTACTCCACACTAGGAATTGGAGATCCTAGAAATGTAACATTGACACCAAAAATCCACAAGTCTCAAGGGGGTAGTAAAGGAGGTAACAGGGTTACAAGGGTTCCACACTAGGAGGCTCCAAGAAGCTAAATTTTTGCATGGTTGCAAGAGCTCTTGGAAGACAAAATTACTATGTGCTTGAAAATGCTAAAGTATGGAACCTAAAAGAAGTGTTGGGATTTTGGTTTTGTACGTCTTAGGCCATGATTTTTGCTACAAATTGGCTGCAAATTTCTACCTCGTATAGGTGAGATGGATGCCCAAATTTAGGGGGTTACCATATATAGTAAGTGGCAAACCCCCATGGCCATTTTGTTCACTATAAATAGTAACAGGGGGACACCTTCTATGCTAGAGGTATATCTTCCATGCTAAGCTTTCTACCATCCTTGTTAAAGTGGTTGGTCAACTTTGAGATTGTTGGCATGCAAAAATCTTGCTCATGTTGCTTCCACAATAGGGTCATGTAGTTTCCACATTGGGGTGAAGCCTCCACACTGTGGGGAAAACTTCCACACTTAGGGGAAAAGGTTTTCACATTGTGCATGCAATCTCCATGCTGGGGGGAAAGTTTCCATGCTGAGGGAGACATTCCAATCCCTCCATGTTGAGGGTAGTGAGATTTATTCCCTGCACGTGTTTCCAATGTAGAAAAGTGTATACACTCCACCACCCACCACCACACACACCCCCCCCCCCCCC
>MNCI01013699.1:16308-30521 GCA_015680685.1 Gnetum montanum
AGCCCCAAAAGTATAAAATATGTGAGATTGCCTCTTATGCATTACAATCTTCACATTTACAATAAATTTTTGCCTCATGTTTCATGGGGTGAAGGCTACATGATGGAAAGTAGTTACAACATGCAAATTTTCATGGTGTTTCAAATCCACCTATTAGGAAAAGATATGTAAGAGTTTGTAATACCCAAGAGGAAGAAACCTTCGATTAGGTAATTCAAAAGAAGACTCTACCAATTCAGAAATCTATAGCTGACATAGCAACAAAGGTAGAGAAAATGTGGAACTTAGTTGATGAAACATTTGTAACAACATTGAAGATTGTGGAAGAGAGAATAGAGCAAGCCTTTGGAAAAGTCAAGGACAAGAAAAAGAAGAAAGATTTTTGACAAAAGGGCAAAGTAGCTTTAGTGGCTGAATTTTTTGACAAAAGCTCTAAAGATGAGAAAGGATGTGTCATATGCCAATATGAACATCCTAAGGGATGCTTTCTAGTAATGGCACACTTACAAGAAATAGGGCATATGCACTTAATCCCAAATTTTTCAAGAAACAAATGCTTAAACAATTATCTTATCCGTAAGATAACTATCAAAAAATCTTTCAGCCAACATACTATCCTAGTGGAGCCTACTCATAGCCACAAGAGTAGTACCATCAGCAATGACAACAATCCCAATTATGGGTCATGCCACCACAATGCCAACAATATCCATATTTGTAGCCCAACCCATATGGATATTATGTGCAATGTCCAATCTCACCTAGAAATGCTATTGTTCAAACTCCACAATACCACTCAACTGAGTACCAAAAACCAACACCACCAAGGATAGATCCAAGCTTATACATGCATCCATCAGTAGCTAGTTCTTTAAACCAACATCTAAATCCTTTACCACCAATGCCACCTCCTATCATGTAGGGAAAACTATCATTGGAACCAAAATAGAAAAGCAAGACAAGGGTGGGTAATATGCAAGAGGAGGTGATTACATGTGAACCACAATCCATGAAATGACCATTCTTTCGAATAAGTCCTAAGAAGGTTCAATAGATGGAGAGCACATCTACTTCCATCCCATCTACATCTAACCCTCTTCAACATAACAAGCTTTAATCTTCATTGAATTCCAATGTAACCATTCTCATGCTTACCCAAACAATCACCCATTGGATAAAGGTAGGAGCACTTTCATAGAAATGAATTGATCCAGGAAGTTCCTCAGGTTACCTTCAAGTAGCAGGACAAAAACCATGCAAGGCTCTACTTGATTCTAGGTTAGGAGTAAACCTGATCTCACAAGACATGTATCAAGCTTAGAATCTACCACCATAAAAGAAGAGTAACATTATATCAAAGCTTCTAGACCAATTAATCACAGTTCCACTAGAACAAGTGGATGATGTGATCACCACCATCAATGGCTGGTCATACCCTGCATATTTTCTGGTAATTCATGTTGATAAAAAAAAGGGAGAATTTCCAATCATCATGGGAAGGGCTTCTCTTAGCACTATTGATACTAAGCTTGGTATTTGTGACTTATCCTTGGAAATTTTCAAGGAAGATGAAGCCAACATCATATAGAGACATAGAATTCCATGTGTCACATATAACAATAATGGATGCAATTGCATGCAAAGAATATGGGCCATTAAATAGAAAGCTACCAAGGCATGTAAGAAATGTATAGAAGAGATATGTGTGCAAAAATGTCTGTATGCAATGGCCACACAACAAGAAGAGATCCAGTGGCTAGTCACAGATAAAGAAACTCAACCCAACAAGTACATGGAACTAGCAGAGCATATTGTTAGTGTCTACACTGAAGAAGCTGATAAGTTAGAAAAGTTAAGGAAAAGGCATCCCTACCCATGCATAATTCAAGAAGAAGAGATGGACAAGGGACAATTAGAGATCCCAGACACTATGGATCTTGAACTACTTAAATTAAAGGTCCTACTAGTAGCATTAGAGTATGCTTTCCTAAATAATAAAAAGCTGGTAATAATCAATGTAACTTAAAAGAAGAACAAAAGTGGAAGTTGCTAGAAGTGATTAACAGATGACCAACAACATTTTTGTGGTCTTACGATGAGATCATAGAAATTGATCCAAGAATCTATCAACATCAAATATATACTGATCTCGTAGTCAAACCACAATGCCAACCCCAATGAAGGCTCAATTCCAAATTAAAAGAAGTAGTCAAGAAAGAGTTGGAAAAATTACTAAAGGTAGGATTCATCTATCTTATTTCCAATAGTGAATGCATCAGCCCCTTAGTGATTATTTCAATGAAGGGGGGAAAATGGTAAGTCTACATTAATTTTTGAATATTGAATGCTACTACATTCAAAGATAGCAAAATAGCTTATGGAACATACTAAGAAGAATGCACTATTCGAATGGATAGAGTCATGCAAAAAGGCATTTGAAGCTCTGAAGCAGAAACTAGTTGAGACACCAATGCTTCAAGCTTTAGATTGGTCTAGGCCTTTTCACATCATGATCAATGCTTCCAATTATGCACTTAGTGTAGTATTGACACAACTAGATGATCAAAAGAGACCTTATTATATACACTATGCTAACAAAGGCATCATGAAAGCATAATTGAACTACACCATGATAGAAGAAGAGCTTATGGTTGTGGTGTTTGCACTTGAAAATTTTAGATATTATGTGCTTGGGTATTAAATATATATCCATACCAATCATAGTGCCATCTAATTTCTTATGAATAAACTTGCAGTTGGTCCTAGGGTGATAAGATGGCTCATTATTCTACAAGAATTCGACATCACAATGATTGATACAAATGAAATAGAAAATGTGGTAGTTGATCATCTATCAAGGATAAAGTGGGATACCCAAGTCCAAGTAGAACCTTTATTTGACCAGTTCCCAAATGAGAACTTATTTACTGAAATAGTAAAGGTTGTAAGTTCAATAGGAAAGCCATGGACTGTAGAATATGTGACATATCTATCAACACAAGAGCTTCCTATTGACTAGAGTAAGAAACAACAACAAAAATCCTTTCATAGAGCAAATAGATATATGGAAATTAATGGCAATCTATACAAGATATGTGTAGACAGGCTAGTCAGATGGTGTGTACCAGAGTATGACCAATAGAGAGTCTTACAAGACGCCCATGAAGGCCCATGTGATGGCCACTATGCAAGGCATAAGATGACACTCAAATTGATGATGGTGGACTAATTTTATCCTACCTTATTCAAGGATGCCCACACTTTTACACAATCTTGTCAGTGATGCCAAAAATATGGAGGAATTACAACCCAATATGAAGGGTCACAACAATGGATATAGCCACTTGAACCCTTTGAAATATGGGTAATTGATTTTATGGGATCCATAATGCTGATGTCAAATGAAAAAGCATATATAATTATGACTATGGATTACTATACTAAGTGGGCAAAGGCAGAAATAGTAAAAGACTGTATAGGAAAGATAGCTCCAAAATTTTTCCAATAGCATGTGGTGAAAAGATTTGGAGTATCAAGAATGCTCATATCAGATAACGAGACTCACTTCAATGGTGCTATGTTTAAAAAGCTCATGCAAAAACTTGGGGTGAACCATAAACTAACCACACCGTATAATCCCCAAGCAAATGGTCAAGCCGAAGTTACTAACTGAAAAATTACTAGGATACTTACTAGGATGGTTAGTAGGTTTAGAAAGGACTAGAGCACTAAACTAAATGATGATCTATGGACCTATAGGATGTCCTAGAAACTAGCTATAGGCTACTCCCCATGTGAGTTATTTTATGATAAGCTACCAACAGTCCTAATCCAGGTAGAGCTCCACACTCTAGCTACTGCCAATCAACTTGACCTTGATTTGAGCTTAACCCAACATGAATGTCTCATGAATTTGAACCTTTTAGATGAAAATAGGCTCATCAAACTCATGAGTAATGAAGTCCACAAACATTACTCTAAACTTAGGCATGATACAAGGATAAGACAAGTAACTCTACAACTCGGTGATAAGGTTCTTTACTATAATCCAAATCATCTATCCTAAAAAGCCAAATTTTAGACACTTTGGGAGGGACTATACATTTTTCACGTCACTTATCCATCTGGTGCCTTGCATATCTACCACTCATCTTGTCCACATTAGCTCATCTTACTAACATCCAATAAGCCAAACTCTACTATGAACATTCAAAAGAATCTACCCACTCTATCGAACAATCTTCCACCCATTCTCTCTTCCATTTAACCAATCCTGATAATAGTTGTGGGGGTATCCATCTAGACCCATAGCTACTATACTAAACTTTTTACTTTCCTTTTCCTTTTTGTTCTTTTATACTTTTCCATTTCTTAATAATTTCTTAATTCTTTCACATTTTTCAATTCTTAAATAATTTTTTAATATTTTAATGTTTTTCATTCTTGAAATATTTTTCCATTTTTTTACTATCTTTTTCATCCTTTTCATACTTTTTTTTTCATTTTCTTTGTACATATTTTTGATTACTAATAAAACACACCAAGAGTAAGGTAAGATGTAGTCCAATAAGTTGAAGATTTTTTTATGTTATCAAGTCATAAGGGACTAATTATTGGTACAATGAGACCACAACATTCATCTACCCATTCCATTAATAAGAGGTTCTTACCATGGCCATAATGATATTCTTTCCATCATGAAGCTAAGAATAGACTTGTGATCATTATGCCTAGATCAAAAAGTGAAGAACCAAGTGGGAATGTCAAGGGTGTGACATCAAGGAGATTTGTGAATTCTCTTAGATTACTACCATGAGTTCTATCCTGTTGCTAAAGTTATATTATATCCTTGTAGATCTAACCAAAAATAGGAGTAAGAGCACAATAAGTGCTACCTTACCATGTCACTGGAAAGACATGTTACCCATGCCTGAAGGTAGTCCTTTGGTAAGGTTGACATAGTTAAAAAATAGAATAAATGCCAATCAATTCTTGGGGGGTCCCACTGGAAAGACATGTTACCCATGCCTAAAGGTAGGTAGCTTCTTAGGAATTTGAATAAATAAAAAGTGCAATGCATAAACTCCTTCCTTGGACAATATGCCAAATGGTAATACTCATTGCAATAGTGGTATTCTTATGGTTGTAACTCCAAGAGATGAAATAATGCGATGTCACTGGAATGTGGTCTAGACTTGATTTGAATCTTAGATAGAAAGCCTAATGATTACTTTACTCACTAATAAAACATAAGAATTTAATATGCCTGTGGTAAGAAAAATCATGTCTTGATTTTTGCAATCCCTTCTAAGACCATCTCATCTCACTGTATGAATAATTATAACTTGTGGTTTTGTGTAGCATAGTGACATTTTGCCAATCTGGCAATACTAACATGTGTGTTTTGCTAGACAAGTATGTCTTACATTTAACTCCTTGAGTGCCTAAGGACATTTTAGGTGTGGTCATACAAGGGCACTAAGGGCTAGAGCCTACTTTGGGGAGGGCCCAATTATATAACTATTGTATCTTATACCTAGCAAGCAATTCCACATTATCTTAAGCCTTCCAACAATAATAAAGGCTAACAAAATTTCCCTTACTAATTCCATCATCCGTTCATATAACAAGAATTCCTTATCGATCTCATCCATCTCATAAACACTTACTATACATTAATAGCCTAAGATTTCTTCTTCTACACTTTCTATGCCAAATTTTCAAAAAATATGCATCATTCCTAGCCAAAGATCATCTAAACATGTTTCATACCTTCCCAGTATTCAAATTGACTAATTTTTTCCAAGTAAACATCAACAAAAAATTGAAAATTTTCACCTCTACTATCAAAGCCCCTATGATATCGGATATCATAGCATGCAAAAAGTATAAATAGTGTAGGGGACTTAGTGAAATTTTCATTTTCCACTTTTGAACCAAGGGAAGTTTTTGCCAATTTTCTTCTAAATTGAGAGCTCTGACCTCCCAAGTTCAAACACTCATAACTCCACACTCGTAGCTCCAATTTCAGTGATTCTTGAACCTTGTTGATCCTAGAGTTCTCAATTTAGCCGTGGGGGAGGGATTAACATGATATTACTAAACCCTGAGTCAAGACTTTTCTAACACCTAGAAGATATTATAAAGGTAAGTACAAAGTTGAAAATGAAAATTTCTAACAAAAATCAATCATACTTTAACTAGAAACACTTAAATAATTCTCTTAACAAACCATACCAACTATTATACATCATAAACAAGAGAAAAATGGATAACTCTAAAGGTTTATAAGAAAAATTAACACCTACAGTGTTTCTTTGTGAAAATTTTTCTAACTTTGCAATCATAATAATCTAAGAACTTGATCTAATTAAGGGTACAAGTAAGGCAAGGGTTATCAAGAATTGAGTTAAACATTGTAATAATGCCAAATCCTTGGTGATTGTAGATGGCCTCGAAAAGAGGAGCAACAGGAGGACCTTCACAGCCAACAAGCAAGAGGCCATTAACGAGGCTGAATAGTGGAATAGACCCCACAAGTAGAACATGTGAAGCTAGAGGCTCAATCCTTTAGTCTCCATCAAGAAACTGCTACTATGGGACACTCAGCTCAAGCAAAGGCAGTAGATCCATAAGCACCAACATAAGGACAACACCTCATGCTGTCACTAGATTACCTTAAAGCCATCCAAGAGAAATTGATCCTAATCACAGTGATTGTAGAACTCAACTTTGGTTCATTCTTGGAATTTTCTCTGGAAGCAATGAAGATGCATCTCCAAGTGTCACCATTATGATCCACACTTACAAATAATGAGAAATGTTATTTAGGGGAAACCTATCAATTTTGGCATAACAAAGGGGAAGATGCAATAGTAAACATCGAAGGAGTCTCAATCTCCTATTCTGTCAAGGCAATAGCTAAAGCCCTTAATGTGCCCAATGAAGAGGCAAAAGTATCATATCTCTCCACTAGATCATATACAGAAATAAGGAAACTATGGTTTCAAAGAGCATATGGCAAACATGACATGGATTATAATGAGCTAACTCTTGAAGAAAGGATCTACTTCAAAATTGATACATATCACTTGTTTCCCACAAAAATATTGAATAGACTATCAACGTATGTGGCCAAAGTATGATCTTAATGGAAAAATTTAAGGCAAACATTGCATACCTTTATTTTCTTGAAATCCAATGGTGGTTTGAGAAAAATAAGGTAGGGAAGCTAAAACTTCCATTCCCTTGCCTCATTAGGAAGCTATGTAAACATGCTGGAATCCTAGGGTATACCAATGATGTCCTTAGGAAGGCTCAAAATGCTTCCTATGCTAAAATGCTCAAGCCATCACTATCAAAGAAGGACTAGGTGGAGGAATAAACAAACACTAGGAAAACCCAAACTACTATGCAACAACAACAAGTAGGACCTAGTGTGTAATAGCAATAGCAACAATAGTAGCAATAACAAGTTCCACCACCACAACTGCATGATTATAGGCCAGCAATGAGTCATCTACAACAAATTATAGAGACCATCAATTAGGGAACCCATGAGGAGGCTACTTTATATAAATTCATTAATAGTACCAATCAACCAATAGTTTCCATAGACACTAATAGTGAAAAAATCTCATTGTAGTTAGGAGGAGAGGACCAATGGTCACAACAAATTTCTAGAAATGCTACATCATTTCAAGTGGTGCTAGAAATAGGAGAAGGAGCCATAGTCATGGTTATGCAGCACTAGGATGTAGGAGGAGCTATAGAAGTAATCACAGATCACATCAAGGAATCATTTAATATACCTCTGATGAGTGGCGAGGCACCCCTACACTCAACCATATGAAACGAGCGTAGCACATGCGATCCAGTCGAACTCCACAGACTAAGTGCCTACACGCCCCATGGAACACTTAGGGTTAATCATTCATTGTCTTCCCAGACTTACTTGTAGTCATCACGGTGTATGGTTAAGTAAGTCTGAGGTATATGATTTTTATGGTCTTTTATGTTTTATGTCTCCTATGCTAACAAGGTGAAGGATTGAGAAACTAACTAACTCTAACTAATGGACTAAGTCTAAATTACCTAGCATCAGCATCCGTTCCCACTTACCGTACACACCCTGAACCGATGCAACCATGGCTACCAAACGCTAATCGTTGCTGGGATCACCACGTGTAATGCACATGCTCGAGGTGGTAGTACTGAGGCACTTAACTAGGAGGAAAGGGTTGAGAGAACCTAATCTAGCCTAAGTGCGATGAGCAACCGATTCCTTGATTATCTGTACACATCCTAGTGCATGAATACCACTGGGATTACCAAGCGCAAATCCTAGATACGCCACTGGGTTACCAAGTAGTCACACTGAGATGCTCGTAATCAAGTCGTACTCATATCGCGTTGCGATGAGCATCCGTTCCTTGACTATCCGTACACATCCTTAGATGCTCGTAATCAAGTCGTGCTCATTCCACATTACTAAGAAAGAAAGCAATAAATAACATTAAATAAAATCCTATTCCATGCACTACAAGGTTTATCCAAGAAGTTCATCTTTATTGCCGTGCACAACTTGTGTTCAGGTACAATGTTGCTCGAATAAAGATCCATTCACTTTAGGACTCCTACTGCAGGCACATGGAAAATATTCTATCTCTGGAGTGATCAAACTGCCAGAGTTTCCCTACTTCTAGCCTAGGATGGAGAAACAAGGTGCCTCTTATTTATAGATATTGTGATGCACCGCGATATCGTGGCCTATGCGAATCACGTCTCATCATACCCCCATGACTGAATGAAAACTCATCCTTGAGTTCCCTACAAAATATTGGGAAGGTATGGGATTATTGAGGGGATTGGAACTAATGGGATGACATGTGAACAGATCATCATTACAAGACTTGACAAAACTGGCATTCATGACAACAAGAGTGAACACCTTATTACATTGACATCAGGCCTCATTTGGCAGCTGAGAAAGAAAGAGAGAAAGAAGTGTTGTTGTTGCCAATGCCAAGATTGCACCTTTCGTTGTCCATCCGTAAGCGCATTATCGATCTTGCTCCTTGCATAGCTACTTCCCGCACTTCTCCATTCCAAGTGTTTGCTCTAGATCCAATCTGTTGTTGCATGATTGCCATCTGCACACACAACATAATCTGATATTAGCAAGGGTAAATGAATCATCATGTAATTAAAACCTTGTTTCTATGTAAGTCCACTAGCTACATTGTGGTATGGCTGATTGTAGATCTGAAAGATATAATACTGATGACTATCGAAGGTGTAGGGGTTAGGAAAAAATCAAAAAAATTCAGGGCTAAGAGAAAATTGAAAAAATCGGGCCCCATACCCCCATGACTAATCGTGAACCTCCAGTAGCATTAGAATAGAGAAAGAAAAGGAGTAAGAAAGATAGATAAAAAGAGACAACTATAGCATCGATAAAATGGATGTCAAGATGGAAATGAACAAAATAAAATTAATTGCAAAAATGTTAGGGAAAAGAAGTTAACTGGTGCACGAAAGAGAAATGTCAGTGGGTCCTCCCCAAAGCAGGCTTATGCGTTTAATGCCCTAAAAAACCCACATTCAAAGAGTCCGTAGGCTCTGAGAATGTTATTTGGAACAAGAGTTAAAGTCTTAACCACAAGAATTTACCAAAAAGAAAACAATGCATCAACCAAAATATATACACCAATGATACAATTGGCAATGAGGTGAAGAATGGAGAGACTAGAATGGAATGGAATCCCAAGAATAAGGTGGTGTATAGCCCCTTGTGTAGTTTATGATTAAAGTGGCTTGGAAAATCTCATTCCAACTTCGGCGTCAAACAAACCACTTCCAGTGACTTCACATCAATGCATTCGGCCAAACCATCCACTTGAAGTACAAGGATGCCTTCTCCAAGAGCTACCACCATTCCAACGAAACAAGGAGGAGAGAGTGGGAGGCGAGAAGGGCCTTAGTTAGAGGGAACATTTTTAGTTCCATAACCAATGCTTGTAGCCCAAGGAATTATGTGGTATAAGGGATGTGCTTTGAATTCTCACTTTTTCTTTTCTTTTTTCTTTTTTCTCTTTTTTTTGTGTTTTGTGTTTTTATGCGTGAGAACCACACCATGCAAAGACTTTGTTATTTTTATTGCTCAGCTTCCCAATGATTGAGTAACGTTGAAATGGTAAGAAAACCAAAAATAAAACATCCAAGCACCCAAGAGAATGGCCAACACAAAAGCATCAAGTTCCCTTGAAGTCACACCCTTTTCAATCCTTGAGTCCTTTCTTAGTTTGATAAATGCCTAGTCACTAATTCATTAAAGTTCTTATTAGAAGGGGATTGTACATTTCCAAGCTGAGAGAGACCATAGAAATTGGTGGATGGATGGATGAAGTGAACTCATTGCTTGCCATATCAAGAGAAACATACCTTAGTATCAACATTGTGACTTAAAGGAAAAAATCAAACATTAGCAATCAACATGAAAACAGTTCATACCATCATACAGAACACTTATTGGGTGACAAACTTACAAGGTGGATCACACGCACACACACACACACACAAAGAAAAAGTATAATGATGATGTAAAACAAAAACAAGAAAAGTTAAAGAAATTTATAAAACAAAAATGTGTAAGACAAAAACATGTAAAACAAAAACTTAAAAAGAATTGAGGGCCCCATATGATTAGCATAGGTGGCCATCTCCCCCATGACTGAGTGAAAAGGGAGAGATCTGAAATAGTGAGCGCCTATTTGAATTTCTAAGAAGTGTCCAAATTCTTCCAATTGATGATCTTAGATTAAGGGTTGGAAGTTGGCAATTCTCACATTCCAACGTATCTATGCCTTCGTTGTTGGCATGGTTTGTCTCCTTAGTTCATTCCATGCATATTGTGTTGCTCTTTCAAGTAGCTATCAACCACGGGGTGTCTACTACTGGCTGTGTGGTTGCTACATACAAGCATCTTTGTTTCATATTTTCAAGGGCACACCTACTACATGGAGGAGATGAGCATCCCTCCATGTCATCACCCATTGAATCACTGTATGTGATGCATGGAAATTTCCTCTTCTCGATCTTTCCATAAATGTTTATCTTAGAAATTTCCAAGGAAACATCACGAATGCCTAGGCATGCATCTACTGTGCTCAGCCATGCCCTTTCCATTATAATTGGGGATTCCCCTTTGTCATTGTTGACTTCAATCACCAAGAAATTAGTTGGGTAAGACCAACCACACACAGTCATAACGATGTCCTCCACCAATCCCAAGGGAATGGTGATGGACTGGTCTATTAGCTCTAGTTGAATATTACTCTTCTTAAGTTGGGGTAGGTTCCAAGCATGATACATCTCTCGTGATATTAAGTTGACTTCGGAACCTGAGTCAAGAAGAGCCCTGTGTGGTTCATTTCTGGCGATTTGGAGTTAGATTAAGGGACTCAGTTAGTTTCCTGGGAAGGTGGCCTACCTTGATCCAGTCGGTTACAGTATGTGCTAACATAACTTTCTGCATTAAGCTCTATTGGACTGAAGGATGCTTCGAACTGTTAGATGGTGGAGGAGTGTACATAGACTCAACCGCTTGTTGTTGTGAGAGCTTGTTTGGGCTTCTAGTTTTAAAGAAAGGTCTTCTCTTTTTACAGTTGTCAGAACCAGCAGTAGGTTGAATGTTTACTGCTCTCGTAGCATGGCGTTGCTGTAGTTTAATAGGAAGTTTCCCTTGCATTTTTGGAGCAGGAGGTGTTGCGGGAACTACAGGTGGAAGAGGTGCAGATGGATTAGGAAGATGGTGTGGGTATGGAGTGTCTCCCAGAGGAGAAGGAGTCCTCCTAAAGTACTCCTGAACTTGGTAGTGACGTTGGGGAGTTGTGTGACTCATGGAGTCACTTGGAGAAATCGGCTGCTGCACATAATAACCATATGGATCAGGCTGCTAGTAAGGGTACTGTTGTTTCAGTGGTGGCATACCCCATGACTGTGGGTATTGCCATTGCTGATGCTATCCGACTAGTTGTGGTGGAGTTCCACTTGGATAATACATTAAGGGTTGGTGGAACTGCCTTGGGTTACCTTGTGGATAAGGTAACCTTCAGGGTGTTTGCCATTGGTTAAGTCTTGGATTAAGTGCATACACCCCAGACTCTTGTAGATATGAGATGATTGGACAACATCCCTTAGGATGGTCATAGTGGTAGGTCTCACATCCACCGTCATCATCTATGTCTAATTCCACAACCTCATCGGAGATAGTAATTTTTCCCTTACCCTTGTTATGTGCAAGGCCTAAGTCTCTCCACTTTGTCTTACCTTTGTCACTACTTCATTCCTCGTTAGACTCCTCTACAATTTTCAAGACACTTTCAAGTCTGGAGTCTAAGAAATCCCACAATTGGTCTACCTTAGCCGATACTTCAGTTGTTAATTTTTGAATCGGCAAGGTCTTTCGGTTCACCAACTCTTTGATTGATGACTCATCCTCTTCATCGCAAAATTTCACTCCCTTCTTTTGAAGAGAGGGATCACGGTTGTGTTCTTCTGCACTTTCCCTTTTTCATAGCTCACCTTCTTCTTTTGCTACTTGTTCCAATAAACGATGTACTTCATGAGCTCTAAGTTGTGATAGTCTCCCTTGGGCATAAGTCCCAAGGGTTCTTCTAGTCTCATGCCTTAGCCCATCTACGATGTGGCGGAGTTGATCCCACTGTGCATATCCATGGCCTAGGCAACGATGTAACAATGCATAGTAGTGGCCCATGGCAGCATCCAAGGGTTCATGAATACCTTGCTTCCATCCTTGGATCTGCTTACATAAGTTAGACACTCGGGAGTATGTCTGATATTTATCATTGAACAACTCTAACATTGTACTCCACCTCCTGATGGTTTCCGGTTCTAAGGACCGATACCAGCTCTCTACTTCCTTGGTGAGTGTCCTGGAAAACAACTTAAGTTTTTGCCACTCGTTCTCTATATTTTGCAAGGCACAGGCATCATGGAATGCTTGTAAATGATGTTGTGGATCAGCGTTGTATCCCCCTTCAAAGCGTGGGATGTTTTTCATGTCTAAACGCTTGATCCGATTATCTTTTAAATACCTTGTGGGAATTCTAACAGCCTCCATTATGTCAAGCATACTTCGGGTTGCAAGTAGGGGCTCTTCATGATCATCTCTTTCATGATGCTTGTGATGTCTTCGTTGTTCCCTACTTTCCCTTCATTCATGCCCTTGTCCTCTCTCTCGACTCTCTCATCGAGGTTTCTCATTTTTCTTACTTTTATCCTCTCTGTTATGCTCTTCATGATTGTGCCCAGAGGTGGAAGGAGAGGGTGAGTGATGTGAAGAAGGGGAAGAAGAAGGAGAACCATCGCCATGACGATGTTTCTTACCTTTTCTTCTATGGCTCCAGCCTCGATCGTGATGATGATCTAAATGCCCGTCCTTGTCTTTTGTTGTTGTTCCCTCTGTGAACAGTTGGTGTTCATGAGCATCAGAACTAGGATTGTGTATCGTTGAGCGTAGGTTTTGATACCCCACCTCCTCACTTTCATTAAGAGGGGGAACATCTCTTGATAGCAAACTAGTTATAAGTGGTTTACCATCTCTAGTTTCACTGAGGACGTGCGGGACCTCTTTTCACTTCAATAGTGTATGTTGGCTCTCCTGCCTTGAGTCCTGAATATGTCGTGCTTCTGTGGGATAGTAATCCCTTGAGTCAAAGTCTTTCACAACGTATTTTGCGTATAAATCTATCATGCCAGTCTGTGCCAAAGCACGGAAGAGCATGTTTGGGATTGATCGATCTGGAGGTAACACGATGTTACCTTGCAAATCTCTCCAGCGCATCTATTCATCTTGATGGAGAATAAAAGTAAAGTTGGGGATATACTCATCGGGATGAGTATATGTCAACTTATATTGTTGAGGCACCGGCTGATTCAGGTTATGTATTTTTGACTGCCAACTGTCTTTTGTATTATCCCTAGGTGATGTGCTCTTGTGAGAAGAAGACATTGTTATCTATCGGTGTGCTAATTACCATTATATAATTTTTTTCTTGATTAACCCAAAGGTTCGTTTAGGTTCCTAATGATGTGAGTGATATCCTTTATGTTCTATTTAGCTCACATACACTTAGTCCTTGGCAACGACACCAATGATGAGTGGCGAGGTACCCCTACACTCAACCATA
>MNCI01013699.1:31005-49785 GCA_015680685.1 Gnetum montanum
ATTAAATAAAATCCTATTCCATGCACTGCAAGGTTTATCCAGGAAGTTCGTCTTTATTGCCATACACAACTTGTGTTCAGGTACAATGTTGCTCGAATAAAGATCCGTTCACTTTAGGACTCCTACTACGGGCACATGGAAAATATTTTATCTCTGGAGTGATCAAACTGCCAGAGTTTCCTTACTTCTAGCCTAGGATGGAGAAACAAGGGAGAGTCGCCTATTATTTATAGATATTGCGGTGCACCGCGATATCGCGTATGTGATATCACAGGGGAAGACGCGATATCGCGTACACGATATCGCGGCCTATGCGAATTGCGTCTCATCAACCTCTTATGCCACCAACAAATCTAATTGAAGCTAGGGATGCTCAAATGCTAGCTAGTACCTCAAGGACTCCTGTCAATCATGAAGATGTACTAGATCAATTACTATAGATAGGACAAGTCATGACAAATCTTTTTGACATCCCAAGTGATATCACTGCAGTTTAGTCAAAATTCATCACAACTAAGTGTAAATTGGCCATGATAGAGACTAGGGTAGAGCATGCAGAAAACAAAGTTTGCAAATTATAGGAAAATCTCATGACCCTAAGGGAAAAACAAAGAGATCCTACTTAATTCATTATGCATGACCAATTGGAGTAGTTTAGAATAAAGCAAATTAATTATCTTATGGAGCACAATAACTAGATGAAGAATGAGAAGGAGAAAGTGATGTGGAATGCCTTAATAGTAGAAGCATAATTATACGCATATGCTAAGGCACTCACCACAGTACAAGAAGAGAATAACCAACTTGTTGCAGACAATGTTAGGTTGACCAATGTAGAGAAGCAGAATAATGTTCTTAAAGAGAGCATCCATCAATTAAGAGAACAACTAATGAGGGTCAACCAGGATATGAACCACCTTACACAAGAAAACAAAACCCTCTCAATGGAGGAGGTCCACACCATTTGACAAAAATCAACCATTGGAATAAACATGTGGCAGAATGAAGCAAAGAGGCATGAAAGGCTTAACGAAAATTTTTATAATCAAGTCGGCATGTACAAAAAAATCAATGAAAAGTAAATCCAGATGGTGAAGGCCTAGATCAACTCCATTTCAACATAGAATCTAGATTGGTAGCCCATTTTGGATAGCTATGCTCATGTCCAACAAGCAAAGATCAAAAATAAGGACCTATAGATAAAAGATTTAAAAGAATACATGGGGTTAGCTAACTTTTGTTATGCTAACCTAACCATGTTAATAGTAGGCAAGCCTAGAAATGAGCTAGATTAACAAGTAGCAGCTATATATGCATTATATGAGAAGGAATTTGCTAATCATAAGGATGCTTTACAGAAGCTCCAGGTGGCAAATTTTGAGCTAGAAATAGTAAAGGTCAACTACCAAGGGTATAAAGATGTTGTAGTGAACCTAGCCAAAAGAATGTTTGATTATCAAGAGCTACACAAGATGGCCAGGACATTTGAAGAAGAGAGGAGGTAGTTTGCAGCATGGTAAGTTAAGGCCAATTAGATATTTCTGTAGTTACCATGTCCATGGGATGTACCAACTCCATCACACATTGCACAATTAGCATGGATGGTACATGATCTTAGAATGGAGGAAGAGAAACTTTAGGCACTACTCAATAGATACAAATTTTAGAAGCCTAATGATAAGGGGAAGCAATCGATGGAGGAGCCGCCACTACTAGGCACAACTTAGGCTACATCGAGCTTCATCAAGTTTTGTTTGTTTTGTTTATGTTTTTCTTTTCATAACTTGTGTCAATTTTTGTAAAACACCACTACGACATTCAGTGTCATGTATATATATAGTTAGTTAATCATGTAAGTCTACCTTCTAATTTTGTAAGGACTCTATACTCATTTTGTTTTAACTTGAGGACGAGTTTCCAGTTAGCCGTGGGGGTATGATAAATTCAATTTTTCTTTTGCTATGATATTGTATATCTGATATTGTAGCATAAGCTGCAACATCATAGATCCAATATTGTGGGATGTGTGCAACCTATAAATACAACACTTAGGTGCATGGGTCTGCATAAGTTTTTCGTCCCACAGTAACATAACTATTTGAGTTTGTTTTTGTAATCTAGTACTTAGAAGTGTGAATACCCATAGTATAGTATGACTTAGTGAGCAGAGTCTTTATTCGAACATCTTGTACTTGGACATAAGTGTGACCAGCGATAAAGATTAAGCTATTTCATACTATCGCAACATTCTCTTAGTTTCTTGTTTTACTTAGCATAATGATTACTATTTTCCAAGTTAATGTTTTACTATTCAATGCACTTTCTAGTATTGTTGTTATTAAGTGGAATGAGTACAACTAATCTCAAGCACTTAAGTGCAATGGCTTGGTAATCTAGTAGTGCTATCCCTTGGTACACTCAGTAGCGGTACACTTGGTATCCTAGTAGTAGTTACACAAGGCCTAAGGTGTGTATGGAAGATTAGGAATGGATGCTCATCACCATAGGCTAGAATAGATTTGTTTACTTGTTTTACTTAGAGTTAGAAACTACTTTCATTCTCATTATGTTTGCTAGGAGTAACAATGGCCTAACAACATTAGATATCATACACCTCTCGGTGAGCTAAACCATACATATAGACTTCACTAGCTCCACATGGGAAGACAACGATCTCGAACTTAAACCAATTGCTAGCATAATTACATTGCCTCGTTCATGGTTTACGATCTGGTCACACGTGAACAACTATGACTTGTATGGTTGGGTGTTGGATTGCTCCACCGCTTATCGCTCTACAAATGTAATTTAGGGACAAATGGAAAGTCGCATTCAAAAAATTAAAAAAAAAAACATTTTGAATGAAACAAAAGGCAAAAAAAATACATCCCTAAAGAGTTATAGTAGTGGAGTGATGAAGTGCAACATATTAACCAAAATAAGAAAAAATGATTTGAGAAATGACAACAAAGTGGAAACTAAGAAAATAGGTCAATGTACAAAATGGCAAAAGAGGAGGCAAAAGTAGCAATAGCTAGAGCTAAACATAAGACCTTTAAAAATTTTTATGAGAAATTATAAATAAAAGAATGAGAAAAACTTATATACAAACTAACAAAAATTTTAAAAAAAATGTAAGGGCATTGATCATGTCAAATACATCAATAAAAAATAAAAGAATTTTGCTAAAAGATAATAAAAATTTAGATATTTAGAAAAATTATTTGCAAGAGTTATTAAATAAAGAATTTCCAAGAAAAGATAACCTAATCAAAGATGAAAAATAAAAAACTTTGAAAGGATTACTATACAAGCTTTAAAAGGATTAAGAGATATAGGAGTTTCATGGCTATAAAAGCTTTAGATAACATTACTATAAAAGCTTTGAAAGGATTGAAAGGGTTAGATAACATTACTTAAAAGCTTTGAAAGGATTGAGAGGGTTAGATAACATTACTATAAAAGCTTTGAAAGGATTGAGAGATATAGGAGTTTCATGGCTAATACAATTATTTAACAAAATTTTAAATGATGGAGAAATGTCCAAAAATTGAAGAAAAAACATTCTTGTTCCCATCTACAAAAATAAAGGATATGCGAAAAATTATACAAACTATCAAGAGATCAAGCTAATAAGCTATACTATGAAGTGTTGCAAGAAAATCCTGGAGTAGCATCTCAAATTTGAATCAACAGTACTAGAAAATAAATTTGGATTTATGCCATGGAGATCTCCTATAGATGCTATTTTCTTGATATGATAATTAATGGAGTCTTCAAAAAACATTAAGAAAATCTACATATGATATTAATTGACTTGGAAAAAGCATTTGACTTATTACCTGGAGATATTATTTGATGTGCCTTACAAAAGAAAAAACATTCTTGACAAATGTATTAAAGTGATTCAAGACATGTATAAAGGAATTACTACTAAATTTAGAACAACTTGTAGAATTACATCAAGGGTTTACACTTAGCACATACTGATTTGCTATTGTGATGGATGAATTAATAAAGAAAATATAAGATGAAATCCCTTGGTATATGCTACTTGCAAATGATGTTGTGTTGGTGGATACATTTTTAGAAGATATTGCTTCTAAAATGGAGATGCGTGGACATGCTCTAGAATCAAAAGATTTAAAAATTAATAAAGGTATGATAGAATATATTGAATGCAATTTTAATAATAGCATAAACAATGGTAAAATAGCAAGAATAATTCAAGGCCAAAAAGTCCATTGCTGCAAATAGTTCCCAATAAAACTAAAGGAAAAACTTTTATAGGATAATTAGGCCTGCTATCTTATATGATGCTTGATGTTGGATAATACAAAAGAGGCATGAACAACAAATTAGTCTAGCCAAAATGCAAATGCTTATATAGATGTTGAATGTTACCAAAAAATATAAACTACACAATATAGATATTAGAAAAAGATGTCATATGGCTTCTATTTTAGATAAATTACAAGTATGGCATCTTAGATGGTTTGGGCGTGTGCAAATAAGATCAAATAATGAACCTATAAAAAAAAGCTGCTGCATCATTGTTCTTGGAAATCCGATAATGAGGTGTTAGCTTAGTGATATACAAGTTATGGATTTGATTTTGGTAGGCAATGTTGAGTTATAAAGTTCTAATTGGATTATATGTCTTAGGATGAAACTATATTATAATTATTTGAAGGTTCCAACACCCCCCACTATTTTAGGAAAGTTGTTAAAAGGAAGACCAAAAAAGATATGAGAAAAAAATAATAGAGATGATTTGTATAAATAACACATAAACAAAAATCTAGCTCTTCACGGAGATGAATGGTTAAAAAAAACTCATTTAGCTAATCTCATTTTATTGAGACAAGACTAGGATAATGATTATAAATTGACAAAGTTATTGTAAATCATCTTTTTTATTGTGTTAATCAATATTATGGACTTTTAGGATTAATTGGTCAAAATCTTTTATGTTAAAATCAAATGTACTCAAGTTGTTATACATTCATTTTTCCTTTCTTGGATCCTCAAAATATGAGGCAATCTAAACCCCATCTCATCTCCTTTATTAAATTATGAAGCAATTAAAACCCCATCTCATCTCCTTTATTAAATTATGAAGCAATCTAAACACCATCTCATCTCTTCTAACTGTTACAAATTTATTTCAAAATTTTTTCCACAATGCTTTTGAGTCAATGGTGAGAGTAACTTTTAGAAAGAAAGAGGTCTTGTGTTCAATTCTAATCCATTAGTTTTTATTTCTTTTCCTTAAACACTATTTTATTTTTTTTATTTCATCCATATCCTCTTGTTAATTTTTTTCATTCTATTAGTTTTTGAGGTGTTTTTTTCAATGTCCAATCTTGGTTGTTTTTTTGGGGGTTTTGGTTTTCTCAAGGTTTCTTTTGTCATTTCTCATTTCTTTTAAATTACTTTTTGGATAATTGTCTTATTTCTCTCTTCTTCTTTTTTAAATTACATTTTAGGCAATTGTCTTAGTGTAATGGGTGGCAGGTAGCAGATAGGATTAAGTTTGAAAAAGTTTCATACTAAATTATCTTATTAATGAGGTGTTAGCTTAGTGTTACAAATCTTGCTCCACGTTAGGTTCTATTCTACTAGGTAGCACTAAGTTATAAACTTCTGTAAAATCTTGGATGTACCTATGTTTCAATTATTTCAGTTCCAACACCCCCATACCAAATTATCTTCTTCAATTGGTATTGCTTTTAATATCTACCATAGGGCTAAAGGTTCTTCAATTGGTATTGCTTTTAATATCTACCATAGGGCTAAAGGTTATGATCAAGCTCATGCACCTGAATATCATGAATATTTTTAAAATGCAACGCTGCTGAAATAGTTTGATTTGAATGGCTATTTCGTATGCACAAGCATACTGGTTTTAACAATCAACTAGTTAGTAAAGAATACTGAAGACCTTCCCATCAGCAAATCTAGATGACCACCCAAAAATTCTCTTCATGAACCTTTAATAAAAGAAAACAGAAACAAGCAAACATTTGTATGCTTTAAATACGGGAAGCCATAATATTGAAAAAGGCTAATGTATATGTTTCAAAAATCATGGGTTTTCAAAGTATATGCAAAATTTGCATTCTCTCACAAAGTTCCTAAACCGCATGCCGGTGAAATTTGCCAACTATAAAATTAACTGAATCAGAGCTTTCATGCCATGCTTGCAACAGATGAATAGGTACCAAGAATTGCACTTGCTATACCAATCAGGATGATGATGCTACATAAAGCCACCTATATTAAAAAAACAATCGCTTAAGTTATTATCTAAAAATTGCAGGGAGTATGAACTAAAACTAGACAATTGAGTAGCACACCTGTAATAATGTATGCAAAAAGGTGCATATTTGACCTTAAAAATTCTTCAAACAAAAGTTATTATTGCTTTTATCTAAAAGAAGCGCTAGCAGTTACGTAAACTTACATGAAACTTGGTTATAGCCTTGCGCTTAATAATTAAGAAACAGACACATGGCATTATGACCGCCTGTTCACATGGATATCAAACAAATTAAACTACTGTTGCAAAAGCCCTTGTTAGTTGCCAGAGGGGAAAAAAGGAAGTAAAAAAAAAAAAAAAAACAGACAATGCTCCTAAGATAGAAAGGCTAATTCATACCACCAACATACTGAAGATAGAACCAATCAATGCCATCACCCCCCCTACAATAACCATTATTTTGATTATTAGCAATCACCAATGTTTGTTACAAAAATAAAAATGGCGTCAAAAATAGATATCAAATTTGATCATATCACGATGTTTATAAAAATATGTCCTGGATAAAATTCAACCAAGTAGTTTAAACATGTTTCTCTGTCAAAAAAAAAAAAAAAAAGACTTTCAAGAAAGAAGATTAAAACCACAGAACTGAAATTTTTAAGTTAACAATTCAGATGATTGGCAATCATATCCTTGACAGTTGAATGCTTGTAGAGAAAGAACATCAAATCCACAGAACTGGTATCTCTAGGTTTATGATCCAATTCTTAACCCTTGTCTCAGCAGGATAACCCCTAAAATGTTGAGAATTTTTCTCTAAATAAAAAAATGTAAGGATATGTCCATTAAGAAACAAAATGTCCAAGGCAATTAAACAATATGATCAACGCTTTAATTCACTTGCTTTCAAAACTGCTGGTATATGACTTTTAATGCTCATAATGTTTTGGTATATGACACATAAGGCCCTCGGGAGTGCACTCACTAGACATAGGCAACAAAATAAATTCTTGCAAGTAGGATGAAAAATTATGATACACAGCCACTAAGATTGTACTTAGTAGTGGATTGAACAGCTGGCCAGCTACAACCCTTACCCTTGTACTGAAGATTAGTCCTTCGAAAGAATCCACAGCTGGCCACTAAGATTGTACTGAAGATTAGTCCTTCGAAAGAATCCTCTCCTCAAACTTGTTACTGCAACTTAATGATATACTTAACCATTATAACCCTCCCTATTATTATATGTTAAAAATATTCCAATTTCTACATTATGCATAAAATAGATAATCCATTTTGGCCAAATTTGGTCAACACTAGGTCATCAGAAAGCCTGATAAACATTGGTTTAAATCCATATTGATTAGGCTATGGTCATATGGTATGTTGACCATAGGATGCATTGATGACTAGTACCAGAAATGAAGGGTTGTTCATATACAAAGATGCCAGGAACAAGATTTGTTCAAAATTAACTTGAAGTAGACAAAATTTGTTGTAAAGGTGCTACTCTTATGGCCATTACCTACATTGCATTTTTATTCACAATCATAGTATGGCATCCACTATGATGAGGCCTAGCTGGTCAGAAATAAAGGAATGACCTTGTACAAAAACTTTTCCTACATAGATACATGTTTTCTAAAGTATTATGGAACATTGCATCTGATCCATTACGTAAGGCTAGTGACTTGCATCCTGCAAGTGAAAGGTTAAATATCAGCAGGTTATACATTGATATCTACTGGACAAAAGAAAAAAACTCAAAATGAAATCTGTCCAATATATCCCTTATATAAATCCTCTAATATATTCTATTAGATTGTTAGCCATTTTTCCTAACATGGATTTAATAAAACGCTTCAATGTCAGTTTCATTCTATTTATATATGTATAAAAATCTAACAGAGAAACAGAACAACCAAAACTTTCACCACTTGAACAATTATCATTTAATAGAAAACCAATTGCCACATTCTATTTTTTCATCAAAATCAAATATAACCATAGCCCAGATCACAAATTCAAAACTTTTTATTAAAATACTACAACTAAATGAGGATCATATCTCTGCAGAACTTGATACATTAGCAAAGAATTCTGTTACACCAAGAAGATGCTTGTAGTTATCAATATAAAATCAGGCATGTAAATTATATGTCATTTCCATTGAGGATCAGAAAACGAAACTATGTCCTTAACAGTAAAGACAGACCAAGTTCGGAATTGGTGTTAGAAAAATATTTCCAGTAAAATTTGATTATAGTTAAATTTTAAAAGTTAAAAAAAAAAAAGCAACTGACCAAAAAATGGTAGAAGAAAAGCAACAGCAACCGTAGAAACAACGAGCCCCGTTCTTATAATAACTGAAATCAGAAATTCATTAGTAGAATTTTGCAATGGTAATAATTCCTCCAAACACCTTGCAACAGGATTTATCAGCAAAGCGTATTTTGTAATCGGGTTGATCACCTGATTAAAGAAATACATACATGGGATCAAAGATTGATCAATATAAAAAAGACACAAAGCTACAAGGGTTAATAAAAACTTACAGTTGTCCAAATTGCTATTTTTGAAGCAACGGATCTTTTTGGAAGGTTCAAGGTAATTTGTGAGACAGTACTGTCACCAAACATTAGAAAGCCCATGACAGCCATTCCACCATAAAGGATAACACACACAATGAAGCTGGAAATTAAGAATAATGAATACTTTAGTAGAACTCTAAAGTAAACCCCCTTAACTGAAGCAATTAAGCAAATTTAAATGTTTGCCTGACTATAAGCACTTTGTCAAACTGTCTACGATCTGCCAGTGAGGTATAAATATTTGGAAAAACTGAATGCCCTGAGTAACAGAATCCATATACACCAACTGCGAAGGGAATGTGAACCCAATTAACAAATGTACCACTGGGATGGAAGCCAACACCATCCACTGTTCCTACCCAGAAAACTGTAATTATAACCACAATTGTAGCAACAACTCCACCAGCTGTTCAGATTAATAAAAGTGCCACCATGAGTCCTCTTAATTTAACTCCGGTATATGTGAGAACAAATATAATGATAACAAGTAACTTTGTAGAATATAATCCCACCTGAAAAATATGATAGAATGCGCAAATCTTTCAGACAAACAGTTGGCAGTATTACCAATGCAGCTAAGACTCGAAATGAGAAAGTCGAGCTCAGTTGTAGACCAGCAATGTCAAAATTGAATGATGGAAATAGCCTGGTAAGATTGTCTCCTTCAAGAATTATGAATTCTACACAGCATGCCTGCAAAACACAGACTCATACCTTTCTTTGATTAGATAACTGTAAATGAAGTGTACTTTATGATTCTAAATAACTTATATTGTGCAGTCCAGAAGCTTACATAGAGTTCAAAATAGAGGATTACCTGCAATAACAAGAAGATAATTAGGGATAGATGTAAAAGAACCATAATGTTCAAAGAGCTAGAAAATACAAAATATGATGTATTTTTCCGAGTTATCTTTCATAAAATCTAGCCTTTTGAACAATTGTAATATAGAATTTTTTTTAAAAAAAAAGATCCCAACTATCTGATTTCTAAGATAAAAAACACATATTTGTTTTTATCAAATATTTAAAACTTACAAAACATTTGTTGAACTTATTCAATATTGTACAAACTACATAATCTCAAATCTTAGTATGCACTTTATTGTTTAAGGTTACAGTCATTTTTGAGAGAACATGTTTATACTTTATCTAAAAAGTTCTTAACAAATCCAATATAGCTAGGCTTTCAATTTAGTCTCTGTCCATTAGCCTTCCTTGATTGTGCTCTAACAGACTTCTTGCTCTACTAGATATAGAAATATAAACCCACAAATGGCATGTGCTAATACAGTCATGACAGTTGCACAAACATGATTCCAAACTTGAATCAAACGGGAATAGATTTCAAAATCGATTGAGTTTTTCCAAGGAATAGATCTGAAGCAAGTCTTGCAATAAATACAGGGAACAAAATCTGGAAACTAAAATACTATTTGGTACTGGAAGTACTGCCAAAATAACTGAATCAGGGAACATAATCAAATGATTGCAGCAAAAGGAGAATACTCATAAAACTCTGTCTTCTAATGAGCAGATGTTCCTTGTCTTCAAAAATTTCCTGACTTGGCCTTCTGACTTTGGTAACAGATAAATCCAATACCAAATATGTTTGATAAATACGAAAACAAGCCTGGTTTTTGCAGATTTAATATTCTTTTAGCTCTTTCATGTATATATAGCTTGCTTCTACTAGTCATTTTATTATATAACAACTCAATGATAAATAATGTTCTGTATTTTCAGAATAACAAAGAGTATTCCGTTTGGTTCATTGGTTATGATAGAGCATTTAAAAGCTTTTCCTTTATGCCAGTAGCAAAGTGGTTGAAGAGACTGATTGAGAACAAGCCAGAGAAGGGAACACTTTCTATAAACTTATTAGAAGATTTGATGGTGCTAATGGTAATCAAGATTTTGATCTTCTACATAAGAACAACAGAAAGAAGCCTTTATCTAAAATTATTGTTCCAGTAAAATTAACCTGTGTGATAATGTAACTGTGAAACAATGCTTCACAACAATAAAGATATCAAGTTTCTTCATATGCATATAGTTCAACTGCCCTCTATGATAAAATAATACTTAAATAAAGCGTACCCAAAAAGCATAATGAACAAAATTCCACATGTAAGCACTTAATAACGTATTAAATATTTTCATTACACATAAGAGACTACAGCATATCTTACAGAAATAAAGACTCGTCCCCATCTTCCTAATGCAACTTGGCCTATGTCAGGGTATGAAAAGATGCCCTCTCTGCTCTCAAAACAATGACGCAAGAGAACACCTGTGTAGCAACAAATGCAAGCAAATAGCAGCAGCAGCAGGATGCTTATCCAACCCGCTTTGGCAATTGTATAAGGAGTAGACAGAAGGCCTACACCAGCCAGCACATTTACTCCTGGAAAGAAAAATAAATCACTGCCTTTTAAGATGATTAGAAGAAACAAAAACATGATGACAGCACCTTTTATGTCTGATTTATGGTTTTGCCTCTTTTTAATATAGGAAAATATTGCAAGTAAAAATGAATTTGCAAGCACATTAGCATCAAATTCTTGTCTAAATAACTTAAAAAACAAAAGACACCGCAATAGGCAATTTTGAAATGGCATAACACATCCAGTTTTGAAATTTACAGAGAATTAGTAAACTATGTGATTCATAAGATAGGATTTAAAATTTGAAGTGCTGGTAATTATCTTTAATATTGGTTCCCACCATTGAACACTGCTTGTGTGAAAGTGCAGCCGTGTGCTGCACACTCCATACCAATAAACTCTGATCCGACACTTTTCTTACTCCCAATTCTAGAGCTTTGATACATGATATCTGCTTCTGATGCTGCTGACTGTACAGACATGACATTCTCTTCATCATAGGTTTTACCTATTTGGCTCCAAAGCAATGGCTGTTGAGAATCCCGATACTCTGCATCCTCCAGTGATTGAGGAGGAACTTTCTGAAAACTGGGTCTTCGTTGCAACAAACCAAAGGATGGAGATGCAGAAATACCGTAAACATCCATGGATTCCCTGTACATAAATGTAGGTTTAATATTTCAGTTTTTAGCCTTTTAAATTTTTAATGAACATAGGGAATAACAGGTTCGTGGGATACATTTTGCAATTTCTTTGAACTTTTACGTTTTGAATTGTAAGCAGTAATCTAAAAAGGAACGTACGTTAAAAAAAATTCCCAAGATGGTGGTAGGCATTATTTGTTTCCTTGGCAACAGACCAAAATGTATCAAGCATTAGATCGTAGTTATTTAGTTTTAATGAAAATATTTCAGAAAAAACGTATGAAAACAATATAATTAAGGGGAAACTACAATCGTTGTCGCATTGTATTTCTGGTCTGTGCAGACAGAGCTGAACTTTGTCAATTTTCAGATGGCTTCTGAAACAACTATAAATCATTGCAATTTCTCCTGTAATGCAGAAATAAGCCTACAAATTTCCATTGTTGGACATCAGAATGTAACAAAACAAAAAAAAAAACATAGCAACCAGAAGCCTTAACCTGTAACTCCGGGGCCATTGGGCGGACTGAAAAGATGGAAGAGGAGATCCATCCTCAGGAAAAGAATCATGTTTCTCCATTATGACCAATGTTTGTTCCTCATCTTCATCTTGCACGCTGCTGTTGCTTCGCTGATCATCTCCGAGCGATTTTTCACTGTCAAAATCAACATCCACTTCTCCATCGCCATGGCCACCACCCAACAGAGCTCTGTCTGTATCTCTGTTTCTGTTCCCTTGATTGCCATTGATCCTGTTCTGCTGCTCCATGACTGCAAATTAATGCCAAAAGCGTATGCAGATCTCGCACAAGCAGTTTCCTTCGTTGGCCTGAATCTTCTCCCACAGCCTCACACTGTCCAAGATAATAAAGCATAACCAACAAAAAAGCTTAGCTTCCAGAAAAATCGTCACGAGAATCTTCGAACTCCCTAGAAATAATGACTAACTTAAGGAATTGGAAGCATGCCCATCACTCACAAAACATGACCGAAAACTACCGCTACCGCGTCAAGAGCCATAAGAATTCAAAATCGCATGAAATTTGTTTCCTAGTGGGTTTCCCAATAAAAAAAACAAAAACAAAAAAAGTGAAAAACAAGGCTCACATGTGATCGTGGGTTCTATTGATAACGGAGGTTTTGAAATTTCGAAAATAACGCAGAGCGGCATAAGCATGTTCTCAAATTTGGATTGTCCTCTTCATGCAT
Source organism: Gnetum montanum (assembly GCA_015680685.1). Taxonomy (NCBI): domain Eukaryota; kingdom Viridiplantae; phylum Streptophyta; class Gnetopsida; order Gnetales; family Gnetaceae; genus Gnetum; species Gnetum montanum. The sequence continues at coordinate 44,102 of MNCI01013699.1, forward strand.
GGAATTGCATTTGCATGGCATTGTATTTGCATGGATGGATAGTTAATCTCTGATTTGGGCTGAGACTGAGCGCCATCGAATCCATACACACATGTAAAGAAAATGCTGACTTTTCTTCTTCTGATCAGGCCAAGTCAATGGAAAAGCAAGCATCGTTGGTTGATTGGTTGGCTGGCTGGCTGGCTGGCTGGCTGGCTGGCTGCATACTATCGTATTCAAATCCAATCATCCTCTCTATCATCGTCATCATCTTTGCCTAAAATTTGATTCGACCAAAGCTGTCTTTGGAAAACCATCACAGTCAATATATTCATACCAGTTGGTCCAGTTGGTTTCCTGATTGAAAGAAAATCAGTTACACTGTGAACAGCTCAAATTCTGCCCAAGAATAAATCACTCGTACAGTATTGTAATAAATAAGTTGTTGGCTCATCGGCTGTGTGATAATTTGAAAAGGAGTGTTTATCAGCATCGCAGGCCTGAAAGTAACATGGTATATGAGATTTGCAGGTCGGATACGTTATGAGACAACGCAGCCAAGAATCTGTGTCCTCGTGGAACGCAATACATCCACAGACTAATAAATCTAGCCTTCCACATGGACAGCAGATAATTGCGGCGGAACTCACACTGCGATGAAGCAAAAATGGTGGTTTGGTTGTAACCTATCTGCCGGAATAAATTTTGACGAACTGTTCGCGTTGGATTCGGGAGCGCCTTAAATCCGCAATGGGTACGTATTTCATAATTTCTAATGCAATGGGTACGTATAATGGGTACGTATTTCATAATTTCCAACGCAATGGGTACGTATTCCATAATTTCCAATGAAATTTTTTCTGTACATATACATTGAAATGGTCGCTTTGCCTGTTCTCGATGTCTGCATTGTGCATTAAAATCCTACCTGTCTTGTCCTGCTCTGAATCTTCCCAGAAACTTTGTGCATTAAAATCATACGTGACTTCTCCTGCTCTAAATCTTCCCAGAAACTTCATTTCATTGTTAAGTGGCCAGCAAGCAATCAAGATTCATCAAGATTCATGGCATTGGCATGACACAGACCACAGAAAACAGGGAGTACGAGTATCAAAGGTTTGGCATTAGCATGACACAGAAAAAAGGGGGGAGTACGAATATCAAAGGTTCTGCCACGACCCACGCATTCACGCGTGTTTATTGGTCATTGCTGGTTCTTGCTCTTTTTTGTCATATCTCCGCAAAAAAAAAAAAAAAAACAAAACAAAACAAAACAAAACAAAACAGGGTCATCGTCATGGGTCATGAACACTTTACAATGTGTTTGGTTATCGGCCAATGAACCAGCACATTGCCAATGGCCATATGCAAGTTCATGGTGCTCTGTTTTTACTTTCTCCTTTATCATGACTAGTGCCAATTTTCCATCGTTGGAAAGGTTTTTGATCATCGTAGGTGAGGTGAGGTACTCGTCTTGGCCTAGTTTAGTTAAGTTGTGTCTTTTTATAATGTGGTTATCTTCAACATGGCCCTATGGCACTACTCACACGTCATCATCGTTGAACAAAAGTATTAGCAGACATGATTTGTTATAAATTTGGTTAAGGGTTGAGACTTAATTTCATTTTTGAAAAGATTGGATTGAGTAACAAAAGGGTTTCATTTTATTGCAGTCATTTTTGTTGTTGCAAAAATTATATGTTTAGGCACATTATGGCTCTTGAGTAAGGAAATGGATTCAATGCCTTCCATACCTTTGCAAATTTTCTTGCTCGGTGTCATGCTGATATTGCAATCTTCTGTGAAATTTTTAAACATTAACAATATTTTGGATTTACATTGTACTTGTTCGATATTCTGCAATGCTTTTTTTATGATATATGAGATTTAATTTTTTAAAAAAACTAATATATTTAAATTTTTTCTATCACGTCTCCACTACGAACCTGTCCCCACTTTTTCTCGAGGCACAGGTACCCAAACACATTCAGAATCACGAATCCTCAATTCCTTGTTTCCACGAATCAGATTTGATTCTTTTGATGCATAGGTTGTAACTGTTAAACTGCAATTAAGTAAATTCTGGTTCGGAATCACAAATCCTTAATTCCTTGATTCCACCAATCAGATTCGATTCTTTTGATGCATAGGTTGTAACTGTTAGACTGCAATTAAGTAGATTCTGGTCTACCGAAGTACGGTACCACAGTATTGAAGACAGTTTAACAAGGCAATTTAATTTATAACAGCGGGTTAAAACATCATGGCCAACAAACCTTGCTCATGTAACTATATAGTTCCTTCTAAGTTTAGAGGGGGGAGAAATTCAACCACTCCAACTTGGACCTTACCCCTGTTAGGTTGCTTGCATATGATTCTACCTGTTGAATTAAAAATGATACACCTTTTTTCAGTTTTTTTTTTCAAATTTTTGAAATTCCCATTCACGCAGTGTAGGGTTGGAAATGGACGGCAGAAGGTTGGCTGTTAAACAAAAATCATTTTCCTGTCAGTTTTAGAAATTGCCTTCCAACGTTTACTGTTTTGGTTAACCAATTTTAAATTTTGTAAACCAAAATAAAAACAGCAGAAGAAAATAAACTTTTCTGTAAAGAAACCAAGAAATGCAGCAACACCAGTAAATAAAATGAAAATCCTCTATGAAGAGTCTCTAAAAGTTGCACCATAAATTCAATTAGAGAAAACTTTTAAAAATTACGACAATAAACTAACTTTGTTTAAACCTCGTAAATAGCAGAAGGTATAGCTTATCGATGACAAATGATATTAACAGGGAACCCACTTCAACACTGTTTACAGATAGTTTTAAAATAATGGCTTTATTTTACAGAAGAAATGACCAGAAATAAGCATACAGGCCTCCAGGTAATCAAACGCGTTATCATCGAAACACCGAGTCCGACTTAGTCAGCGTTTTAAAGGGGCGGGAGGGAAGAAAAATTAAAACCAAAACCTTAACAGAGCCCAATGTTGCAAGAGACCCCTGCAACAAGACAAAAGCTTATCGCACCCCGGGACGACAGCTGAAGAAGGAGATCAATACACCTAATTCAAAGAGAATTCAGTTGGAAAAGGTAATATTACTGAGAAAGCCTAGTTCACGACAGTGAAGTTGAACATTACTAGCAATAGAGCATTTCATACGGTAATCAAATTCATTGTAGTTTGTGTTTTGATACCAAGCATCTAGACGATATTTCCAAATAAAGAAGATAATCTCAAATAGGAGGATTTTCCAGGCTTTTTGAAGGTGATGCTTAACACAATCATCTTGAAGGATACATTGAGGAAAACGAATAGAATGATTAGGAAGGAAGACTTGGAGAGATTGACACCATTTCCAAATGTATTGAGAGAATGAACAATCCCTTTACAAATGGGGCATTTAGGATGATCAATTCCTGACAAATGAAGCCTATGTCCGACGGGAAGACCTTGATGAACCAAGGACCAAAACAAGAAACGATGCTTAGGTTGGGCCTTGGAAGTCCAAATTTGACGAAAAATAGTTTTCCACCGGTGATCCTCAAGATGTAAACTCCAACGTTTATTTAGAGTGGAAAATTGAAAAGCTTGCGCATGAAACCAAGATTTGGCTTTAGAGATGCGTAAAGAGCAAAGAGGGGAACCGTCAGGCCAAAACCAATCTTCATACCAATGAATATTATTATGCAACTTATGCACAACAAAGTTAGAAAGAACTTGCTCTATGTGTTGGTAAATGATAATATCTTGTCTTTGAAACCCCCAGCTTTTTAAAGGCTAAAAAAAGACTTAGCCAGCGTTTTAAAGAGCAAAAAGGTGGACGGTGGTAGCACATCCTCTACCTACACAAAAAGACAAAGGTTAGATAAAATATAATATTTAAAAATATGATATATATAATATTCAAGTTCATCCTGTAACATCTTCAGGCTAACCTTGAGGGATGAAGTCCTTTGAGTCAATGACCTTGGGTAAGTGCAAGCAAATTGACTTCTATTGATTTAAACAATTTCATATTTGCAAGCTTATGTGCATTGAAAATCCAGTTATAGATGCAAATGTAAACATAGGGTCTAATTCTAGAGGAGTAAGGAATGAATCTTAGGCTATTAAACCTCACTTTATTTAGCCAAGAGCAAAGAGTGAATCTCAGGCTATTAAACATAGCTTTACTTTGCCAAATGATTTGCTTGATGCAATCGGTCAGGACTTCTCGAAGCATTATGCCATTGGATTTTTTGCTAGAAGTATCCCACCTACATCAATTTTGAATGATCGAATGAAAATCCACTTAGGGGAGGAACAAACAAATAATGTGATTAAAAATACTTCATGGTTTGTGCACAATACCTTTTTAGTATTGTGCAAATGGCAAGCAAACTTTGATCTTGCTAAAGCACAAAACAGTACTTTGTTGATTTATATCAAGTTCCCCAATTTCTCAATTGTTTTTTCCCCTTTAATCACTAATATTGCTAGCATGACTGGAAAAGTGTTGTTTTTAGAAAAACAAATAACATAAGATAAATGATGAACTTGAAGAATCAATAATTGAGACTTTTTATCTCATATCTTAATGTTAGTATTATTGTATTTAGGGCTTTTTATGATAGGTCCCATGAGAAGGTTGTTGGGGAGTATCATTCAAACTAACATATACTTTCATATTTTCTTTTCCTATAAGAGATTAAGATCATAGTATATGATATTAATTTTTTTGATAACTGCATTTTAAAAAACTACATTGTTTTTCTTTTGATCATGATCTTATTAAAAGAGGTATTATTATTTTAGTTTATAAAAATTAGGTTGAAAAAGTTAATAAAAATTTGGGTTACTTATCAAAGCAAAACTATAATATTGATGCTTATAATAAATCAAAAGATTGTTCAAAGGTTTGGAAATATCTTTTATAATTTTTTAAAGCTCCTTAAATTATTAGATGTGATTTTAATGTGGCTGAAAGTCAACTTGGTAGTCTTCATCCTAATATGTATTCTTAAGAAAAAGAAGATTGATTCAATTTTAAAGAAAAATATTGTGTTTTTAATATTTGCTCTTTTTTCTCTAATAATCTAAATGAGAAGAATTATACTTAGTATAATTATCAATAGAGAAAGGAAAACATTTAATATCAAGTGGATTTTTTTTATATCTCTAATGTCATTTCTTTTCTTTTCTTTTTTATCTACAAAGCAAAAGTGTTATGTGGAACTAGTAAGAGAAATTATACTTTTTAACTAAAAGACAAAAAACTTCAGATTATGAATACATACATGATGAGTGATAGAGCAATCCAACACCCAGCCATAAAAGTTACCAGTGTTCACGTGTAATTTGATCGTAATCCATAGATAGACAATGTTGGTATGCTAGTATTTGAGTTAAGCTCATGATCATTGATGAGTGGCGAGGTACCCCTACGCTCAACCATACGAATAAGAGTGTTTCACGCACGATCCAGTCGAAATCCAAAGACTAAGTGCTTATGCACCCTTGTGGAACAAGGACGAGTTGGTTGATCGTTGTCTTCCCAAGCTTACCTATATGTCACGATTGTATGGTTAAGTAAGCTTGAGGCATATGATTTTTATAGCTTTTATGTTTTTATGTCTTGCGCTAGTAGGGAAGGAGAGAGGTAACTAAGTGACTAATTTAACTTAACTACTCATTAACTAAGTTCTAACTAATCCTAACAC
>MNCI01013699.1:66232-104848 GCA_015680685.1 Gnetum montanum
AGAATAACTACTAGAGTAACCACTCACATCATACCCCCACAACTGAATGAAAACTTGTCCTCAAGTTTGTTACAAAATATTGGGAAGGTATGGGATTATTAACTAATTGACAACTGACAGTGGAATAGGATGATAAACTCAACATGCCCAGTGAACGGATCAATAAGCATATTACAACATTAGTGTTCATGACCATTGTGGTGAACACTTGTACAAAAATGACATCCAAGCCTTTATTTGGTAGCTTGTAGAGAAAGAAAGAGAAAGAAAATGAAGCATGTTACCGCCAATGCTAAGATTGTGCCTTCCGTTGTTTATCCATAGCCATGCCACCAAACTTGCTCCTTTCATAAATGCTTCACTTCCAATCCATCTTGAGTGCTTCCTCCAAGCCCAGTCCATTGTTTGTATGATCCCATATGCACATACAACATAGTCACAAATGAGCAAGGATAGATAATCCACAATGTAGTTGATACCTTGTCTCAATATGAAGCACATTGGCTGAGTTATGGTTATGGCAAAAACTGGTTTGGAGATATATCATTGGCAACTACCCAAGGTGTAGGGGTTAGGCAATTAGTAAAATGGAAAAACTTGAAAAATTTGTGCTAGGGCCCCCACAAGTAAGAGCGAACCTCTAGTAGCTATAAGATGGAAAAACATGAGGCACAAGAAAGATGAAAAATATCAATGACAACGCCAATAAAATGGATGTCATGGATGGGGATGAAAGAAGAAATGATTGATTACAAGAAATGTTTAAGGGAAAGAAGTTAACAATTGCACCAAAAAGAAATGCTAGTGGGTCCTCCCCAAAGCAGGCTCATGCCCTTTATGCCCTAACAAACCCACAAACCAAAGAGTTCGTAGGATCTAGGAATGTCATTTGGAAGCAAGAGTTAAAAACTTACCCACAAGAATTCACCAAAGAAAAATAATGCATCAACCCAAAACAAACTAATGATAAAATCGACAATGAGGTGGAACATGGGAAGAAAAATGGAGAGGAGAGAATGGAATGGAATCCCAAGAACAAGGTTGTGTAAAGTCCCTTGTGTATTTTATGGTTAATGTGATTGAGTAGAACTCATCGCAAATCCAGACTCAAACAAACCACATTCAGTGACCTCTCATCAACACACTTGACCAATCCATCCACTTGAAGCAACAAGAATGCTTCCACAAAGAGTCACCACCATTCTGTGGAGAGCGAGATGGAGAAGCAGGAAGCAAGAAAGGACCTTAGTTAGAGGAAACCTTCAGGCATGGGTAACATGTATTTCCAGTTCGATAACTAGTTCTTGTAGCCCATATTGCTTTATTATGTCTAAGGGGTGTGCTTTGAATTCTCACACTCTTTTTTCTTTTTTCTTTTTGCATGAGAACCACACCATGTAAAGACTTATTTTTATTCACTCAACTTCTCGATTTTTGAACAATATCAGAATGGCAGAAAACCCAAGAAAAAGCATCCAAGCACCCAACAGAATGGCCATCACAAATGCAATGAATCCCCTTGAAGTCATACCCTTTTCATCCTTTGAGTCTTTCCTTGGTTTGAAAAGTACCCAGCCATTGAATCTAGTGAAGAGATATGCCACCTTTGCCTATTCATTGGGCATGTTGAGGGCTTTGGCAATCATCTTCACTGAATAAGATACTAAGACTCCCTCAATTTTGACTACTGCATTGGCCTACTTGTTGTGCCAAAACTGGTATGTCTCTCCTAAATACTATTCCTCATTTCTTGTGAGTGTGGACCATAGTGGTGATGCTTGGAGTTGTGTCTTCACTATTTCTGGAGCAAATTCCATGAATAGGACAAAATTTAGCTCTACAATCACTATGGGCATGATTGTTTTCTCCTAGATGGCTTGGAGGCAATCTCATGATAGCATGAGGTGTTGTCCTTATTTAGGTGCTTGTGGATCTTCTACCTCCACTTAGGCTGAGTGCTTTGCAACAAGAGTTTCTTAATGGATATTGAAACGTTGAGCCTCCTACTTTGCATGTTCTACTTGAGCAGTTTATTCCCCCATTCAGCCTCTTCCACAACCTCTAAGTCTTTTTCTCATTAGTTGTGAAGGTCCTTCTTCTACTCCTCTCTTTGAGGCCATCTGCAATCAACAAGGGTTTGAAAATTATTAAAGTATTTATACTAGTTTTTATTAACTCTTTTTCTTACTCAAACCCTTGGCTAGATCGAGTTCTTATTGTATTATGATTATAGAGTTAGAAAAATTTTCAAAAGAAACCCCTTAGGTATTATGCTTAGAACCTTTCACTATTATTATTTTTGGTGCTTATCTATGGCTTAAAGTAATTCTTTTAACTTATTAGGAGTGTTACTTAAGTGTTTCTAGCATTTATTTGTTTTATTTATTATTAAAATTCTTATTATCCTTTGAACTTACCATTATGATATCTTTTGAGCATTAGAATTTTTTTACTCAAATTTCAACCTAGTCATATCATGTACACACCACCACCACCCCCAAACCCCCCACCCATGACTAAGTTGAGAGCTTTGAGATCAACAAGGTTCAAGAATTTCAAAAATTGGAGCTACAAGGGCAAAGTTACGAGCATCGGAAGTTCGTATGTTAGAGTGTTGTTTGAAAGGAAAAAAATGGCAAAAACTCTCTACTTAGAAAATGAGGAATGGAAAAATTTGCTAACTCCTCGTGCCTATATATACTATTTTTATGTAGGCGATATCATAGATATGACATCGTAGCTATGATATCATTGTTAAAAAGTTCAAATTTTTCCTGGAGATTTCAAAGAAAAAATAGGTCAAATGAAATGTCTAGAAGATGTGAAGCATGTCTAAAGGACCCTAGGCCATTAATGATGCACAATTTTCAAGAATTTGGCATATAAATTTCATGAGAAATGACTCTTGGGCAACAAAAGTTTAGTAGATGGATAAGAGATGGGTAATGAATTTTTGGTGTAGGAACATGATGAAGTATATTTTTGTCTTGCTTTAATATCGAATACTAGATATCAAGGACAAAGAAGCAATGTCAGATATCTAATATCACAGGATGTATGGCAGCCTATAAATATAGTGCTTAGGCACATGGTTTGGTAATCTTTATCATAGTATAGTAGAGCTCTTGTAGTTTTTCTTCCCCAGAGTTGGAATATTTTCCCAAAGTGCCTGTAGTAGGAGTCATTAAGTGTATGAATCTTTATTTGATCACTGTTGTACCTGAGGATGGTAGTGTATGCAGTAATAAAGATAAGCTTTCTAATAAACCTTGCAGTACTTTAGCTAGATTAAATATTTTATTTATGCATTTAATGTTTCATGTAATTTCCTTTAATGTTTTCAATAATTAAGCCAAGTAAGGAATTAAGCTAGCTAGGTTAAATAGCAATTAATTAAGCACATAAGTATGACAGTTTCGAGCATGTGCATGACACTTGGTAATCCTAGTAATGCTTAACGTTTGGTAACCCAATAGTGTTATACATGTTCAGGATGTTTACGGAAAGTGGGATTGAATACTTATGTTAGGAATAATTAGACCTTTTTTAGTTAGATTAAATTAGCAATTAAATTACTCCATTCCCTTTATCCTTTATTTTAAGCACTCAAAATATAAAACATAAAAAATAATAAAAATCATATGCCACAATTACACTTAACCATACCTTTGTATATCACAAGTGTAATTGAGAAGATAATGTATGACTATTAGGGCAAGTTCACTTCCTAGAGACTGGTGTACTAGAAGATATAGAATCCACAAAATTCGACTGGATTGATCATGAATGCTTAATGATTCATATGGTTGAGCATAAGGGTATTTGCCACTTATCAGAATGACTATATTGGATTGCTAAGGGAAGCATTTATTGATTATTTTGGGAAGGCACAAGATGATGTGAAATTACTTGTTAAGTATGAAAAACAAGAGTTATACAAGTGGGTCCTCCCCAAAGTAGGCTCCAGCCCTTAGTGCCCTTGCATAACCATGCCTAAAAGTGTCCTTAGGCACTTAAGGAGTCAAATGTAAGTCATACCTATTAGCAAAACACACATATTAGTATCGCAAATATGGGGAAATGTCACTATATGACACACAATTAGAAGTTATGGTTAACTATACAGTGAGGTGAGATGGACTTTAGAAGGGATTGCAGAAATAGGGATATGAGGTATCTTACCATAGGCATAATGAATTCTTGTGTGTTATTAGTGGTTAAGGTAAACATTAGTTCTTATGTCCAAGACTCAAACCAAGTCCAAACCACTTTCCAGTGACATTGCATTGTTTCATCTTTGAGAATGACTATCATAAGTCTATCACTATTGCAAAGAGTATTACCACTTGGCATATTGTCTATGATAGGAGTTTATTCATTGCACTTCTTTATTATTTTATTTTTGAAATTTTTGAGAAGCCACCTACCTTCAAGCATGGGTAACATGTCTTTCTAGTGGGACCCATAGAAATTTATTCTGTGCATGGGTTTATTTTTATGTGTCAACCTTACTAGAGGACTACCTTTAGGCATGGGTAACATGTCTTTTCAATGACATGATAAGGCAACACACATTGTACTTTTACTTCCATTTTTCATTAGATATACAAGGATATAATACATTTTTAGCAATAAGATAAAAATTACAGTATGAATCCATGAAAATTTACAAATCCCCTTAATGTCACACCATTTTCATGCCCACTTAGTTCTTCACTCTTCAATCTAGGCATAATGATCGCAAGTTTATTCTTAGTTTTATTATGAGAAGAATATCATTATGGCCATGGTGAGAACCTCTTGTTGTTGGAATGGTGGGATGGATGTTATGGCCTCATTGTGTAGATAATCAGTCCCTTATGACTTGATAATGTAGAAAAATCTTCACCTTATTTGGAACTACATTATGCCATATTGGATGGGTTTTTTGGAAATTTGACAAAATCATGTACAAGTAAAATGAAAATAAGACATGAAGAAAAATAGAAAAGATATTAAAAATTAGAAAAATAAAAAGAATGAAAGATTATTAAAAAATTAAAAAATGTTAAAGAATATCAAAATTTTAAGAAATGAAAAAGTATAAAAGAATGAGAAGATATCAAAGAATGGGAAAAAGTATTAAGAAAAGAAAAAGGTATAACAAAAATTATAAACCACAACAAATTAGAAAACAAAAAAGTTAAAAAACACTTATTAATTCCTAAATTAGGATAAGGCATCTCCCCCACAATTGAACTCATGTGTGAGTGTTTGGAAAATGCACCCTAGATCCCCTAAATCATACACTTGAGGTTTCTTACTTCCCATCTTTAGTGATTTAATTTTTCAGTTATCATCCCATGTAATCTTGATGGTAATTGAATTTTGATCATCTAAGTCCCTATTTTCTCTTTCTAGTAGTGTATGATTATGGTTGAATATTTTCATCTATAAGTTTGTAGTTGGGGTTAGTCTCTTAGAAGGGAAGTTAATAAGTGGGTCATACGCTTTCATGCATATTTTAGATGATTTTAGGTTCTCAGCTTTTGGCCATTAGGTATCTTTTGGTTTAGTGGCCCATGCTTCTTTTCATATATGTTGTGGGTTGGTATATGGATTGTGTTGTCATTCTGAAGTGTTAGCCCATAACTGCACCCTTCTATATCATTGGTAATGCATAAAATTCTCTACGTGTCTATGGCTCCATGCTTTTCCTCTTTAGAAAGAGTTCTTACATTTGTCTAGTCTAATATTGTTTCTATTAGCATGATAGTTTTGAGTCCATGAATTGATTATTGGAAAAGCACAGTGGTTGTTGGAGGATCTATCCTAGGAGAAACTTGTTTCGATGAAGTGCTAAATCTACTAGCTCTTTCTAGATTTGTCCTAAAAAAAGGACATTTCTTAGATTTTCATTTAGCATTATTGATATGATCCTCTCTTTGTACATTCACTACCTTTACCAAACAATCACACTTAATGCTTGAAATCAGTCGTATCCATTCCAATTACTATTAAGAAGTAGAAATAAAGTGCTTGGGAAAGTAAAGTGTTAATCTAGTATAGTAAACATTAAGCTAAGTGAGCAGTAAACATTATGCTAAGTGAAAACAGTAAACTAAGAGAATGCTACAATGATGGGAAATAGCTCGATCTTATTTTTGTTCACAATTTATGCCAAAATACAAATTGTTTAAACAAAGATTCTATTCACTATGACACACCACACTGCAAGCATTCACTTTTGCTAAGTCTAATCTAGGAAGTCAAATTGCAAGAGTGTAGTTACTATTGAAATGAAAAGTTAGTGGATCATACATCTAAGTGTCGTAGTTATAGGGCTGCACACATCCTGATATCTTGTATCAACGATGACGTAGCATTAACTACGACATTGTATTAATGACATTGTTGATACGATATCGCAATGCATCAAAATTCTACTTTATCAATACAAATATTTGAGAGTTGAATGTTCTCAAAATTAGCTTAGTTATGTATTTATTAGTTATTTATAAGAGAAGAATTCTACTACTATTATATAGTAAGCACCTCTCAAATTTACTCTTGAGAAAGTCATAGAGGGTATTTAAAAAGCTACTATTTGGCAAAGCTATAAATTTGGATGGTTTACATGTAGAATTATTAAAGTGGGCAAGACTTTCTATTCATAGGGAAATTTGTCATAGATTAAATTTAGTAATGTGCTAAGGATTAGATAAGCATTGTAAATCATTGTAGGTATGGTCTAGGTGTATAAGTAAAAAGATTAAGATCCTTATATGCATTTATGAGGGCAAAATTTGTAAGTATAAAAAAATAAAAGTATCATGGAAAAATTAACAATGAGAAAAGTTAGAGCATACAAAATGAGGAGTAATTCCTTTAATGAAATGTTGTATATGCTTCTTAATAATAATGCAAGTCCTTCCATAGCCATAATAAATAGATAAGGAAAGATTAGGTCTCTTTCGTGTACCATATTCTTAGAGTAAAGCTACCAACAATGAGGTGTTAACCTAGTGGTAAAACTCTTGATTTGAAAGCTCTAAGTCATGAGTTTGATTTTGGTGGGTAATGTTGAGTTACAAATTTTTATTTGGACTACATATCTTGAGGTATAGCTATATTGTAATTATTTTAGAGTTCCAACACCCCACCCTTCTTCCCTCCTAAAAAAAATCTCCTATGTGTTGTCCATTAACTTAAACTAAGAATCAAGTACCTTTATAACATTAATTAATCTTAAAGAGCTAGGGATCTAGAAAACCAAACTTATCCAAGACTACCTCAACATATTTTGAGGAAAGTTTATCTTAAGTTTTGCTTATATTTAATTTTGAAGCAATGTTTGAATATTCATGAAGGTGAGTTGAAAGGAGGATCTCTTATTTAATAAGATCCTAGTCCAAAATGTCCCTTACACAACAAATTCCACTTGTTCAAGGACAATAATGGATTAAAAAAATTTACAAACCTGATTAGCCATGATTTAGATATAATCTTATAAATGGTTGTGCATGAACTAATAGACTTAAAATCTTTAATATTCAATGCTCAAATTTTCTTAGGTAAAAGGGAGATCCAATTAATATTAAATTCACCAATAAGGAAATTAATCATTTAAAATTCAAACACAATAGAGATATCCTTCCCTACAATACCACAAAAAGATTTAAAAAATCAATCAAAAAGTCATCTAGACTTGAGGCTTTATTGTTAGCCATGCTTTTAATTATGTTCAAAATGTCTTTAGAAGATAGTGCCATATTAAGGATGTGAATATTTTGAGTAGAAAGTTTTGCATCCATGGCCCCCAATACTTCTTATAGAGCATTATGATTAACATCTACACATTTACCCAAAAGATCTTGCTATAAATTCAAAGCAATATTGGAAATTCAAATAGGATTATAAGTGACTATATCATCTACCTATTTCAATTGAAGAATCCTAGACTTAGCATGCCTAATTGAAGCATACTGGTAGAAGAAACAAATACCAACATCATGCTGGAAGAGACTTTTTTCGTTGCATCTCTGCTTCCAAAAATGAATTTCCTAATTACTAAGTATTCTATAGAGCTTGAAGAAGTTCCCATTTACATTTTTGAAAATCTAGAGATCAATCCATCATTTATGTCTCATGCTGGAGCTCATTCAACTACTTCAATAGCACTTGTTTGTGTTGATGCCAATTAAAAGAATGCTATTTCCTTAAAGTTATAATGGCATGATATATTTTTTTCATTTTTTTAAAGAAGCTTGAATTAGAAAATCCCTAAAACTATTCAACCCTACTTGTACTAACTAATTCGTCTCCCTTTTTTCTAAGTGGTTCCAAAAATTTTCTCATTGGAAAATCAATCAAATGATTTGAATAAGTGCAACAAAAAGAATAATACATGATATGTTACAAGATTATAGAATAATATAATGATGTCTCAAATTTGATTCAAATTAGCAACATCTTGACTATAAATTTATGTTAGACAACAAGTTAACTACTTGAACCACCTCTCATTTAGTTAGTCATAGAAAATCATCATGAAATCTTTCGCCTACATTAATGATTAATACATATAAATGAGATAAAAGACATCTATGAAGATGTTCTAAAATAATAATATGGTATAATTTATTTTAATTTTCAATAATGGTAAGATGCTTATATTTCAAGTCTAAAGACATTGGTTTGAGCTTGGGTAAGAGGTTAGGCTTTCGTTTATCGATTAACCCTCTAGAATCTTGCTTAAAGGAATGAGCACTAAGGCACCTTGTGATGATCATTTTCTTAATGATTTATTTAGATTTCAATACATTTGATAAAGATTGAATCTTATATGTGCTTGCCTATGAACTTCAAAGCATGTCAATCTTACTTATATCATATGTAGCTCAAGTGGTTGGCTCATGATCTTGTTAAGGAAGAGAGCTAGTTTGAGTCATTCAAATTTTTTGTTTCTTACTATACAGGCATTCATGTAATGAAACATGTTATCATTCAAACACCAAGTCTGACTTTGCCAACATTACAATTGCTATTTACATAATAAGAAAAATGATAGATAAAATAGAATACTCAAAAATACAATAAATACAATATTCAAGTTCATCATGTAACATCTTCCTCAAAGGCTAGCATTGAGGAAGGAAGATTTTTGAGTCAATGATCCTAGGTAAGCACAAGTGAACTTCTATTAACATAGTGTTGATGTCAACATCACCCATGCTAGGCACAGGGCCATTCATTAATTAGTTTAATCACATCAAGTCTAGTATAATAGATTTATAGAAAAATGAGTTTGTGTTCTTAATTACTTATATACATAATATATTTGTTTTAGCTAATAAAATATAAAAGAATGTTATATCAACTTTGTTTATAGAGGTTATGTGAAATCACAATCTAAGATTTCCAATGAAAAATAGATTGTTGCTCTATTGAAAAGTCTTTTGAAATAATGTACCAAAGACTCATAAGGAAATTACATCATTATTGGGGAACATCGAAGCATCAACTTTGGATAATCAATGAATCATAGATCACACAAGAATGCATGGAAGGAATAAAACAAATATATAAAAAAATTCAAAAAAGAATGAAAGCAATGGTATTGCAATGGCAGAATGCACGTAGGGGCAACTTAGCAACCACATTTGCATGGTTTGTTTCTACTGGGGATATTCTCCACCACATTCCAAGCTTGATTAGTTATAGTTGTAGATGGAATTGTGTTGAATTGTTCATGTTCTTGTTGTTGTGAAAGACTCAAACCAAAGGCCTAGCTTTTGTTGTTGGGTAGCCACATGGTGGTAGTTGAAAATTCCAATTCCTTGATATATACTGGTATTATGTTTTCTAGTTTTTGATTTTGTTTTTGCAATAGTGACAAGAATGCGCATTGAGGATCTATGTCAATAATGAAGCTACAACTTGGACGTTGGCGCTACAATTGGATGTTATGTGGGTAATGAGGCATGATTCCTAGCCATTTCCTACATTGATGGGGGGGCTATTTGGCTCTAAAGTCATATTTATTTATTATAGTCGTTTCTACATGTGATCAGTGGACATTATGCACGAGTGGTGGTAGTGGACATTATGCATGGGTAGTAATTGCCATGGTTGTTCACATGGTTGGTGGCTTCTCATGTGCCAAACCGATCCTTATAAATTCCTTGGCAAGAAAAGAGAATAGACACAAGAAGTAGAAAGCTAGCTATAGTGGTGGGGTTTTCTCCAAGTGGAGTCACAGTGGAAAATCCCAAGGTTCTCTCTTACTTTTGTTGCCTATTCAATGGCTCTCCCAGAGGTAGTTTGGGGTAAAGCAGAAGGTAGATTCAATGGTTGGAGGTTGCAGACTCATTAGAAGAGGTGTGCTTCTTGCATGCATTGGTAGGCAAGGCTACACTAGAAGTCGTTCCATCTATGCTCGTGTTGAGCTAAGTCATCATTTTATTTTGTCATTTTATATTTTTGCAACTGAACTATGGATTAAACACAGAACCTATTTTATTTCAAAACTCAGATTAATCTTGTCCAAGCTATTAGCTATTTCCAACTTTAATTTCATGTTTTATTGATACACAAGTTTTATTGTTGAAAATTTAAAAAGTAAATGGTTATCTTTTGGTCAAAATTATCTTGACCTACCGGTTATATTTCCATGTTAAAATTATTTAACTTACCAGCATCTTTATACGTCATGATATGTCATGTTGCCCTACCAGTTGAGACTATTCTTGGATTCTCGTACCCATATAGGAGGCACCCTAGGCAATAGTTTCCCCAAACAAATTTTTCAAGTGTTGATGTGTCCAAAATGCTAGAAAACTATAAAATTAAATAAGATAGAAAAATATTTAAATATTATATTTTTTTATTTTTAAAAGGAAAACTAAAATTGCAATATATATAAAATTTAAAAGAAAAATAGTGAAATGAAAAATTTTAGAAAAGTAAATTTGAACAGAATTATGTAATGAATGAAAACACCACCAAAGTTAATACTAAGGTAAGGACCACCAAAATGAAGTGATCAACAGAACTAGAAAAAGAAGGTTTGGGGATCTAAAAATGAAATTAAAACAAAGCAATAAAAATTGAAAATAGGTAACCGTTAACTATAACTGGTATCGGAAATGGGCCACTAAAGGTTTGGGTAACTAAAATTGGAAAAAGGAAAGATTTTAAAGACTGAAAAATAAAAATTTTTAGATAGCAGAAACTGAATTTCAGAAATAGTAACTGGAACATAAATGATTGTCACCAAGACTATTAAATTGAAATAGCAAATTTAAAGTTTGAAGGAATTGAAATAGGAAAAACAGATATTTATAAACTGTAAAGTAAATGATTGAGAACAGAAATAGGAAAATTTTAGGAAATGGAAACAGAAAAACAAAAACAAAATAGGAACTAAAAAAGAACAAAAAATTGATATTTTAGAGAATAGAAACAAAAAAAATAGAGGCTGAAAAAAAACCCTCCTTCTAGCACCAAAAAGAGTGTTGATGTGTAAATTTTGGACACATTAATACTTGAAAAACTCATTTGGGGAGAATATTGCCTAAGGCACCTTCTATATGGATATGAGAACCCAAGAATAGTCTCAACTGGTAGGGCAACATGATGTTTCATGATGTATAAAGATGCTAGTAAGTTAAACGATTTTAACAAGGAAATTTAAAAGGTAGTTAAAGATATTTTTGATAAAAAGACAACTGTTTGATTTTAAAATTTCCAACAATAAAACTTATGTATTAATAAAATATGAAATTAAAGTAGAAAATAGCTAATAGCTTGGATAGGATTAATATAAGTTCTAAATTAAAACTAGTTCTATGTTTAATCTACAACACAAAGACCATAGTTTAGTTGCAGAAATATAAAATGATAGAATGAAATGATGATTTAGCTCAAAACAAGCATAGATGGAATGACTCTTGGTGCAACCTTGCCTACCAGTGCTTACAAGAAGCACACCTCTTCTAATGAGCCTGCAACCTCCAATCGTTGAATTTACCCATCGCTCTGCCCCAAACTACCTCTAGGAGAGCCACCGAATAGGCAAAAAAAATTAAAAGAGAACCCTAGGATTTTCCACCATGACTCTACTTGGAGAAAACCCCACCATCGTAGCTAGTTTTTTGCTTCTTATGTCCATCCTTTTTCCTTTCCAAGAAATTTATAAGGACCAATCTGGACACAAGGAGCCACCACCCTTGCGTAACGACCATGGCAATTACTACCCACATGTAACATCCATAGTAATGTCCATTGTAACCAATCACATGTAGAAATGGCAACAAACACCACCAATCATGTGGCAAAGAAACATGTAGCTCCCACCACCCACGCATAGGTAATGGCTACAGGAATGTGCAACTATAAAAATGACAAGGAACTACACCCCAGCTGCTGCTCCATGGATGGCTACACAGACTTGGTGCAAGAGAAAAGTGTTGTTGCAAAAATATGTAGTATTGGGAGAAAACTCTACTAGAAACAAAAACTTTTGTTTCCATGGGAGAATAAAAACTACAGTGCCATCTCATGTTTTGTTTTAGTTGGAACCTATCTTGCAACCATTTGCAACAACATCATCTAGTAGAAGTTTCCTTTACCTGTCGCACTACATATGAGAAGCCGCCTCACAACCACTTACATCACCACCATTTTTGTCAGAGTCACAAAGGAGGCTTCATAAGATCCCCTGCAATTTTTTGTTACAATTCCTAACTTCTCTGCCACTCCAAAACCAACCAAGCATGCCTCCATTCACAATGAAGATGAACAGGGAAAGGTGCATATTTCCTACAACTTTAATTTCTTTTGTGTATCATTTGTAGATTAGCCATAAATAGATTACGTAGTTTTAAATTGTGTAGGGAAATGGAAACTGCAGCTAAACTTTCATTGTTTTGGCAAGTAGTGTTTGCATCTATGTGGAAGGCGAGACAAATGGGAAAACTTGCAGAGGAAAGGTAGTAGAGATGGCCACCATAAATGGGTAGTAATGGTTACAAACCAAGAAACTCCATGGAAGCTAAATAATCAATAGTTGTCGGTAGGGAGATGGTACCATAGCTAGTATTTGAGAATACCAACTTTCAATCATTTCATGCCCTAACTCCTTTGCTTCTTTTTTTCACTTTTGCTTTATTTTTTTATAATGATAGGTTGCATAGGTGATAATCTCATTGGCTTGTTAGGTAAAGGTTGGTACATAAAGTCATACTTAAGTTATCATTAAACTCCTCTGTAAGTTCTTTAAATTCTCTAAATTATCATGTTTCCCGCCTAACTGTGACTGTCAAACCAAAGAATGACTATAGATATACTTTATGATATATGGCCAACATGAAAATTATTGAGGAATAGAGCCATTTCTAAATTGTGACTCAAACTTGCAACTAGTTTCATTACAAGATAATGAGCTAAAACCTTAGGATTTTAATTATCAATGGACTAGAACTTATTTAATGAAGATCTTGTGCTGGCATGGGAGTGTTGGCACCAACACATACATGATTTCAAATTTGCAAACCCTACAACTTACATAGAAATCATTTGCTTGATGTAGTCATTCAAGACCTCTTGAGGCATTATGCCATTGAATTTTATGATAGAAGGATCCCACCTGCATTAATTTTGAATGATTGGATGAAAACCCACTAGACCCATTGAGGTATTCACAATGTTCTTATTCTAAATTTAACTAAGGTTTTTCTTCTTTTTCAGTTTGAAACCAAGGAACAAACAAATAATGTGATTAAGAATACTCCATGGTTTGTGCAAGATACCTTTTTAGTATTGCACAAATGCTAAGAAGACTTTGATTCTTCTAAAGTACAAAAAAGTGTTTTGTTGATTTACATTAAGTTTTCCAATTTGCTTATGATTTTTTTCTTTAATCATTGATATTACTAGCATGATTGGAAAAGTGTTATTTTTAGAAAAGTGTTTCCCCAATTTTTTGTTGCCTACATTGTAAATGAAGTTTCATTTTGTAGTTACATGATACAATGCAAAAATACAATATTCAAGTCATTTATGCCTTATATATGCAATCATTTATACCTAAGCATGTAGTGTTGATCATTTGTAAATAAATACTAAATTTTGATACCTTATTTGAAAAAATATTTCAAAGTTCCATGTTTTATTAAGCTATTTAATCTTTTATTGAATTTTTAGAGAGTTCAACAGTAAATTATTAGTATTCTTGGTTCCATTAAACATATGGAATATTTTTCCACACCATTTGATTCCTGTAAATATCTTTTTTATTCAAATCAATATTCTTAACCATAAAATGGAGTTGACATTGCAAATAAGTGAGAAGACTTACATTCAACTAATGTCATATTATAATCTTCCTATTTTTTGTAACTATGTCATTAGAAAGGATATTTGTTTAATGTTTGTCCTTTTTTGCTCAAGACAGAAGATGCCAAGAAAAATAAAAGATGTTAAAGCTTGAGATAGAACCAAATAATCTAAAGCTGAAAATATTAAAAATCAAGTTAATGTCAATAATAAGAATGATTAAATGAAAATAAAGAAACTAAAAAAGGAAAAATATTTTGTGAATATTTCTACTTATACTACAAGAAGTGTCAATCGTAAGGCAAATTTTTCATAAAAGTGAATGGCAAAAAAGAACTCATGTAGTTGATCCCATTTTGTAGGAACATCGCTAGGATGATAATGAATAAGAATATTGTTAATTAAAAGATTAAAACTAATGTTGACTGATGAGTGGCGAGGTATCCCTATGCTCAACCATATGAATATGAGTGTACATGCATGATCTAGTCGAATTCTAAGGACTAAGTGCTTATGTGCCTTTATAGAACCCAGATGGGTTAGTCAATCATTGTCTTCCCAAGCTTACTCGTATAGTGCAATTGTATGGTTAAGTAAACTTGAGGTATATGATTTTTATATATTTTTATGTTTTATGTCTTGGTGTTACAAAGGGAGAAGTGAACTAATTAAGTAACCAATTTAATTTAACTAATCGACTATGCTCTAACTAGTCTTAACACCAGCATCCGTTCTCACTTGCCGTCCATATCTTGAACTAGTACAACACTACTGTGATTACCAAACGCTAACCATTATTAGGTTACCAAGCGTTCCACACATGCTCGAAGTGGTCGTACTGAGTGTGCTTACCTGGGAGAGTTAACAAGGTGAGAGAGAGAACATTAATTAACTAAGGAAAGCATTAAATAACTGTAAATAATATTAAATAAACAATTCTAAATATTTCAAGGTTTATGAAAAAGTTCATTTTATTTTTGGCCACAAGGTGTGCTCAAGTACACAATGCTCAAATAAAGATCCATTCGCTTTATGTCTCCTACTATGGGCACTTAGAAATAATTCTAACTCTAAGAAGGAAAAAAGGCAAGAGTTCGGGTAAGGAACTAAGACTAATTAACCAACTATTTCCAAACCAAGTGCGCCCACCTCTTATTTATAGACGACAAGAAAGGCCCCGATATCGGATGTCTGATATCGCTTAAAAGGCTCTAATATCATGTACACGATATCGCAAATGCGATATTGCGGCCCGATATCGTGGCTCATCATTGACAAAAAAGGTTATACTTGATGACATAGATTCTCAATATAATATTAACATTAAGTGATGGAGTGATTGTGATATAGAATTTGTGCCACCCTTTTCTAGTAAATCTAGTTTTTTTTTTTACATATATTGGTATTTCGCAATAGATTTCTACCTCAAATCCTTTTACTATTTTAAGTTCAAATAGAAATGGATGTTGAAAGTGATGCAAATGTTGTTAGGACTAGAATCATCCTCCATACTATCAATTAATTTTCTTTTTATGATGTTTCAATGCATCAAATGTAAGGATATACACCTAAGTACATGTCCATAAAATTTGAAAGTTTTTCCTTTCCATGTTGTTTTTGATTTTTCTACTCAAGTGCTAAATATGTGATTTTTTTTTTTACTTATCAATAATATGTTTTTTGGGTTTGATAATTTTGTACTCTTTCCCCTAAGTCACACTTGAGGCATTATTATATTCCTTTATAATTTTTAGAGGGGTGTTAGAACCTAGTTTTTTTAAAAAAATGTATATCCTACTTAATGCTCATCTTGCCAAAGCATTAAATGCTAATTTTCTTTTTATGATGTTTCAATGCATAAAATGTAAGGATATACACCTAAGTAGATGTCCATAAAATTTGAAATTTTTTCCTTTCCATGTTGTTTTTGATTTTTCTACTCAATGCCAAACATGTGATACTTTTTTTTCCTTTATCAATAATATGTTTTTTTGGCTTTGATAATTTTTTGTTCTTTCCCCTAGGTCATAGTTGATGCATTATTATATTCCTTTATAATTTTAAGAGGGGTGTTATAACCTAGATTTCTTTTTTAAAAAATTTATACCTTGCTTAGTTCTCATTTTGCCAAAGCATTAATTTTCTTTTTATGATTTTTCACTGCATCAAATTTAATGATATACACTTGAGTAAACTACAATAAAATTTGAAATTTTTTCATTTCCATGTTGTTTTTGATTTTTCTACTTAGTGAGGAATGTGTGATACTTTTCTTTTTTACTTATCAATAATATGTTTTTTGCATTTGATAATTCCACACTCTTTCCCCTATGTCACACCTAAGGCATTATTATATTCCTTTATAATTTTTAGAGAGGTTTCGTAACCTAAATTTCTTTTTAAAAAAAATTATACCTTGCTTAATGCTCATCTTGCCAAAGCGGGATTCTAGGAGGATTGGTTGATGAGCAAATTCCTAACCTCTTTCAAGTGGCTATGTCTAGGCTTGAACCCAAGTCTTATGACCTGAGAAATAAGCACCTTACCTTCACTCCCAGTGGTGCTTCCCAATCTGACTACTTCCTTTATAATTTTTCTAAATTATCATGTTGGCTATAATTCTTACAAATTATGCTTAGTGATGAGACGCGATTCGCATGAGCCGCGATATCACATCCCATGCGATATCGCATCATCCCCTACAATATTGCGGTCCGTCGCCAAGTCTATAAATAAGAGGCGGCTCTCCCTTGTTTCCCCAGCCTAAGTTAGAAGTAGGGAAACTCTAGTAGTTAGATCACTCCAGAGATAAAATATTTTTCCATGTGCCCGCAGTAGGAGTCCTAAAGTGAATGGATCTTTATTCGAGCAACATTGTACCTGAACACAAGTTGTGTATGGCAATAAAGACAAACTTCCTGGATAAACCTTGTAGGGCATGGAAATAGGATTTTATTTATTGTTTTCTCTCTCACCCTTAAACTCCTAGAATGCGGTATGAGTACAACTTGATTACGAGCATCTAAGGATGTGTACAGTTAGTCAAGGAATCGGCTGCTCATCGCAACGCGGTATGAGTACGACTTGATTACGAGCATCTAGCGTGACTACTTGGTAACCCAATGGCGTATCCAAGATCTACGCTTGGTAATCCCAGTGGTAGTCATGCACCAAGATGTGTACGGTTAGTCAAGGAATCAGCTGCTCATTGCACTTAGGCTAGATTAGCTTTCTCAACCCTTTCCTCCTAGTTAAGTGCCTTAGTACGACCACTTCGAGCACATGTGTTACGCACGGTGATCCCAGCAACGATTAGCATTTGGTAGCCACGGTTGCATCGGTTTAGGGTGTGTACAGTAAGTGGGAACGGATGCTGATGCTAGGTAATTTAGACTTAGTTCATTAGTTAGAGTTAGTTAGTTTCTCCAACCCTTCACCTCGATAGCATAGGAGATAAAACATAAAAGACTATAAAAATCATATACCTCGGACTTACTTAACCATACACCATGACAACCACAAGTAAGTCTGGGAAGACAACGAATGATTAACCCCAAGTGTTCCAAGGGGCGTGTAGGCAGTTAGTCTGTGGAGTTCGACCAGATCGCACGTGCTACGCTCGTTTCGTATGGTTTATTGTAGAGGTAACTCACCAATCATCATTGGTGCCGCTGCCGGGGACTAAGTGTTTTTGCATTGAATAGAACATAAAGGATATCACTCACATTGTTGGGAGCCTAAACGAACCTTTAGGTTGATCAAATAAGAAAAATTATATAACGGTGAAATAGCACACAGATAAAAATGTCTTCTTCTAACAAGAGCAACTCACCACCTAAGGACCATACACGAAACAGTCGACAATCAAAAACACATAACCTAAATTAGCCAGTTCCTCAGCAATATAGGGTGGAATATACTCATCCCAATGAATACATTCCCAATTTTACTTTTTTCTTCCATCACGATGAAAAGATGCGTTGGAGAGATCTGCATGGTAACATAGTGTTACCCCCAGATCGGGCAATCCCTAACATGGTTCTCTGTGCTTTGGCATAGATTGGCATGACAAAATTTTATGCTGAATATGTTATGGATGATTTTGACATGAGGGATTACCATCCCACAGCTTTACGATGTATGTGGGACTCAAGGCAGGAGAGCCAACATACACTGTTGAAGGGCAAAGAGGTCCCGCACGTCCTTAGTGAAACTAGAGATGGTGAACCACTTATAATTGGTTCGCTATCAAGAGATGTTCCCCCTCTTAACAAAAGTGAGGAGGTAGGGTATCAGAACTTATGATCAATGATACATATCCCTGGTTCTAATGCCCATGAACACTAACTATTCACAGAAGGAACAACACATGACAAGGACGGGCACTTAGATCGTCACCACGATCAGGGCCATAGCAGTCAAAGAGAAGGCAAGAAACATCCTCATGACGATGGTTCCCCTTCTTCTTTTCCTTCTTCACATCACTCACCCTCTCCTTCCACATCTGGGTGCAGCCATCATGAACACAACGGAGAGGATAAGGGTAGAAAAAATGAGAGACCTCGACGAGAAAGTCGAGAGAGAGGACAAGGGCAAGGATGTAGGGAAAGTAGGGAACGACGAAGACATCACAAGCATCATGAAAGAGATGATCATGATGAGCCCCTACTTGCAACTCAAAGTATGCTTGACATAATGGAGGTAGTTAGAATTCCCACAAGGCATTTAAAAGATAGTCAGATCAAACGCTTAAACATGAACAACATCTCACAATTTGAAGGGGGATAAAATGCTAATCCACAACATCATTTACAGGCATTCCAAGATGCCTATGCCTTGTAGAATATAGAAAATGAGTGGAAAAAACTTAAGTTGTTCCCAAGGACACTCACCAAGGAAGCAGAGAGCTGGTACCGGTCCTTAGAATCGGAAACCATCAGGAGGTGGAGTATGAAGCTAGAATTGTTCAACAATAAGTATCAGACGTACTTCAGAATGTCCAATTTGCGTAAGCAGATCCAAGGTTGGAAGTAAGGTACTCATGAACCCTTGGATGCTACCATGGCCCACTACTACACATTGCTACATAGTTTCCCGGGCCATGGGTACGCTCAACGGGATCAACTTCGCCACATCGTGGATGGGCTAAGGCATGAAACGAGAAGAACCCTTGGGACTTATGCCCAAGGAAGACTATCACAACTTAGAGCCCATAAAGTACATCACTTGTTGTAGCAAGTAGAAAAAGAAGAAGGTGAGCTACACAAAAGGGAAAGTGTGGAAGAATACAACTGTGATCCCTCTCTTCGAAAGAAGGGAGTGAAATTTTGCGATGAAGAGGATGAGTCACCAATCGAAAAGTTGGTGAATAGAAAGACCTTGATGCTTCAAAAGCTCACAACGGAAATAGCAACTAAGGTAGATAACGTATGGATTTCCTTAGACACTAGAATTGAAACTGTCCTAAAAATTGTAGAAGAGTCTAAGGTAGAATGAAGTAGTGACAAAGGTAAGACAAAGTGGAGAGATTTAAGCCCTGCACATAACAAGGGTAAGGGGAAAATTACTATCCCTGATGAGGATGTGGATTTAGACATAGATGAGGATGGTGGATGTGGGATCTACTACTATGACCATCCTAAGGGATGTTGTCCAATCATTTCACATCTACAAGAGTTTGGGGTGTATGTACTCAATCCAAGACTGAACAAATGACAGACACCTCGAAGGTTACCTTATCCCCAAGGTAACCCAAGACAATTCCACCAACCATTAACGTACTATCCAAGTGGAACTCCACCACAACCCGTCGGACAACATCAGCAGTGGAAATACCCACAGTCATGGGGGATGCCACCGCCGAAACATCAATACCCTTACTGGCAATTGATCCCTCCAAGTAACCCTATGGATTACACAACTCCACAACATCACTACCCAGTTCAGGAATATTTTCAGACTTCCCCTCCCGGAAGGGACACTCCACATGTATCCCATCCTCCAAATTCATCCGTGCCTCTCATGCTAATGGCTCCATCACCAACCACTCCAAAAATGCCAAAGGCATTTCCCACTCAACTGCAACAACCCAATGTTACGAGGGCTTCCAATCCTCCACCCTCAGTTGGTCCTAATCATGTTATGCCAAAAAGATCCTTCTCCTGGACCAACAATCCAAATAAGCCCTCAACCTCACAAGCAGTTGAACATCTAAACACCACCATACCAAACAAAGTTTCAGGACCCCCTTCAAATAAAAAATCACGCCCAATGCACACGGTTATGTTAACACATAACGTTACCGACTGGATTAAAGTAGGCCACCTTTCCAAGAAATTATCTGATCCCGGGGTCCCCCTAGTATATCTCCAAGTCGCTGGGAATGAACCCCATAAGGCTCTTCTTAACTCAGGCTCCAGAGTCAACTTAATCTCACAAGAATTATATAAAACGTGAAACCTGCCTCCACTCAAGAAGAGCAATATCCTCTTAGAGTTGGTTGACTAGTCTATCACCATTCCTTTGGGACAGGTTGAGGACATTGTTACCACCATGGATGGTTGGTCATACCCAGCTGATTTCCTGGTGATCCAAATAAACAATGACAAAGGGGATTTCCCAATCATAATAGGAAGGGCATGGCTAAGTACAATCAATGCATGCCTAGGAATCCGCAATCTTTCCCTAGAAATATCCAAGAAAAATACTTTTGGAAAGATTGAGAGGAAGAGAGTTCCATGCATCACATATAGTGACACAGGGTGTCATTGCGTGCATAAATCATGGGTGGTGCGAAGTTTAACATTACTTGCATGCAATCGATATGCACAGGATATTGACATACAAAAGTGCCTATATGCAATAGCCACACAACAAGAAAACACCTAGTGGTTGATGGCTGATAAAAAGAGCAACTCGACAACCTGCATGGAACTAGCTGAGGGGATAACTAGTGCTTACATTGAAAGCACAAACGTATTAGAGCAGGTCTGTTGCCAACTTCCAACCCTTAACTCCGAAAATATTAATTGGGGGAAGTTGGAGATTCCTAAGAAGTTTAAACAAGAGCCCCTAGATTTAAAACTGTTGCCCACTGGTTTGGAATACATGAACCTTAAAAATGGAAAATCGATAATCATCAACGCAAAGCTCGCACCCAAGCAAAAAGAAAGTTTGCTGAAGGTGATAAATAAGTGGTCAACAACCTTTGCTTGGTCATACCCTGAACTAACGGGAATAGATCCTAGGATATGCCAGCATAGGATTTACATGGACTCCTCCATGAAACCTCGCAAGCAACCCCAGAGGCGATTGAACCCGAAGTTAAAATAAATAGTGAAAGAGGAGATAGAGTAGCTTCTCAAGGCTGGGTTCATTTACCCTATTGCTGATAGCAAGTGGGTTAGTCCTCTTGTAATCGTACCGAGAAAAGGAGGTAAATGGAGGGTATGTATAGACTTTAGGCTATTAAATATGGCAACATTCAAAGATCACTCCCCGTTGCCATTTGTTAACCAAGTCTTGGACACTATAGTAGAGCATCACTATTACAATTTTCTAGATGGGTATAGTGGATACAACCAAATACGAGTCACACTAGAAGACCAGGCCAAAACAACGTTCACCAGTCCTTGGGGAATGTTTACATACAAACAAATGCCTTTTGGCTTGTGCAATGCCCCTGCCACATTCCAACGATTAGTTCTAAGCATATTTCAACAGCAAATAGGTAACGGAGTAGAAGTCTTCATGGACGACTTCTCCATTTATGGGATGAGCTTTGATCAAGCCCTCGACTAGTTAGAGGAAGTATTGAAATGATGTGTTGAAACCAACCTAAAGCTCAACTGGCAGAAGAGCCATTTGATGGTTCAGGAGGGAGTCGTATTGAGGCATAAAATTTTACAATAAGGAATTGATATGGATCAGGAAAAAAATTAAAGACATCCAAGGAATTACCCAACAACCAGAAACTGTCAAAGACATTAGGTCATTCCTTGGACACACTGGCTACTACAGGAGATTTATCGAGAACTTCTCCAAAGTTTCCAAGCCATTGGTGGAATTAATGAAAAAAGATGCACCATTCGAATGGACCAGGGAATGTGAACGAGCATTCCAAACTCTCAAATAGAGGCTTGTGGAAACTTCCATTCTACAAGTCCCTGACTAGTCCAGGCCATTCCATCTCATGGTTGACGCATTTAATTACGCATTAGGAGCCATACTAACACAATTAGATGAACAAAACTGACCTTATTACATCCACTGTGCCAGTAAGAGTATCACCGATGCACAACTCAACTACTTGACTACGGAAAAGGAATTAATGGCTGTAGTGTTTGCACTAGACAAATTTAGGTACTATGTATTAGGCTACAAAGTATACATGCATACAAATCATAGTGCAATTAGGTTCCTTATGAACAAGCCAATAGTTAGCCCACATATCATACGTTGGTTGGTAATTCTTCAAGAGTTCGATTTAACAATAGTAGACCACAAAGGCACCGAGAATGTAGTAGTCGATCACCTATCTCAGTTGCATTGGGACAACAAAGAGGAGGAATATACTGTATCTGCCCATTTTCCTAATGAAACCCTCTTTGCAGGTGTAGTGAATGATCAACCCATGAAAATAAATTGGTATAGTAGCATTCTTACTTATCTCATTTCCCAACAAATACCACAGGGGTTGGACTTTAGGAAGAAACAACAGTTTCTTCACAAAACCAAGTACTTCATGGAAATCTAGGGATAACTTTATAAAGTCTGTCCTGATGGCTTGGTTCGATGGTGCAACCTTTCGCAAATTGATGCAATGCTTAGGGGTTGAGCATAAAGTGACCACACCTTATCACCCCAAGCTAATGGCCAAGCCGAGGTTACTAACTGGGAGATTACCAGAATATTAACAAGAATGGTTAGCAAATTTAGGTGAGACTGGAGCACAAAACTGAATGATGCTCTTTGGGCATATCGCTCTGCTTGAAAGCTTCCTACCGACTATTCTCCCTATGAGTTAGTGTATGGAAAACTACCCAAGCTTCCCATATAGAATGAGCTCCGTACACTATCCATGGCTTGCGACCTTCACCTAGACCTCAACCTAGCACAAAAACAACGGTTGGCAAATTTGAATGTGCTAGATGAGAATAGATTGGTTGCACTATCGTTAAATGAGTTGCACAAGGCACACAGTAAACAACGTCATGACTTAAGGATCCAAAGGTTTAGGTACCAACCAGGAGACAAGGTCCTTTATTGGAATCCCATGCACGTATCTCAGTGTACAAAATTCCAAACATTGTGGGAAGGACCCTATATTATTCATACAACCTTCTCCTCTGGAGCCATGATGATATACAAGCCTGACAGCCCAGATAAAATATTATTGGTTAATGTACAACAAACAAAACCTTTCCGTGAACCTGCAATAGCTAGTACAAGTTACACCTCCATTAGTAGGCAACCTCACTCTCTATTTCGGATCTCTTCCTTGCAACTCAGTCATGGGGGAGATGGCCACCTATGCTAATCATATGGGGTCCTTAGTCCTTTTTACATTTTTTTTACACGTTTTTGTTTTACAACGTTTTTGTCTTACACATTTCTGTTTTACAAATTTCTTAAACTTTTCTAGTTTTTGTTTTACAACTTTTTCTAACTTTTCTTATTTTTTGTTTTACAACATTGTTATACTTTTTCCATTTGTGTGTGTGTGTGTGTGTGTGATCCACCTTGTAAGTTTGTCACCCAATAAGTGTTCGGAATGATGGTATGAACTATTTTCATGTTGATTGCTCATGTTTGGTTTTTACCTTTAAGTCACAATGTTGATACTAAGGTATGTTTCTCTTGATATGACAGGCAATGAGTTCACTTCATCCATCCATCCACCAGTTTCTATGGTCTCTCTCAGCTTGGAAATGTACAGTCCCTTTCATAATAAGAACTTTAACGAATTGGTGGTTGGGCATTTCTCAAACTAAGGAAGGACTCAAGGTTTGGAAAGGGTGTGACTTCAAAAGAACTTGATGCTTTTGTGTTGGCCATTCTCTTGGGTGCTTGGATGTTTTCTTCTTGGGTTTTCTCACCATTCCGATGTTACCCCAACTATCGAAAGTTGAGACAATAAAAATAAAAAGTCTTTGCATGGTGTGGTTTTCACGCATAAAAAAAATGGAGTAAGAACTCAAAGCACACACCTTAGATGAAATAAACTTGGGCTACAAGCACTGGTTATGGAACCAAAAGTGTTCCCTCTAACTAAGGCCCTTCTCGCTTCCCATTCTCTCCTTTGTTTCGTCAGAATGGTGGTGACTCTTGGGGAAGGCATCCTTGTTATCCAAGTGGATGGTTTAGCCAAATGCATTGATGCGAAGTCACTGGATGTGGTTGGTTTGCAGCCAGACTTGGAATGGGATTTGCTAAGTCACACTAATCATGAAACACACAAGGGGCTATACACCAGCTTGTTCTTGGGATTCCTTTCCATTCTATTCTCTCCATCCTTCTCTCCATTGTTCACCTCATTGCCGGTTGTATCATTAGTGTATATATTTTGGTTGCTACATTGTTTTCTTTTTGGTAAATTCTTGCGGTTAATACTTTAACTCTTGTTCCAATTGACATTCCCAGAGCCTATGGACTCTTTGAATGTGGGTTTGTCAGGGCATTAAAGGGCATGAGCTTGCTTTGGGGAGGACCCACTGAAATTCCTATGTGGTACACCAGTTAACTTCTTTTCCCTAACATTTTTGCAATTAATTTTATTTTGTTCATTACCATCTTGACATCCATTCCCTCGATGCTATAGTTGTCCCTTTTTATCTATCTTTCTTACTTCTTTCCTTTCTCCATTCTAACGCTACCGGAGGTTTGCGATTAGTCATGGGGGTACGGGGCCCGATCTTTTCGATTTTCTCCTAGCCCCAAATTTTTTTATTTTCTTCCTAATCCCTACACCTTCGGTAGTCATCATTACTATATCTCCCAATCGATATCAGCCATACCACAACCTAGCCAATGAACTTACACCAAAGCAAGGTATCAATTACATGATAAATCATTTACCCTTACTAATATAAGATTGTGTTGTGTGTGCAAATGACGATCATGCAATAATGGACTAGATCTAGAGGGAACACATGGAATGGAGCAGCGCTATAGCAGATATACAAGGAGCAAGATTGATAGTGCGCTTACCGATGGACAACGGAAAGCGCAATCTTGGCATTGGCAGTAGCAACACTTCTTTCTCTCTCTCTCTTTCTCAGCTGCCAACTAAGGTCTGATGTCATTGTAATAAGGTGTTCACCCTTGTTGTCATGAACACCAGTTTTGTCAAGTCTTGTAATGATGATCCGTTCACATGTCATCCCATTAGTTCCATTCCCCTCAATAATCTCATACCTTCCCAATATTTTGTAAGGAACTCAAGGACGATTTTTCATTCAGTCATGGGGGTATGATGAGATGCGATTTGCATGAGTCGCCATATCGTGTACGCGATATCGCGTCGTCCCCTGCGATATTGCGGTCTGCCGCCAAGTCTATAAATAAGAGGCGGCTCTCCCTTGTTTCCCCATCCTAAGTTAGAAGTAGGGAAACTCTGGCAGTTTGATCACTCCAGAGATAGAATATTGTTCCATGTGCCCACAGTAGGAGTCCTAAAGTGAACGGATCTCTATTCGAGCAACATTGTACCTGAACACAAGTTGTGTACGGCAATAAAGACGAACTTCCTGAATAAACTCCTAGAATACGGTATGAGTACGACTTGATTACGAGAATCTAAGGATGTGTACGGTTAGTCAAGGAATCAACTGCTCATCGCAATGTGGTATGAGTACGACTTGATTACAAGCATCTAGTGTGACTACTTGGTAACCTAGTGGCGTATCCAGGATCTACGCTTGGTAATCCCAGTGGTAGTCATGCGCCAAGATGTGTACGGTTAGTCAAGGAATCGACTGCTCATCGCACTTAGGCTAGATTAGCTTTCTCAACCTTTTTCTCCTAGTTAAGTGCCTCAGTACGACCACTTCGAGCACGTGCATTACGCGCAGTGATCCTAGCAACGATTAGCATTTAGTAGCCGCAGTTGCATCGGTTCAAGGTGTGTACGGTAAGTGGGAACGGATGCTAACTCTAGATAATTTAGACTTAGTTCATTAGTTAGAGTTAGTTAGTTTCTCCAACCTTTCACGTCAATAGCATAGGAGATAAAATATAAAAGACTATAAAAATCATATACCTCGGACTTACTTAACCATACACCATGACAACCACCAGTAAGTCTGGGAAGACAACGAATGATTAACCCCAAGTGTTCTAAGGGGCGTGTAGGCACTTAGTCTGCGGAGTTCGACCGGATCGTGCATGCTACGCTCGTTTCGTATGGTTGAGTGTAGGGGTACCTCGCCACTCATCACTTAGAAATGGATATCTAGTAACAACTTTCAACTAAGCATCAATGGTATCATTTTTGGTAATCAAAATGTTGTCTAATTCATTTCTTTGCATTTGGAAGTGTCTTTGGCCATGTGTTATCTATTCTATTTAGAAGCTTTGGTGTGCAAGTAAATTCTAATAGCAAAAGCCTAACTATGACATTTCTTTAGGAGTTAAAAATGAGATTCTCAATCAGATTCTCAAAGATGTTTCTTTTCAATTACAACTTCAAGCAAAAAAACTTAAAGTTAAACTTAAAGTTAAATAATTAAGTTATCCTCTCATCTCCTAGGTGTGTGCAATGAAAAGATTTAATTAACTAATGGGTTTTCATTGCTTCACCATTCTTTATCTACTGCTGGTTTTGATCGACCTTCGCTGATACAAGTACGCTGTTATCACGTGTTTAAGTTTCTGGTTTTGTTTATTAATCTCTGTCGTTGTCGGCTTTGTTACAAGGTTCTTGTGTGATAGATAGAATACTTGAAAATTTCCACTCATTTTCCAAGTTGCTGACAAATTGCTGTTTCACTTTGTGATCACACTATCTACCTAAGAACGCTCAAAATTATCCTTATTGCAATATTAACATCTCTTATTTTAGATGACTGAAATGTTATGGCGCCATATCATTATACTTAATTGCTGAATTCGACGTGCTACCGGAGACGTCATGTATAACCCTAATTTCTAGAATATGCCGTATATGATTGTCTTGCACTGGAGGGTTGCTTTAAATATTACTGTTCATGGATTAAACTAATGCGTATGAACAACGAAATTCTCTTTACCATCAGTCTTCATTTATATACATGGGCATGGTTTATCTGTCCGTTATACCCGGTTATTGAATGTCCGTGTTCTTTTCTTCGTTTTCGCTTTTCCATTTGGGGCCACAGAAGGCTATAGATATAACTTTTTAAAGGTAGTTGAGACGAGAGTTACCGCGTTAGAGCTATCAATGATTTGGAATCTGCTGAATAACTTATTCAGAATCTTCACTCTTTTTGTTTGCCTAAGTGAACTGTAATTCTGCTGTATGGTGAAGAAGCTGTAAAATGAACTAAACTCCTGAACAGTCAACCGGAAAGCCGGAAAGGTAGTATTTCTCATACCATCGAATGTGATTAATATCTATTTTTTTATTTTTTTCATTTCGCTAGTTTTTGTCTCTCTCTTTTTATGTGTTTTTTTGTTGATTATCGTTTTTTCTTATATAGATGCCAAGGGTTTATTGTCTTTTATATCAGCGCTCATCTTCTTAGTAATGAATCAGTCTACCTCTTGTAAGATAGAGGTTTTTCGATCTTTATTGAGACTGATAGACATACATCTGAACCTGCAGGCTGCATGTATTCCTTCAATATTATCAGGCAATGATGTTATGGCAGCAGAAACAGGTAGTGGCAAAACACACCGATACCTTGTTTCAATTATTGATAAACTTTACGAAAGCTCTGAAGCCCATGAAGATACTCCAAGTAAAACATAAGTAAACAATACCATATCACCCCAAGCCAATGGATAAAGATGATATCTCCTCGTGATTATCGTAACAAGATTGAAAGGGTGAGTTGTAATAACAGACATTTCTTTCCAGGTGACCTTTAGAGGCTTGAATTAAGGTATTCATACTCGGGCATTAAAGGAGGTCGTATCAACATGGAGTTCTGGAGCCAATAAAGGCTAAGTAATGGATGTTGGGTGAAGCAAAACAGGAAAAAGACTAGTCATCCCGTCTGGTCAGTTATAGGCCTAACTATGGTGGTAGTGCTGGATTGCTTTTAAGAGATAATGCTGAAAGAAGATAACCCCCAAGGAACTCTAAGAGTATGAACCAAATACAATATTCTAATTAATAAAGCATTTATTTATTTATTTTCTGCATTTTCCCTATTATTTTCTTTACACATAATGTCTAATATAATATATATTTGACATTTACCATGACATTTGAGAATAAGATATTACTCTGAGGCACCAAACTTAATGATGCTTTATGGGATTATAGATTAACATGGAAACTTGCTATTGGTTACATCATGTATGAGCTAGTGTATTGAAAATTTCCTAAATTGCTTATCCAAACTAAACTTTGTACACTTAACATCGCTTGTGACTTGAACTTCAACCTTACCTTAATACAACAAGAGAGATTGATGAACCTAAATGTGGTAAGTAAAAATATAGTCCTTATGTATAATGAAGTCCATAAAGTCTACAACAAGATGAGACATGACCTAAAAGTTTAATCCTTAGACCTTTAACCAAGAGATAAGGTCCTTTATTATAAACCAAATCACATAGCTCAAAGTATTAAATTTCAAATGCTTTGGAAAGGACCATACATATAGTTATAGTATTTATAGATTTACCATACTTCAAATCCATAAAGGTATATTCTTGTGAACATCCAATAAATAAAAATTCAAGTGATTGTTGAAAACTAAAATACACAATGTAAATAACCTTATGAACCTGCCACAAAAGTGGAAAAACCATACCAATGATGCAGTTTTAACAATCAAAACTGCAATAGTACAAGGCAATTTACACAAGAATGGAAATGATAATTTAGAACCAAATTTTTTTAAAGTCTAGGGATTGGGTATGCATGAAATTTAATAAAAATTGAGCATCTATGCTGTAGTCCTAGGCCCAGAAAAGATTTTGACAACAACCCAAAAACATAACCAAATTCAACAAAGAATTCCACAATGACACAAAACTATAGAAAATGATCATAGGGAATCACTAATAAAAAGTATGACGATTTTTTTAAATTTGATAAAACCAATGCCAAACCCTTCCTAACACCTCCAAGAATCCCTAGGAACTTGGGATGTTGGCTAAAAAACTTTTCTTAAGTGCCAATGTTGCCCATATTCATAGGTAAACCATGAAAACCAAAAATCTCATGGTACACCAATCGACACTATGGCCATAAAAACTAAAAAATCCTAGTGGTTTAAATAGTGTAAGATCAACATGTTGTGCAAATTTATTAAAGGTTTAAATATTTCAAACAAGGTTTAAAGATCCCAATGTGTAAGACTTCCAACGTGTGTAAATCTTAATGTGTAAAAATCCAAATGTGTGAGACTTCCAATGTGTAAAAATGTCAACATGGGAAAATCCCAACATGTGAGACTTTCAATGTGTAAAATTTCCAATGTGTGAGAGTGCAGCTTGTGAGGGTGTAGCTTGTGGAAGCTCTAATGTGTAAGAGCTCTGACATGTGAAGCTATAGAGATTATTGATTGTGAGGCTACTACTTTCAAAGTTATACTGTGTAAGAGTTAAAATAAAGGAAATGGCTTCAATTCTTAAATTTTTCCTAACGTATTTGAGATATCTAGAAAAAAAATGAAAACATGCTTTAGCATATGTAAAACCTACAAAGAAAAATTTGTAGACTGCAAATAGAGAAAATGGGAAAGGTAATATGTACTATAACTACAAAAATAAATCTTTGAATTAAAAACATAGGTGATGAGCAGCGAGGTACCCCTACACCCAACCATACAAATACAAGCATTCACGCGCGATCCGATTGAACTCTAAGGATTAAGTGCTTATGCGCCTACACGGAACAAGGATGAGTTATGCAGTCATTGTCTTCCCAAGCTTACTTGTAAGGCACAATTGTATGGTTAAGTAAACTTGAGGTATATGATTTTTATGTGTTTTTTATATTTTCTATCTTGGTCTCCTAAGTATGTGCAATGAAAAGATTTAATTAACTAATGTGTTTTGTAACTCTAATGTGAATCAAATTCTAATACCAGCATCTATTTCCACTCTCGAGACACATCTTGAACCAATGTAACACTACTGGGATTACCAAATGCTAGTCATTACTGGGTTACCAAGTGTTCCATGTATGCTCGAAGTAGTTGTGCTAAGTGTGCTAATTCATTGGTAATTGATAATTAATAAGTCTATGAAATAACATTAAGTAACTATTGAAAGCATCAAATAATAGTAAATAACCTGAAATGCAATAATTAAGCTATTCTGAATGTTGCAAGGTTTATCACAAAGTTCGTCTTTATTTCTGAACACAAGGTGTGCTCAGGTACACAATGCTTAAATAAAGATCCGTTCACTTTATGACTCCTAATGTAGGCACTCAGAAATAATTCTAACTCTGGAATAGAAAAAGGCAAGAGTTCGGCTAAGGGACTGAAAAACTAATGCTCAAACCAAGCGCCTCTATCTCTTATTTATAGGCAGTGAGACAAGCTCTGATGTAGGAGATCCGATATCACTTGGCTGATCCAATATCACATATCCAATATCGGGGATCTGATATTGTGACTCATCATACCCCCATGACTAAATAAAAACTCATCCTTGAGTTCCTTACAAAATATTGGGAAGGTATGGGATTATTGACTAAATGACAACTGACGATGATATAGAATGATAGACTCAAAGTGCTCGGTGAACGAATCAACAAGTGTATTATAGCATTGGTGTTCATCACCATTGTGGTGAACATTGTACATAGATGACATCCAGACCCTCATTTGATAGCTTGGAGAGAGAGAGAGAGAGAGAGAGAAGAAAATGAGGTGCATTGTTGCCGATGTTAAAAATGTGCACATCGTTGTTCATCCATGGCCACATGACCAAGCTTGTTCCTTGCGTTGATGCTCTTGCTTCAGTCCATCCTGAGTGCTTCCTCCTATCCAAATCCATTGGTCATGTGATCGTCGTTTGCACATATAACACAATCATGAATTAGCAAGGATAGATAAGATATAATGTAGTTGATACCTTACCTCACTATGAAGCACATTGGCTAGGTTGTGGATATGGTAGATACCGGGTTAGAGGTTTGTAACTGCATGAGATAAGTAGTGGAATGGAAAAATTTGTGACAAGCCCACACAACTAAGAGCGAGCCTCTGGTAGCAATAGGATGGACAATGAAAAAAAAGGAAGATAAGAGGAATAACAATGGTGAAGCCAATAAAAATGCATAGAAGGGCAGAGAAAACGGATGTCATAGATGGGGTGAAATGACAAATAGTTGATTGTAAGAAATGTTTAAGAGAAAGAACTTAACAATTGCACCAAAAAGGAATGCTAGTGGGTCCTCCCCAAAGTAGGCTCATGCCCTTTATGCCCTGACAAACCCACAAATGAAAGAGTCCGTAGGCTCTAGGAATGACATATGGATACAATAGTTAAGAATTTACCCATAAGAATTTACCAAAGAATAACAGTGTATCAACCAAGATATAGATTAATCATAAAACTGACAATGAGGTAGAACATGGGAAGCAATATCGAAAGAGAAGAGAGAATGAAATGGAATCCTAAAATCAAGGTTGTGTAAAGTCTCTTGTGTATTATGTGGTTAAGGTGACTTAATAAAATTCAGCCCAAATCCAGATTAAAATGAGCCACATCTAGTGACCTTGCATCAACACACTTGACCAACCAATCCTCCTGAAGCAACAAGAATGCTTTCACAGAGTAACTGCCATTCCAAAAAGGGAAGAATAGAGAAGTACGAAGTGAGGAAGGGCCTTAGTTAGAGAGAACCTTCAGGCATGGGAAACATGTCTTTTCAATGCCATAACTAGTGCTTGTAGCCCATGTTCCTTTATTGTGCCTAAGTGGTGTGCTTTGAATTCCCACCAGTTTTTTTAATGTAAGAACCACATCATGCAAAGGCTTATTTGATTCATTCAACTTCTTGATATTAGTTGACAATGAAATGGCAAAAAACCTATGAAAAACATCCAAGTACACAAGAGAATAGCCAGCACAAATGCGTCGAATCCCCTTAAGGTCACACCCTTTTCAATCCATTTGAATCTTTCCTTGGTTTGAAAAATACCAAGCCACCAATTCATTAATAGGTTTGCTTAGAAAAAAGGACAGTACATTTCCAAAACAAAGGGAGACCATAGAGTTGAATGGGTGAATGGATGATGTGGACTCATTGCCTGCTTTATCAAAAGAAACCATATCTTAGCATCAACATTGAAATTCAAAGGCAAAAACCAACATTAGCAATCAACACCATTATAGTACAATCCACCATAGTGAGCACTTATTATGTGACGAGTGAGAATAAATCATACAAAATGTAATAGAGAAAGAAATAGTAAAAATGTTAATGATGGTATAAAACAAAAACAAGTAAATATGAAAAATGTGTAAAATAAAAAAGACAAAAGAAATTGAGGGCTTAGAATAATTAGCATTGGTGGCCGTCTCCCCCATGACTGAGTTGGAAGGAGGAGATCTGAAATAATGAGCAGGGTTGTTCATTAATAGAGGTAGTATTAGTACTAGCCATTTTGGGCTCATGGAAGGTTTTGGTTTGCTGGATGTTGACCAATAATTTCTTATCGGGGCTTCAACGTTTATAGATCATCATGACCCTTGAAGAAAAAGTTTCATGAATGATATAAGGTCCTTCCCAAAGCATTTGAAATTTAGTTCATTGTGGCACATGTGTAGGATTCCAATAAAGAACTTATCTCTTGGTTGGTATGTGACTTTTCTAATTTTCAAGTCATGACATTGTTTGTTGAAGGCCTTGTGTACTTCATTGGATGATAGGGCAACTAATTAGTTTTCATTTAGCAAGTTAAGATTCATTAATCATCCTTTTTTTGCTAGATTGAGATTAAGGTTAAGGTCACATGCTGTAGATAGTGTACAGAGCTCAGCTTGGATAGGAAGTGTTGGAAGTTTACCATACACTAACTCATGGGGAGAGTAGCCTATAGGAAGTTTCCATGAGTTTAGTGCTCCAATCTTGCCTATATTTGCTAATGGTTCATGTCAAGATTTTTGTGATTTCCCTATTGGTGACTTCGACTTGACCATTCCCTTGAGGATGATATGGTGTAGTCAGTTTATGCTCAACTCCTAGGCATTGCATCAACTTCCAAAAATTTGCACCTGTAAAATGTGTACCATTATCAGAAATAAGTGCACGAGGCATACCAAACCTATTTACAATTTGTTTTTGAACAAATCGTGCAGCAGTAGATGATGTATAGTCACTAACGGTGGTTGCTTCTGGCCATTTTGTGAAATAGTCAACAGCAACAACAATGTATGCTTTTCCATTGGACATCGATGTAATAGGCCCCATAAAATCAATACCCCATATATCGAAGGATTCTAAGGATTGAATCCATTGTTGTGGATCCTCCATTTTAGTAGTCATTCCCCCATCATGTTGGCAGCGCTCACAAGATTCGACAAAATGATGGGCATCCCTATATAATGTAGGCCAATAATATCTTGCAAGTAAGATTTTAATGGCTATTCATCTCCCAGCGTAATGACCCCCACAAGGACCCTTATGAGTGTCTTGGAGAACTCACAATCAATCTTCATCGGGAACACACCATTGAACCAAGCCATTGAAACATACCTTGTAAAGGTGTTGGTTGATTAACATGAAATGTTTGACTCGATGGAGAAACTATTGTTTCTTTTTAACGTCCAACCCTTGTGGTGTTTCTTGTGTGAGAAGATAAGTAAGAATGCTACTATACCAATTTTAATCGGTGGGTGATTGATTGTTTATTACACTTGCAAAGAGGAGTTCATTAGGGAAGTGATCAAAAATTGGGTATTTATCCTCTTTGTTGTCCCATTGCAACTAAGATAAATGATCGGCAACAACATTCTCGGTGTCTTTATGATCTATTATCATGATATCAAACTCTTGTAAGATCACAAGCGATCGTATGACACGAAGGCTCACTATTGGTTTATTCATAAGGAACTGAGTCACACTATGATCTGTGTGTACAAATACCTTATAACCTAATACATAGTGCCTAAATTTTTCTAGTGAAAACACCACAGTCATTAACTCTTTTTTTGTTGTGGTATAATTGAGTTGTGCACCAGCAATACTTCGACTTACACAGTAAATATAATAGAGACCATTTTGGTCATCTAACTATGTAAGTATGACTCCTAAAGCAAAATTGGATGTGTCAGTCATTATATGAAATGGTCTGGACCACTCAGGAGCTTGTAGAATGTATGTTTCTATGAGCTTCTGCTTCATGGTTTAGAAGTGAGCTTACATTCCTTGGTCCATTCAAAGGGTATATCCTTCTTTGTTAATTCTACCAACAGTTCTGCAATCTTTGAAATGTTCTCGATGAAGTGTCTATAATAGCCAATATGTCCAAGGAATGATCGAACATCTTTTCGAGTTTTAGGTTAAGGAGTGATTCCTTGGATGACTTTAATTTTTCAAGATCTACCTCTATTCCTATTTGTGAAATGTTATGCCCTAATACAATGCCCTCTTGGACCATTAAGTGGCTTTTCTACCAATTGAGCCTTAGGTTGATTTCAACACATCATTTTAGTACTTACTCTAATCAGTCCAATGCTTATTCAAAGTTCACTCCATAGGTGGAGAAATCATCCATAAAAACCTCCACACCATTCCCTATTTTCTATTGAAATATACTAAGAACCAAACGTTGAAATGTTGTTGGAGCATTGCACAAGCCAAACAGCATTTTCCTATATGCAAATATTCCCCAAGGACTCATGAATGTAGTTTTTTCTTGGTCTTCTAGTGCTATTTGGATTTGATTGTACCACTATAACCATCTAGAAAACTATAGTAGCAATGCCATGCAATGATATCTAAGACTTGATCAATGAATGGCAATGGGAAATGGTCTTTAAATGTTGCCATGTTTAGTAGCCTAAAGTCTATACAGACCCTCCATTTACCATATTTTTTAGGCACAATGACCAATGGACTAACCCATTCATTGTCAGCAATGGGGTACATGAACCCGACATTCAAAAGTTATTTAATTTCTTCCTTAACTGCTTGCTTAAGCTTGGGGTTTAGTCATCTTTGCGATTGTCATCGAGGCTTCATAGAGGGATCAGTGTAGATTCTATGTTGGCATATCCGAGGATCTATTCTAGTTAATTTGGGATATGACCAAGTAAAGGCTTTTGACCATTTGTTTACCATCTTTAGTAGTCCTTATTTTTTTTGAGGGGCGAGCTTAGCATTAATAATTACCAATTTTTCATTCTTGAGAAATGCATATTCCATACCAATGGGTAATGATTTTAATTCAATCAGCTCTTGCTTAAACTCATCAAGAATTTCCAACTTCACCCAGTTGATATTTTTTATGTTAGTACTTTGAGGTTGGTGATGGGCTTGCTCTAATGCATCTATGCTATCAATATAGGCACAATTCAAGCTCTTAGTTGGTCCCATGCATAAAGTTGAATTGCTCTCTTGGTTAGCTATCAGCCACTGGGTGCCTTCTTGTCTTATGGCTGCTACATACAAGCATCTTTGTATGTCAGATACTTGTGCACACTGGTTGCATGCAGGCAATGTTAAGTGTTGTACAAACTAGGACTTCTGCATGTAGTTGCACCCTATGTCACTGTATGTGATGCATGGAACTTTCTTCTTCTTGATCTTTCGAAATGCATTTTCTTTTGATATCTCTAGGGAAAGATCACGTATTCCTAGGCACACATCAATCATACTAAGCCATGCTCTTCCCATTATAATTGGAAAGTCCTCCTTGCAATTGTTAACTTGAATCACTAGGAAATTGGCTAGATACGACCACCCACAAATAGTGGTAATAATGTCCTCCATTAGTCCCAATGGAATAGTGATGGACTAGTCAA
This sequence comes from Gnetum montanum, assembly GCA_015680685.1. Taxonomy (NCBI): domain Eukaryota; kingdom Viridiplantae; phylum Streptophyta; class Gnetopsida; order Gnetales; family Gnetaceae; genus Gnetum; species Gnetum montanum. The sequence continues at coordinate 102,686 of MNCI01013699.1, forward strand.
CCAACTCTAAATGAATGTTACTCTTCTTTAGTGAAGGTAGGTTCCAAGCTTTATACATTTCTTGAGAGATTAAGTTAACACCAAAATTTGAATTCAAAAGAGCTTTGCAAAGCTCATTTCTAACAATTTGCAAATAAATAAGAGGACTTCCAGGATCAAAGAATTTCCTAGGAAGATGGCCAGCTTTAATCCACTCAATGATGGTGTAAGTTAACATGACAGTGTGCATTGAGTGCAGTTTTTGATTTGAAGGAAGCTCTAAAGATTTACATGATGATAAGGCATTGGGATAATTAGCCGCTTGTAGTTGTAAGGACTTGGTTGGACTGTTGGTTCTAAAGAAAGGTCTCTTCTTTGATCGATTGTTCAAACTAGCAGTAGATTGAAGATTAATAGCCCTTATAGCATTCCATTGCTACAGCTGGGTAGGAAGCTCGCCCTGCATAGTTGGAGCAAGTGGTACTAGAGCTGAGGGTGGAAGAGATGTAGACAGATGAGAAGGATAGTATGGATATGGAGCATCACCCCAAGAAGAAGAAGTTCTATAGTACTCAGGGGTCTGGTAGTGAGGCTGAAGAGCAACGTGACTAGTAGAGTCTCATGGAGAGATTGACTGCTAAACATAATACCCATATGGATTAGGTTAATGGTAAGGGTATTGTTGATGTGGTGGTGGCATTCCCCATGATTGTGGGTGTTGCCACTATTGATATTGTTCATTCGGTTGTGGTAGAGCTCTAGTCAGAATATGTCAAGGATTGGTGAAACTACCTTGGGTTACCTTGAGGATAAGGTAACCTTCTGGGTGCTTGCCATCTGTTTAATCATGGGTTTAGTGCATACACCCCAGATTCTTATAAATGTGACACCATTGGACAACATCCCTTAGGATGGTCATATTGGAAAATCTCACATCCATCATCATTGTCCGTGTCCAAATCCACAACCTCTTCAATGATGGTAACTTTGCCATTACCTTTGTTACACACATACTTAGCTTCTTTCTTTTTCCTTCTTTCTTGGTCACTTCTTTGTTCTCTAGACTCCTCTATTATTTTTAGGATAGTTTGAAATTTTTCATTGATGAGTGGTGAGGTACTGCTACACTTAACCATACGAAATGAGCGTAGCACGTGCAATCCAGTCGAACTCCATAAACTAAATGCCTACACATCCCATGGAACACTTGGGGTTAATCATTCGTTGTCTTCCCAGACTTACTTGTAGTTTTCACGATGTATGGTTAAGTAAGTCCGAGGTATATGATTTTTATAGTCTTTTCTAGTTTTATCTCCTATGCTATCAAGGTGAAGGGTTGAGAAACTAACTAACTCTAACTAATGACTAAGTCTAAATTAACTAGCATCAGCATCCATTCCCACTTACCGTACACACCCTGAACTATGCAACTATGGCTACCAAACGCTAATCGTTACTGGGATCACCACATGTAACGCACGTGCTCGAAGTGGTCGTACTGAGGCACTTAACTAGCCTAAACATGATAAGCATCTGTTGCTTGGCTATCCGTACACATCCTTGAATACTTGTAACCAAGTCATACTTATCCCACATTCTAGGAGTTGAGGGTGAGAGAGACTAATCGCGATGAGCAGCCGATTCCTTGATTAACCGTACACATTCATCAATGCTCATAATCAAGTTGTATTCATGCCGCGCTACTGTAGGTAATAAATAATAGGTAGGAAATAACATGTAATAAACCTATTCCATGTACTACAAGGTTTATCTACAAAGCTCATCTTTATTGTCGTACATAACTTGCGTTTAGGTACAAAGTTGCTTGAATAAAGATCCATTCACTTGGGGACTCCTACTGCGGGCACATGGAAAATAATCTATCTCTGGAGTGATCAATCTGCTAGAGTTTCCCTAATTCTAGCCTAGGATGAGGAATAAGGGGAGTGCCACCTCTTATTTATAGATTTGGCGGCGGACAGCGATATCGCGTACGCGACATCGCAGGGGACGATGTGATATCGCAGCGCTTGCGATATCGCGGCTTATGCATATCACGTCTCATCATACCCCCATGACTGAATGAAAACTCATCCTTGAGTTCCTTACAATAATATCGAGAAGGTATGGAATTATTGAGGGGAATGGAACTAATGGGATGATATGTGAACAGATCATCATTAC
>MNCI01013699.1:107506-136932 GCA_015680685.1 Gnetum montanum
ATAGAGTCACTTGGAGAAATCGGCTGCTGCACATAATATCCATAAGGGTCAAGCTGCCGGTAAGGGTACTAATGTTTCAGCGATGGCATCCCTGATGACTGTGGGTATTGCCACTGCTGCTGCTATCTGATGGGCTATGGTGGAGTCCCACTTGGATAATACGTTAAGGGTTGGTGGAACTGCCTTGGGTTACCTTGTGAATAAGGTAACCTTCAGGGTGTTTGCCGCTGGTTGAGTCTTGGATTAAGCGCATACACCCCAGACTCTTGTAGATGTGAGATGATGGGGCAACATCCCTTAGGATGGTCATAGTGGTAGATCTCACATCCACCGTCATCGTCTATGTTGGAGTCCATAGCCACATCGGAGTTAGTGATTTTCCCCTTACCCTTATTATGTGCAGGGCTTAAATCTCTCCACTTTTTCTTACCTTTGTCACTACTTTGTTCTACCTTAGACTCTTCTACAATTTTTAAGACAGTTTCAATTTTAGAGTCTAAGGAACTCCATACATCGTCTACCTTAGCTGTTATTTCTGTTGTTAATTTTTGGGTTGGAAAGGTTTTCTGGTTCACCAACTCTTCGAGTGGTAACTCATCCTATTCATTACAAAATTTCACTCCCTTTTTTTGAAGGGAGGGATCGCAGTTGTATTCTTCCACACTTTCCCTTTTGCGTAGCTCACCTTCTTCTTTTGCTACTTGTTCCAACAAGCTATGCACTTCATGGGCTCTAGGTTATGAGAGTCTCCCTTAGGCATAAGTCCCAAGGGTTCTTCTAGTTTCATGCCTTAGCCCATCCACGATGTGGTGAAGTTAATCCCGTTGAGCATACCCATGGCCCAGGCAACGATGTAACAATGTGTAATAGCGGGCCATGGCAACATCCAAGGATTCATGAGTACCTTGCTTCCAACCTTGGATCTACTTATGCAAATTGGACACTCTAGAGTACATTTGATACTTTTCGTTGAATAGTTCTAGCATCGTACTCCACCTCTTGATGGTTTCTGGTTCTAAGGATCGGTACCAGCTCTCTGCTTCCTTGGTGAGTGTCCTTGGGAACAACTTAAGTTTTTTCGACTCATTTTCTATATTCTGCAAGGCACAGGCATTATGGAATTCCTGTAAATGATTTTGCGAATCAGCCTTGTATCCCCCTTCAAATCGTGGGATATTGTTCATGTCTAAACGTTTGATCCGACTATCTTTTAAATGCCTTGTGGGAATCCTAACTGCCTCTGTTATGTTAAGCATACTTCGGGTTGTGAGTAGGGGCTCATCATGATCCTCTCTTTCATGATGCCTGTGATGTCTATGTTGTTCCCGACTCTCCCTATGTCCTTACCCTTGTCCTCTCTCTCGACTTTCCCGTTGAGGTCTTTCATCCTTCTTACCTTTATCCTCACCTTTGTGTTCATGGTGGCTATGCCCAGATGTGGAAGGAGAGGGTGAGTGATGTGAAGAAGGGGAAGAAGAAGGGGAACCATTGCCGTGATGATGTTTCCTATCTTCTCTTCTGCTGCTCTGGCCCTGATCGTGATGACAATCTAAGTGCCTGTCCTTAGCATGAGTGGTTGTTCCCTCTGTGAACAGTTGGTGTTCACGGGCATTAGAACCAAGGATATGTATCATTGATCATAGGTTCTGATACCGAATCTCCTCACCATTGTTAAGAGGGAAAACATCATTTGTTAAAGAACCCGTGATAAGGGGTTCCTCATCTCCTATTTCACTAAGGACGTGCAGGGCTTTGCCCTTTAGAAAAGTATGTTGACTCTCCTACCTTAAGTCCCTCATACGTTGGGCATCTATGGGATAATAATCCCTCATGTCAAAATCTTCCACAACGTATTCAGCATATAATTCTTGTATGCCAATCTGTGCTAAGGCACGAAAAAGCATGCAAGAGACTGATCGATCTGGGGGTAAGATTATGTTACATTGTAAATCTCTCCATCGTAGTTGTTCATCTTGATGAAGAATAAAAGTAAAATCTAGAATATACTCATCGGGATGAGTATAAACTATCTTGTATTGTTTAGGACTTGGCTGATTTTGGTTATGTGTTTTATGTTGCCGACTGTCTCGTGTATGGTCCTTAGGTGGTGAGTTGCTCTTATGAGAAGAAGGCATTTTGATTTATCGGTGTGATAATTTCATCATTATATAATTTTTCTATTAATCAACCCGAAGGTTCGTTAAGGCTCACAACAATGTGAGTGATATCCTTTATGTTCTATTCGGCACACAAACACTTAGTCCCTGGCAACAGCGCCAATGATGAATGGCGAGGTACCCCTACACTCAACCATACAAAATGAGCGTAGCATGCACGATCTGATCGAACTCCACAAACTAAATGCCTACATGCCCCATGGAACACTTGGGGTTAATCATTCGTTGTCTTCCCAGACTTACTTGTAGTTGTCAAGGTGTATGGTTAAGTAAGTCCGAGGTATATGTTTTTTATAATCTTTTCTGGTTTTATCTCCTATGCTATCGAGGTGAAGGGTTGAGAAACTAACTAACTCTAACTAATGACTAAGTCTAAATTAACTAGCATCAGCATCTGTTCCCACTTACCGTACACACCCTGAACTATGCAACTATGGCTACCAAACGCTAATCATTACTGGGATCACCACACGTAACGCACGTGCTCGAAGTGGTCGTACTAAGGCACTTAACTAGCATAAACGTGATAAGCATACGTTCCTTGGCTATCCGTACACATCCTTGAATGCTCGTAACCAAGTCGTACTTATCCCATGTTCTAGGAGTTGAAGGTGAGAGAGACTAATCACAATGAGCAGCCGATTCCTTGATTAACCTTACACATTCTTCAATGATTGTAATCAAGTCATACTCATGCCATGCTACTGCAAGTAATAAATAATAGGTAGGAAATAACATGTAATAAACCTATTCCATGTACTGCAAGGTTTATCCACAAAGATCGTCTTTATTGCCGTACACAACTTACCTTGAGGTACAAAGCTGCTCGAATAAAGATCCGTTTACTTGGGGACTCCTACTGCGAGCACATGGAAAATAATCTATCTATGGAGTGATCAATCTGCCATAGTTTCCCTACTTCTAGCCTAGGATGAGGAATAAGGGGAGTGCCACCTCTTATTTATAGATTTGGTGGCAGACCGTGATATCATGGCTTGTGCATATCGCGTCTCATCATTCATCTAAGGAGTTCCACATTTGATCTACTTTTGTCGATAATTCTAATGCAAATTTTTGAATGGGCAAATTCTTTCTATTCACCATCTCTTCAAGCAATGACTCTTCTTCATCTTCGCAAAATCTAATTTCCTTCTTTTAGAGGGAAGCATCTCTGTTGTACTTCTCTGCACTTTCTCTTTTTCTCAACTCATCTTCCTCCTTGGAAACTTGCTCCAACAATCTTTGTATTTGATGGGCTCTGAGCTTAGATAGCCTTCCTTGGGCATAAGTCCCAAGGGTTCTTCGCGTTTCGTACCTAAGCCCATCTACGAGATGGCGTAGTTGTTCCTTTTGCAAGTAATCATGGCCTAGGAAATGATGTAATAATGAATAATATCGACCCATGGTAGCATCCAAGGGTTCATGTACTCCTTGTTTCCATCCTTGGATTTGCTTACACATGTTGGACACTCGGGAGTATGTTTGATACTTATTATTGAATAGCTCTAACATGGTACTCCATCAACAAATGGATTCCAATTCTAAGGACCAGTACCAACTTTCTACTTCCTTAATCAGTGTCCATGGAAATAACTTTAGCTTTTGCCACTCATTTTCTATATTTTTCAAGGCACATGTATTGTGGAATGCTTGTATATTGTTTTGAGGATCAGCATTGTATCCTCCTTCAAATCGTGGGATGTTATTCATGTCTAGTATTTTGATCCTACTATCTTTCTGGTGCCTTGTTGGGATCCTAACAGCCTTTGTTATATCCAACATACTTCAGATGGTGAGTAGGGATTCATCATGATGATGTTGTTCATGGCGTCTATGATGCCTATGCTATTCCCTACTCTCCCTTCTTTCATGATGTGTCTCTCTAGAATGCCTTTGTCCCCTTTCTATACTATTTTGTTAGTGATTTCTATTTCGCTTACCATCATCCTCATGGTCTTTCCCTTTGCGATTGTGTTCAGATCTTAAAGAAGAGGGGGAAGAAGATGATGAAGGTGAAGAGGAAGGAGGACTGGCACCATAACAGTGCCTTTCACCTTCTCTTTGGTGGTCACGGCCTTGGTCGTGGTTACGATCAGAATGTCCATCATTGTCATGCATTCATGTTCCTTTTACGGACCCTTTGTGTCTGTTGGTACCAAAACCTAGGTTATGAATAGTTGAGTGAAGATTTTGATACACAACTCCTTGACCGAAGTCAACAAGAGGAACATCATTTTGTGGAAAACCTCCCAAGACAGGTTCACCACCCTCGTTTTCACTTAGGACATATGGGACATCCTAAGATCTCTTCCCTTTCACAAATTTGTAATGTCTCTCTTGTTGTAGATCTCTCTAGCGTTGTCCCTCTGTGGGTCGATAATCTCTTGAATCTTGCTCATGCACAATGTACTCTAACTGTAAGTGTTGCATACCAATTCGTGTAAGAGCACGAAAAATCATGCTCAGAATCGAGTGATCGAGAGGTAGCACTCTGTTACCTTCTAAATCACATCATCACATTTGTTCATCCTAGTGGAGGATAAAGGTAAAGTCTAGTATATACTCATCAGGATGAACGTATACCATGTGAAACTATTGGAGCACTGGCAAATCATCATGTGTACCCTACCTCCAATTATTCATGGTGTCGAACCTAGTCGGTGAAGCACTCTCATAAGAAGAAGGAAACATGATTGATTATTCAGTGTGTGATACCCTTTTTCAGTGATTGTAGGATAGTTAACTCTAACGATTCATTCCAACGATGGAAGGATTTCCTAAGTTCTAATCAACACACAAACAAAAAAATCCTTGGCAACGGTGCCAATGATGAGTGACAAGGTACCCCTACACCCAACCATACAAATACGAGCGTTCATGCATGATCCAGTTGAACTTCGAGGATTAAGTGCTTATGCACCTACATGGAACAAGGATGAGTTATGCAGTCATTGTCTTCCCAAGCTTACTTGTAAGGCATAATTGTATGGTTAAGTAAACTCGAGATATATGATTTTTATGTGTTTTTTATATTTTCTATCTTGGTCTTCTAAGTGTGTGCAATGAAAAGATTTAATTAACTAATGTGTTTTGTAACTCTAATGTGAATCAAATTCTAATACCAGCATCTGTTTCCACTCTCAAGACACATCTTGAACCAATGTAACACTACTAGGATTACCAAACACTAGTCATTACTAGGTTACCAAGTGTTCCACGTATGTTCGAAGTGGTCGTGCTAAGTGTGCTAATTCATTGGTAATTGATAATTAATAAGTCTATGAAATAACATTAAGTAACTATTAAAAGCATCAAATAATAGTAAATAACATGAAATGCAATAATTAAGCTATTCTAAATGTTGCAAGGTTTATCACAAAGTTCATCTTTATTTCCAGACACAAGGTGTTCTCATGTACACAATTCTCAAATAAAGATCCATTCACTTTATGACTCCTACTGTGGGCACTTAAAAATAATTCTAACTCTAGAATACAAAAACTACAAGAGTTTGTCTAAGGGACTAAAAAACTAATGCTCAAACCAAGTGCCCCTGTCTCTTATTTATAGGCAACAAGACAGGCTCTGATCTAGGAGATCTGATATCGCTTGGCCGATCTGATATTGCGTATTCGATATCGGGGGTTCGATATCAGGGATCTGATATCGTGACTCATCAATAGAAAATAGGAGCAAAACTATGCTTTGAAATTGCTAAAATTAATTTTTTAAAGTACCAAGCATAGGGAGCTAAGCATAGATAATCACTCAAGTAGAGGGGTCAAAACCTAGACTTTGCCATAATAAAGAAAGATTGCTAAAATTTTATATGTGCCAAGATACAAGCAGGTCTACTCATCCCATGCATGGAACCTGAATCCAAGCATGAGTTTGCGATAATCCATAGCAAAGGGGAGGAGTATATCCCTTCCTCCTATGACAAAATAAAACTGACAAACTTCCACATATGCATGTTAGCCCAATTAATAGAAATGGATGACTTAAGTGAGGAAATTAGCTTGGAGAATCATCAGGGAAGCAAGATGAATTCAAGGCTAAATCAGAGCCCAAACCCACCTTAGAAATCCTAGAAATGAGATTTTAGATAACTTTTATAAATGCTTGTTTCAATTTATACATAGGAACCTACTGTCTACATTTGGATCATTTGCACAAAATGATCCTTGCACGTATTCTTTTCCAATTTTTATATTTGTGGCCATTTTGTCTAAATAAATGCTACATTGTGCTCTTGATAAGTGGGTAATAAACCCTTTCCTCTAATGTAAGTACACCTTTTCCAATCTCCTTATTCTTTCCTACTTGTATGTTTTACAGGTTTCAAGCTTTGCGGGGAAATCTTGGAGGTCAAGGAGATGTCTTGTCCAAAAGTTGGGACTATGCAGGAGATGTCTTAAATTTTGAGGAGATGTCTTGGTAGAATTGAGACTTCTCAAAGAAGATGTCTTGCCTTGTGAAGAGATTTCTTAGAGTAGACATTTTCCAAATTGAGAAGATGTCTTCCCCATGGAGGAGATATCTCCCAAAAATAGCAAACGTCTTGGCCAAAAGTTGTGTTTTTGCAGAAAATGACCTAAGCAAGTCAGAAACAACTTAAGCATGTCAAAGAAAACCCAAGAAAGTCAAAGATGACCCATATGGTTGGGAAACTTTTGGAATTAACCATTCCATGTTGGGAAATAGTTGGGAGACAAAGGAAAAAAATGGAGACAACATGGGAACTCCAAGTTGAGTTTGTGAAAGGTTGCCCTAGGTTTTTATGTTATTTTTCTTAGTAAATAGGGTGGTTTTTTCTTGCATGTACATGGTCAAAGAGTGAGAAGAGAAGTCTTGGTGAGAGCTCTTTAGTTGAGGAGAACTTGGCAAGAGTGTGATAGAGCACATCAAGTGAGTGTAGGTATGGTTGGAGATTCCAAATCAAGCCTTTTACCACTAGGCTAACACCTCATTGTTAATTTTCTTTCAAGAGAGTTTTTATGATTCTCTTTATAAAAAAACCCTTTAATAAAAGGTAAAAACTTGTGAGGACACTTTTGAATGAGGATAAGGCTTAATCCTTTTCTTATCTTAAAGAGGAGGATTTCTAGAATTGGTTGCAAGAATAAAAACTTTAAAAGGAATCCCAAAACCATTAGGCTATTTTTTTTAAACGTGTTCACCCATGCTGGTGATTTAATGTATTTTGAAATTTTTAATTTTTATTCATTCTTATAAGATTTCCCCTCTCCCCCTTCTTTCTATTACTTCAAAGTGATGAAAAATGTTAATTTGGAGGTGTTATAACTCAAAATAAGTGAAACATAGATACACCCCAAGATATAACTTTATATATCTTAGCATTGCCACTCGGAATTGAACCCATGACCTAGAGCTTCCAAATCAAGTGTCCTACCACTAAGCTAATGTCTCATTGTTAACTAATTAATTATTTTTTTCTAAGTATTATTAAGTTTATCACATGTAACAATGAGGTGTTAGCCTAGCGGTAAGACTCTTGATTTTGAAGCTCCATAGGTTCAATTCTAGTAGGCAATGTTGAGTTATAGAGTTCTAATTGGACTATATATCTTAGGATGTACCCATGTTTCAATTATTTCAGGTTATAACACCCCTATATGTAACAAAAAGATTTATCTTGAATTAGCACATATGAGCTATGCAATGTGGGATAGGTGACTTAAGTGGTTAGTTCATTATCTCGTTAAGAGATTGTCAATTTTACAATTAAGGCATGGTTATATTCCTATATAATTCTTCCAATGTATCATGTTGGTTTCTCTCATCTCTCCCCTCCAACCTTGACGTTGAGGTATCTTATGAGCTATAACAATTAGTACAATGCATTGCATGTCTGCTTTCCACTCCCCACCTATCCTTGAGGCATTTGATAAGGTCTAATCAGTATATTGTCTATGGCAACTCATTTGGTATTGGGGGGTTCTTGAATTCTCGATTGATTAGTGGTGAGGTACCCCTACACTCAACCATACAAATACGAGTGTTTCACGTATGATCCGGTCAAACTCCACAAATAGGCTAGTTGTGGTATCGAGATAGTTACTTGTTGATCGCAGTTCACTATCTTCCCACCTGGACTAGTATTTGCTTTGTCATGTATGGTTTAGTCCAAAGTGAGGTGTATGATGTAGTTTCTAACCTAGTGCTACTCTTGGAGGCAATGGAAAATAACTTGTTAAGCTAAGAGGAAAAGTGAAAGAAAGAGTTAAGCTAGCCTAAGTGTGATGAGCATCCGTTCCTTAATCATCTGTACACATCTTGGACCTTGTGCACAACTACTATTGGTATTACCAAGCGCATGGCCTAGGTACGCTATTAGGATACCAAGTAGTCACACTTGAATGCTCGTGATTAAGTCATACTCATTCCAAGTTTGAGTTAGGGTGAAGAGATATTAACTATGAAAGCAATAAATAACAATAAAAATTAAATAATCAAACTAAGTGAATGCTGTAATGATGAAGTAATCTTGATCTATTTTCAGTCATGTGTGTGTCCAAGTACATCACACTCGACTAAAGGTGTCGTACAATTACAATCATCACACTATGGGCATGCACTAGGGGAAAGGGTTGAGAAGAAAAACTAACAAAATGATCCTACTCTAATACTAAACTAACCTCTTTAACTCCTTGCGCATACATGTGTATTTATATATCTCGCATCTGATATCGCAAGCCAGGCCACAATATCGCGTATCTGATATCTCGTATGCAATATCGCAGGTGCAATATCGGGGCCTAATGAATCATGATTCATCATACCCCCATGACTAAATGAAAACTTATCCTCAACTAAAAAAAAATGAGAACAAGCTCCATTGATTACATAGTGGAGAGCTATGGGATTATTGACTGACTAGGAATTTATTCATGTCACAGTGGAGAATTGAATAGAACAAAATTGGGATATACACAAAAAAGAGAATACAAAATCACAAAATTACAAAATTTTGTGGAACTCATGTGGTTCCAAGTGGCAATGGCTCCTCCATGGGTCACTTCCCCTTGTCTTGTGCTCTAGGATTTGGGATTTGATGGCTTTGAAGAAGTGCCTAGAGCTTTTCTTCTTCAGTTTGAGGATCTTGTGCCATCCATGTTGATGCGCCAACATTTGATGAAGTAAGCACCTCCCATGGACACGGTAGTTGTGGGAACATCTTATTTTCTTTGATGTACCAGGCTGCAAACAATCGTCATTTCTCCTTGTAGGCTCTGGCTTTGTCCCTGTACTCTTGAAAATCTATAAGTCATCGAGCCAAGTTTGTTGCAACATCTTTCTGGCCTTGGTAGCTAGTCTTAACCACCTCTAGTTCAGAATTTGTGACTTCTAGCTTTTGCAACATTTTCTTGTGCTTCGCAAATTTTGCTTCATATTTGGCATAGGTGGCAGCTACCTGCTTCTCAAGCTCTATTCTCGGGCATCCTGTTGTCAACATGGCTAGATTGGCATATCGCAGGTTTGCCAATGATCTATTCTCGGGCGTCCCACTATCAACATGGCTAGATTGGCATATTGCAGGTTTGACAATTCCATGTACTCTTTGAGATCTTAAATCTACAGGTCTCAGCTTTTAAGCTTTGCTTGATGGACAAATGCATATGTGTCCAATATGGCCTGCCAATTAGTATGTTGAGCACTGAAAGTGTTGATGTGGGCCTTGGCCATATGGATCTCCTTTTCTATGACTTGCTTGTACATCCCCACCTAGTCTCTAAAGTGCTCCTTTAACTTTTTATGTCGCTTGACCTTGTTTTTCCATGTGCTTATTTCGATGGCCATCTTCTGATGGATTGTGTGTACCTCCTCCATTGAGAGGGTTCGATTCGCTTTGGCCAAATGGTTCATGTCTTGGTTGACCCTAACCAACTATTCTCGTAATTGCTAAAAGTTTTCCTCAAGAACATTCTTCTGTTTCTCCACAGTGATCAACCAAAGATTGTCAGCAATGAGTTGTTTATTCTCTTCCTGTAAGGCCTTGAGTGCTTTGGCATGCACGTATGTTTATGCTTATGCCTTGGAAGCATCCCAGTCAGCCTTCTCCTTCTCCTCCACAATTCTTTTATTGTTCGCCAATAATTTATTGAGTTGCTCTATCCTAAAGGTATCCAACTAGTCTATAGGAATGAATTGAGATGGGTCCCATTGTGCATCTTGCAGGGTAACGAGCCTTTCTTGGAGTCTTGCCAACTTTGCTTCCACATGCTCAACCCTGATATCTGCCATGACCAAATTTCCTTTGGTGGAGATGAGAACTAATTGTGCTGTTATGACATCTTGTGAGATGTTGAACAAGGACATCATTACTTGTCCTATCTACAGTAATCGATTAAGGACATCCTCATGCTCCGTAGGAGTCATTGAGAGACTAGCTAGAGTTTGAGCATCCTGTGCTCCTGTGAAATCTACCAGTGTCACAATAGGGATGTTGAAAGATTCTTTGATATGATTTGTGACCACTTCTACAGCTCCTACTGCATCTTAGTGCTACATGACCACCACTATGGCCCCTTCACCTGTTTCCAATTACACCTGGAAAGACGTAGGATTCCCTGAAATCTATTGTGATCAATGAGTCTCCCCTCCTCCTATTTGAATGGACACCTTGCCGCATGCATGATCAATAGAAATTATGTGTTGTACCGTGTTGTCGATGATGCGGAAGAGATTAGCATCATCACGACTTTCCCAACTAACTATCTCAGCGATGGCCCTGAGTTGGCTCATCAATGGTCGATAATCCTACAACAATGGTGATGGTTGGTCTCGTTGGCTCGTGCTAGGTCCTACTTGTTGTTGACTAGGCTCTATGCTTGGGAGTTGGCTAGGCCCTACAGTTTAAGTTGCAGTGGGCCCCACCATCTATTCTTACTCTAGCTCCAGTGTCTCACCAGCACTTTTCCTTGGGGCTGGTGGCTTTAGTAGTTCAGCGAATGAAGCATTTTGGGCTCTTCTAGGAATGTCATTGGTGTACCCTAGAATGCCAGCATGTTTGCATAGCTTCTTGATGAGACAAGCGAAGGGCAACGCAAACTTCGTTGTCTTGCGTTCTTCAAACCATGTCAAGATCTCCATGAGATAAAGATGAGAAAGGTTAGCATTAGCCTTTCCCATCAATATCACACTTCATCTTACTACATACCTTGAGATTATTTTTAATCCTCTTGTGGGGAAGATGTGATAAGTAGCAATCTTGAAGTATATCTTTTCTTCTAGCGTCAACTCTCCATATGTTTTGTTCTCTTTACCGTATGCTCTATCCAACCAAACTCTTTGTGCATCAGCATCAGAGTGAGTGGATAGGTGAGCAGCTTTTGGCCTTGTATTCAGAAGGTTCAACACTTCCGAGATGGCCTTAGTGGAAAAATCTATAGACACACCATAAATGTCAACTATGGTGCCTTCTTCCTTATTATGCCAAAATTGGTATGTTTCTCCTAAGTACCAAGCACCACTTTCAGAGAGGATAGGCTATAATGGAGACCCATTGAGTTGGTCCCTAACAGCCTTAGGAACGAATTCCATGAAAGGTCCAAAGTTTAATTCCATGATCATAGCTATCTATGTGGACCTTTCTCAAATAGCCTAGACACACTCTAGGGACAACGTGAGGTGTTGTCCCTGTTTAGGTGCTTCAGCAGCTCCTCCTTCTGCCTATTCCAACTATGTAGTAGTAGGAATCTCTTGATGGATGCTAAATGATTGTGCCTCCTACTCTGCACGTTGTTCAGGAGATGCTTATCCTCTACCTCTCTTGGGTCGCTTGGACACAACTTGAGAGGGTCCTTCTTCTTATCCACGTTTAGGGACCATCTACAATCACACGAGGCCGACCATTAGTAAGGTTGTTTATAAAATTTAAGTTATACCTTACTTCTACCTTAATGAATTCGTTTCTTATTTCATGTGATCCAGAGTTAGAAAATCTTGTGGAAATGTCCCCTAAAAGTTTCAATATTAGGCCTCTTAACCTGATTAGGTGGCTTTAAAATTTAATTTCCTAATGTGGGTGAGGAGATAAGATTGTTTTTGGCACATGTTGATCATCATTTTTTGTAATTAATTACCCTTTATAGTATCCTTTAGATGATGACGAATTTCAAAAAATTTATATGCAATTTGGAGTGTACCCCTCCCCCATGACTATTTTGAACATTCTGGGTTCAAGTAAGTTCTTTCGAAATAAGAATCAGAGCACTAGTAAGCAAGCTATGGCTATTAGAACAAGAGGTGCACAAGTTGCGAGTTGTAGAAGAAAATTTAAAAAATTCCCCCATGTAAACAGTTGAAAATGATGTTGATGTGTGTGGGGGGATCCATATATATAGTTTCGTGTGATGCAATATCACGTATGTAATAGTGCAACCCCGATATCGCGTTAGACATGATATTAAATAGTCCTAAAGGCACAAAAATGAAGGACTTGAAGTTGGTGTAAAAGGTCCAAGGTAATATTAAATAGTCCTAAAGGCACAAAAAATATAATGGTGTAGAAGCTGGCACTGAAATGCATGAATTGGATGAGGAGAAAGAACATGTGTCAATTGATAAGAACGTTTGAACTAGAAGGATAATGAGGGAAAGAGTATTGTAATTCTTGGAGGGTATAAAATGTTGCACTGGTGATGTGTTGTGAGTGTAGCTTACAAGGGTTACACAAGTGGGTCCTCCCCAAAGCAAGTTTCAACCTATAATGCCCATGCATAACCACACCTTAAAATGTCCGTAGGCACTAGAAGGGTTAAATGTAATCTGCACCAGTTCCACAAAACACACACATGTAGATACCACCATGATGAGGTATGAAGTCAATGCTACACAAGACATGAGTCACAAATTCATGAACAGTGAGATGAGGTGAATTGTAGAAGGAATTGTAGAAATTGGGACATGAGGTAACTAACTCAGGGCATGATGAATCCTCAGTGTAAAGCTTGATTAATGTGTCATTAACCCATTGTTCAAAAATCAAGACCAAGTCCATTCCTCTGATTAGTGACATCGCATTGTTTTTTTCCCAATGATAGACAATAATAAGAGCATCATGATGGCAAGGCGTACAATCACTTGGCATTTCGTACAAGGGAGGATTGATTTTGCTTTGTGGCACTCTTCTTCTCTTTTCTCTTTTGTTTTTCTCTCTTTTTTTTTGAATGAATACTTAAGCCAAAAAAGTTGCCTACCTTCAAGCATGGTGGCATGTCTTTCCAGTGGGACCCCCTAGAATAGCATTGAGTTTCCTTGATTGAGTGCCTTTTGATTACTCTTACTCCCATTTTTCATTAGATCTACAAGGATCTTAGTACAACTAAGCTGCATGATAACTCCTACAGATGTCACCAAAGAGAATCCACAAGTCTCCTTGATGTCACACCTTGGCCATTCCTACTTAGTCCATCCTTCTTCGCTTTGGGTATAATAAACACAATGTTACTTTTAATTTTTAATGATTAGGAATATCATTGTACCCAGGGTAGAACCTCTTATTAATGGAATGGGTAGGTGGATGTTGTGGGCTGACTGTTCAAGTAATTAGTCACCTGAGACTTGATAGCGGAGAACAACACCTCAACCAATGAGTCACATGAGTGCTTTATTTGTAGATGAGATTACTCATAAAAAGACAAAAAGACAAAATAATAAATTGAAAGATGAAAAACTAGAAAACAAAAAATTGTAAAATTAAAGAAAAGAAAAACATTTATTAATTCTGTTGTTGTTAGAATGGGAGATACCCCCCATACCTAAATGGTTGAGCATGGCTAGAATTAATAAATGGAAGGTTATGATCCTTGCATGCTAGAAATATTGGGACCTGGTCATACTTACCCCATTGGGGTTCACACACTTGATTAGAGTTGATATAGTGGGGCAAGTTATAAGATGTGGTTAATTTATAAGGGGTTGACCCACTATGGTACTTGTGACCATAAGATGGTATGCAAGGATCAACATGTCTCCCCATGTGGCTATATTCATTAGGCCCCATGGTTGTTGGAGTATTGAGTGGTGGCCCTGATAAGGTAACATGAGGTGTTGAGTTCAAGGAGAAGGATGCATCACAACGTGGAACTTGTGTTGGGTTGGAAGATGTAGTGGGTTCAACATCATGCTACTTCTTCCTACGACCATGCCTAAAGAAAGGGCGCTTTTGAGTACTTCCACTGTTGTTGACAGTAGTAGCACAAGTAGCATTTAGAGGTTGGTGTTGTGGTGCAAAACCTTCTGGTACAATTGGTGGCGAGGTAGAAGGAGGTGAAGGATGAGAATATTGTTGTTAAGGAAAAGTGTAAGGTACATGAGGTGGCAACCTTAGCGGAGAGGGCATGAGTGGATAGTATTCCGAAGAATGATAACGATGAGGTGAAGTAGAGGATGATGATCCAGTTGGAGAAACAAGGTGCTGAACATAGTAAGCATTTAGCATTGGGACATACAAAGGATATGGTTGGGTTGGCGATGGCCTCCCCCATGATTGGGACTTTTGCCACTGTGGTTGAACCTGATATTTCTGTACAAAATCTAGATGTAACATTCCTCCCCAATGCTCATGTAAATGTGACAAAACTAGGCATTGGCCTTTGGGGTGATTGTACAAATAGACCGTACATTGATATGTGAAGTTGGCAGTTGAGTTCTTATTCTTATTATCTTCTACCCTTTGTTCTAATTGTTGTGTGGTGTCTTGTCCTATTTCTTAATTTGGCATAGTTGTGCCTCTACTATTGTTAGCATCTTCTCCATATTTTCTGTGCACCCACTCCATCATCTTATTAATCTTTGCCATGATTTCATCTAGTAATTATTGCATTGGCAAAGGTAGAAATGGTTGCACTTCCTCCAGATGAGTTGAATTCTCCTCTTTATGGTTATGAACCTTTACTAATTCGAGATTTTGGTCCTATTGAGAGCTTTCAACGTTCTCCCATTTAGTCATTTCTCCTTCTTCTTTTGCTACCCGCTTAATAAGCTCTTGCAATTGATGGGTTTGTAGCTCGTATAGTTGACCTTGGGCATACATCCCTACGGTTTCCCTTGTTTCATTATGGAGCCCATCTATGATATGGTACATTAGCCTCTCCTCTAAGAACTCATGGCCTGGGCAATTGTTTAACAATGCATAATCTATTTCTAAGGCCATGTCCAAGGGTTCATGTTGGTCTTGTTTCCATTCTTGGATTTGTCTCCTCAAGGCCGACACTCTGGCATAGGTTTGATATCGTTCAGTAAAGAGTTCTACCATTGTTGGCCAACTATAGATTGATTTTGGTTTTAACGATTTGTACCACACTTTTGCTGGGCTAATGAATGTCATGGGAAAGAGCTTAAGTTTTTGTCGCCCATTATCAATATTGTTCCATACATAGGCATCGTAGAAGGCTTATAGATGATGTTGCGGATCTAAATCATAGCCTCCAGAAAACTTAGGAAAGTTGTTTAAGTCAAGCCTGGGTAGACGGCTTTCCTTGTGATGCCTGCGGGATATTTGAACAACCTCTTGTATAGGCATTAGGCTCTTAGTGGCCAACAGGGGTTCATCATCACGAAGTGGGTTGTGAGTTTGTGCATTGGGACGATGTTGTCCTTGCTCATGTTGGCATTCTCGATTTTCTTTATGAGCTTGATTTTTAGTTCTATGTCGATCCCTTGAAAGATAGTCATCCGTGTGACAATTTGACATTGAAGGAGTAGAGAAAGAGAGGGAACTATAAAACTCATTATGACTTTTGTAAGTCTTCCAATCATCCCCAAATAAGTTCTTGTTAGTTATTGAGAAGGTCCTAGGGCTTTTGGGCCTCCTCGTTCTATGGGATGTCTCATCCTTACTAGAGGTGTTAGAGTTGGATGACGAAAGTCTTTGAGTATCATTGGGGTGTTCATGAACGTAGGGGACTCCTGCATAAGGTTGAGTACTCCAAACTTTATCTTCATCATATAATTCGTTGGTTCTCCAATGAATTGCCCTACTAGTTGCGTTATCATACTCTTGTGAGAGAGACATAGTTGTGAATTTGTGTGTAACTTGTTTGCAATTACTTCTTCCTAAAAGATGTATTGTTAATACTTTGTTACAGTGATATTGTATGACGTAACTAATCTAAATAACTAGCACCGTCCCCGAAAACGGTGCCAATGATGAGTGGCAAGGTACCCCTACACTCAACCATATGAATACGAGCGTTTCACGCACGATCCAATCGAACTCCGCAGATGGGCTAGTTGTGGTATCGAGATAGTTACTCGCTGATCGTAGTTTGCTGTCTTCCCACCTGGACTAGTATTTGCTTTGTCACGTATGGTTTAGTCCAGAGTGAAGTGTATGATATAGTTTCTAACCTAGTGCTACTCCTGGAGGCAATGGAAAATAACTTGTTAAACTAAGAGGAAAAGGGAGAGAGAGAGTTAAGCTAGCCTAAGTGTGATGAGCATCCGTTCCTTAATCATCCGTACACATCTTGGACCTTGTGCATGACTACTACTAGGATTACCAAGCACATGGCCTAGGTACGCTACTGGGATACCAAGTAGTCATACTTGAATGCTCATGATTAAGTCGTACTCATTCCGTGTTTAAGGAGTTAGGGTGAAGAGATATTAACTATGAAAGCAATAAATAACAATAACAATTAAATAATTAAACTAAGTGAATGTTGCAATGATGAAGTAATCTTGATCTTTATTTTCAATCATGTGCGTGTCCAGGTACATCACACTTGAATAAAGGTGTCGTATAATTACAATTATCACACTACGAGCATGCACTAGGGGAAAGGGTTGAGAAGAAAAACTGACAAAAAGATCCTACTCTAATACTAAACTGACCTCTTTAACTCCTTGCGCCTACATGTGTATTTATAGGCCTGCACAGGAGTCACAATATTGCGCATCCGATATCGTAAGCCAAGTCGCGATATTGCGTACCTGATATCGTGTACGCAATATCGCAGGTGCAATATATCATCTTTATATTGAACTCCTTGAACATATAGCCAATATCAAACTTTAGAACTCAATGCTATCCATAGAAATCAAATCCTTAAGTTAGAGTTCCAAACCTAGACTTCATTGTTAATACTTGAATCTGATAATACACTTAGCAACAATCTATTTAAACCTTTACATTGAACTAGAGTAAATTGATAATAAATTAAGTCGTTGAGTGGGAGCCGTAGATTATTTGGTGCACTCACATAATATACACCTAAAGGTTCTACGTTCAAGCCTGAATGACGTGACGTAATGCAATCTTTCTGAAAAAATTACCCTTAACTCGTCAAAACAAGGTTTGTGTTTGGTTCATGTCATTGTTTTTCTCTTGTTTAATATAAATGTTTTTACCGCGGTTACGTAATTGACAAAAAAAGTTGGTGTTTGGTTATCAGAATCCATTGTATACTATTTACGTTAATTTGTCTAGTAAAGCCGAATTTAGCAAAAGAAAAGCCTTTTCAATAATTAAACCTGTGAAATGTCTTTGTCCAGTTGCGTGCAAAAAGTACACCTACGCCGTTCAAATACGTTACGACCGAGGCTCTGCTCGATCCGATAATCCCACGGTGGGCAGAAATAGCAGTGTAATATGCCTATCGCAAAGAATGAAAAGCATTCATCACATTATTCTTCAATTGCTTGTTCGACCAAATCCTGCCGTTTTAATTAGGTTATCAGAAGTGGGCACATCATTCCATGGCTACCTATTTCGCAATTTCTGTTCATCTGGGAGTTACCGGGATATCATTGACCGATTTGTTGAAACAAAGGAAGTTCAGCCTTCCCTGCCAAGGCATATCGTTTCAAATTCAGGAATCGTTTGTACCCAGAAGCAGAAGCATGTCCAGACGCTTCTGCAGATATTTGACAACAGATCGGGTGAACAATCAATCTCCAAAAAATCCATAAGTAATCTTCGGGATGCATTGATGAATCGAGAATGTGAAGTTGGCATTGACAGGGTTTTAGATGAACATTCTTCCGTCGTGAATGCCCGTGGAAGCTTTGTATTCCTGCTTAAGAAATTGCAGTTGAACCCTGATATAGCTCTTCAGGTATCTCTTCTTTTTCCACGGCATGTTTTTTGGCAGCCACTTTGGAACCCTAATTTTTCTACTGTGCTATTTGATCTTGAAATATTCTTGAACATTGCGTGCCCAGGCAAGTAGTGAGTGGCATTCTCTATTTTCCTGAATTTTGTTACTTATTGCTTTTCGAATTATTTAAAATATTAGGCATTAGATAATGCATGATCACCTGTATGTTTTCAATCTGGAAAAGTCTCAGTCAGTATACCTAGAGGTTACTTTTTACAACATAGATTATTAAAAAATAATTGGCACCTGCCAACTCAAAAAAAAAAAAAAAAAAAAAAGCTGATTTTTTNAAAAGCTGATTATTTGCTGACACACACACACTCTTTCTCTCTGTTTTTTTAATAAATATTATTTTGGATACATTTGCATCTTAATATAATAGTACAGTTAAGAAAGTACAACGCATAGGAAACACAAAAAATGGAAATGCACACGTATTTATATACATTGACCCTCGCTTGACCTTGAAACCCACCTTAGCAGTCCTAGAAATGAGATTTCAAACAACTTTTATAAACGCTCGTTCCAGTTTATACATAGGAACCTGATCTCTGCATTTGGATCATTTGCACAAAATGATCCTTGCAAGTATTCTTTTTCAATTTTCATATTTGTGCCCGTTTTTGCTGAATAGGTGCTACATCCTGCTCTTGACAAGAGGGCAATAAACCCTCTCCTCTGGTGCAGGGACACCTTTTCCAATCTCCTTGTTCTTCCCTACTTGTATGTTTTGCAGGTTTCAAGCTCTATGGGGACATCTTGGAGGTCAAGGAGATGTCTTGTCTGGGAGCTGGGACTGTGTAGAGACATCTTAAATTCTGAGGAGATGTCTTGGCAGAATTGAGACTTCTTAGAGGAGATGTCTTGCCTTGTGAAAAGATGTCTTGGATTAGACATTTCTCAAATTGAGGAGATGTCTTCCCCATGGAGGAGATATCTCCCAAAAATAGCTAACACCCCCATCTGTAACGAAAAGATTTATGCTAAATTAGCTCATATGAGCTATGCAATGTGGGATAGGTGACTTAAGTGGTTAGTTCATGATCTCGTTAAGTAAGAGGTTGTCAGTTTTACAGTTAAGGCATGGTTATATTCCTATATAATTCTTCCCATGTATCCTCCACTGTGGTTTTCTACTTGTTTTGTTCAATTGCAGAGGGCAAAACTTGCTCCATAATTATTTTTAGTTATGCTAAGAGAACATTGCCATTTGAAGGATAAAGTTAAAAGAAAGATATCATCTCTTTCTCTGTAGTGATCACACTTTAACATGATTCTAGATTTTGGAAAAATAGGTTTATAATGGATGGTTGTGATAGAACTTTAACTAAGGTCCTATGTTATTTTTGAGATGGAACTAATTTTTTTTCTTCCTTTCAGATCTTCAATTGGAAACGAAGTCAGCCTGGTATCATCCTTACCCTGGAAGAGTACTCAAAAGCTATTGCTGTTGCTGGAAAAGCTAAGCACATTAGTTTGGCTATTGAGTTATTTGAAGAGATGAAGCTGAGAGAAATAGAGATGGGAGCCTCTGCTTACAATGCTTTGATGATTGCATATGTTTGCAATGGGATGAACAAAGAAGCAGTGTCCTTGTTTGAAAATCTAAAGCAGGAGACAAATTGCTTTCCTACAATAGTCACTTACAATATTCTATTATCAATATATGGGCGTTCTTTGCTTGTAACCCATATGGAAATGATTTTTGAGGCAATTTGCCTGGAAAATCTTACTCCTACAGTCTATACATATAATATTCTTATTGCTGGCTATTTGACTGCCAGGATGTGGGATAAAATGGACGAGTCATTGAAAAGTATGAAAGCTAGTTTTATAGAACCAAATATGGAAACATACTCCTTGTTGGCAAGAGGCTATGCTCATTCTGGTAGATTGAACGAAATGGAAGAGGCTTTTAGTCATTTAGAGGATCGTGAAAACACACTTGACCTGCCTGTACTGTTAGCAATAATACATGCATACTCCAAAAGCAATCAAACTGACAAAATGATGAAGATTGAACGATTGATTGGGCATATACCCAAAGGACATTACAGACCATGGTTAGATGTTTTATTGATCAGAAATTATGCAAATACAGACTCTGTTGAAAAAATGGAAAACTCCATCCGTAAGGCTTTGGAACGGAAGACAGTTATCACAGCAAAAAGTGTGCCACATTCTGTTTCAGCTTGTTATTTTAGATGCAATGAAGTTGAAAAGCTGGAAATATTTGTTAAACAAGCAGCAGCAGCTGGGTGGCTATTGACCCGTTCATTATATCATTCTAGGATGGTAATGTATGGACTACAGAATCGTTTGAATGAAATGGAAAATGTTTTTGCAGAAATGGTTGCATCTTCTTCTCTTTGTCCCACAAAGAAAACGTTTTTGATTCTATACAAATTTTATTGCATGTTTAATAAAGAAAAGGAGTCAAACTGGACTCTTAAAAGAATGAGGGAGGCAGGATTTTCCCTCCCTGATGATTCCAAAAAACGTTGGCTTCAGATATCATATTGATCTGTGGACGATAGACCAATTTAAAGCTAATCCATATGTACACAATTTGTTTTTAACAGCTACGAGGGATTCATGGAATTGATTCTCCGTGTCCATGATATAACAATTACAAAGTCCGTGTCTTCGATGTCAGAGATTTAAGTCTGCAATTCTGAAAAATGAGTCTTAATTCTGCTGTCAAGTGCAACGAATGAGCAGCTTTTACATCGAAATTGTTTGATTCACTGCATTCATCATTGGTAATGGTCCAGTATCCATGTCTCGGAGTTGATGAATTTTGCTATTTAATTGTATCACAAGATAAAAATTGTTTATTCTGTGAAAATCTATTTTTACAGGCGGGCTGAATTGACTAGAAAGTCATTGAAGCTGCCCGTGCTTTAGGAATATGATAAATTGAATCATCCTTTAGAATCTAATTGATAAATGAATCACTACAATGCTTTTTAGAATATTATTCTTTGTAATTCATATATTCTTCTTTCACTTGGTACTTGTATCCTTCCAAGAACATGGCTTCAAAGAAGTACCAGCTGCATATCTCAAATAAGCAGCAGCAACTGACTCTTGTTTACCTACCCATTGGCCATGGCCTTTCTAAGCTGCTTCTGCAACGATCCAAATAGGTTGTGCAGGTATGATCCGTTCATTACTGGTTGACGGATCCTATGTTATGCCTTCAACCAGTGGCCTCTGCCACCAGAGATTAGTTGGTGTTCTCATCTTAGCGGGACACAGAATATCCCATGACCTTGGACAAGAAAACCTATTGTTTGGAGCCTTTGCAGAGGTTGGGTATTTTGCATTATTAATCATTGCAAAGATTGAAGCGTGACTTATAATGCATGAATGAAAAGTAGGTATGCTGTTTCTTTTCCGCAATAATAATCAGAGAAGTGTGACTATTATTGCTAGAAGGGCCATAGCTATAACATGCATTGCTGGTTTTCTTCTGTCAAATACATTTAACATGTAACTGACTCTGCCTCTCAGTTTTGTTTTCTGAACTTTGACGGTATCAATTCATCGGTTTCATGAGGTTTGCAAACGTTGTTCTTGAGCATGAGCTTAATTGCAAAGATCCAGTTGGTCACGCAGGTAATATTAATAGACTACTGGTAGCTTAGTTAACCAGCGTAGATGTTTCTACTTACGAAAGAGAGATCTTGCTGTACCTGGTAGTTTAATGTTCACAACCATGATTATGTTCATGTTTTAAACTTTAACATAAATTATAAGTTACAATTAATTTTGTATGTTTATGTCGTTTCATTTAAAAGTTTTTTGACAGGATAATAAGTTAAAATGAAGATGAATATGTCAAG
Organism: Gnetum montanum; assembly: GCA_015680685.1. Taxonomy (NCBI): domain Eukaryota; kingdom Viridiplantae; phylum Streptophyta; class Gnetopsida; order Gnetales; family Gnetaceae; genus Gnetum; species Gnetum montanum. The sequence continues at coordinate 129,659 of MNCI01013699.1, forward strand.
AGGTATAATTCATTTAGTTAGAGCTTGTGGATTGTGATTATGCAAGTTCACAAGTTCAATTACAGGGAAGCAATGCTGAGACACTTGCTATGTTTTACAATGATGCAGTACTGTGGGCCTGTTTTACAATGATAAATGCCGAGTATTTGGACTGTTTTAGAACTTAATCTCATTTGATAAATTTAAGATATAGTGGAGCCCGATGCTGTCTTCACTGGGTCCTTTCTTCCGTGGATTGTCCTAATGGGTTCCTTTCATCGTCATATATTTCATGATGTAAACACATGCCATGCTAAGTCATGCTATGACCTGTTTGTCACGCTTTAGGAAAAACAGGCAAGGAACGATGTAATTTGCTCCCATTTGTATGAGAAATGCAATAGAAAATAATCTGTCTCTTAACCGGAAATAGTGATATTTTCAAGTAATTATTCTCCTGCTTGTACAGATTTATTATGACTTATAATTCATATAAGAGATTGAGAAAATAATTCAGAATAAGCGTTTTCAATCACCATCTTGGTGGTAGTTCCACTCTGCTCCAAAGTAAGATTTTCTATTCAACGGATTCAAGGAATTTATTTCAAAGTTTATGAACAGCGAAAATTAGTTTCAGTTTTGATACTGAGGTGCTACGAATTCAAGAAGATCAATGAGCACTGGGATCAATTGAACAAAACTTGCGGTAATCAATGAAGTAAATTGATTGAAAACCACCATGAAACTTGCACCGACGAAGTCTAATGACAATAATACAGAACACAAATGTAGAGAATTCATAAGCTCGTATGTGAAGAATATAAATACAATTACAATTTGGTGAGACATGAGCATCCACAATTTCAATTACTAAGAAAAACAAGAATGAAGAGGCATCATCATTATTCCACTTGGTCAGAACCAAAACTAATTTTTTGAGCAACCATTTCACATCAAGGAAGTGTTAATTATCAAGAAAATCACATCAAGGAAGTGTTAATTATCAAGAAAAACAAGAATGGAGAGGCACCATCATTATCTCACTTGGTCAAAACCAAAATGAATTTCTTGAGTAACCATTTCACATTAAAGAAGTGTATTGATCTTTGAGTGGCAAAATACATTGGTGATTGTTGTCTTCTGTTTTTCCACTTGTAACAAAAAAAGCACATACTAAGAATTCGATTTGTTTGAAAACATAATCAAGTTTTTCTTTAATTAAGCATAACATACTAGTAAAGGCATAACATGGGATGACATGTATGTATGTGTGGCCTATAGAGTTGTTATTTATTTATTATATAAAGAATTATTTATTAAGGGATTTTTTTATGATTTTAAATATATAGAAATTTGCGCAATTAATAAAAGTTTGAGTAATATATATATTTTATAAATTAGAGGTTCAATTCTAATGGATTATTGTTGAAATATATAAAGCATTCTAAAAGAAAATAGTTGAAATTGTTTTGGTCCAATAGATTTATATGTTTAATAGTTTTTAGTTTAATAGTCTTTAAAGAAAGGATTTTTTAAAAGAATTCTAAATCATCAAATATGATAAAGATGAAATATTTTTTTTTAATATTAATTTATTCAAGTTGTTAAGCATTAATTTTTGTTTTGCAAGTGCATCAACATTACAATCAACAAAGTTGAAAAAAGCTTTTAAATTAAAAGAAATGAAGATTATAAGTGTGGGTGTGTTGATGGTTATTAAATAGTATAAATAGTGGGGGAAGGGGAAAATAATTGTAATATAATATAGGTATAACCTAAGATATATAACTTAGCATTGCCCACCAAAATCAAACCTATGACTTTGACTTGGAACTTTCAAATCAAGAGTCTTTACTACTAGGCTAACACCTCAATGTTCAAAAAGTATAAATAATGATAAAGAAAAAGTAATAATTCAAGGTCAAAAAGTCACTATGAACAATTCTACTGCCTAGGGTTAATGCTCCAATCACATGTTGAAATTGACAACTCAATCCAATTGGGTGAGGGATGAAGGAAGGTGGGGGAGGGTGTTGAAACCAAAACATTTTTTAAAATAATATTTACCTTAAGACATATACATAAATTAGAACTTTATAACTTAATATTACTGATTAGAATCAAACCCATAATTAGGAGCTTCCAAATCAAGAGTCTTATTACTATGTCAATACCTCATTGTTATTTGTTTATAATTATTATAATATATCTTGTTGGATATATGTCTTAAGATGTGCCTATAATTAAATTATTTTAGGTTCTAACTCCCCCTCCTAATTGACTACCTAGGCCAATGAGAGATGACTCAATTGGTTATCTCATTGTTAAGTATTTGTACTATTTTACGTTTAAGTCACACTTAAGGCATCTTCATATTTTACTAAGTTGGAGTGAGGTTAGAGGAAGTTTTATTTAATGATACCTTCAACTTCAAAAATATTTTCTTTACTTTTAGAGTTGCTTCTTTCTCCTTCTTTTTTATGCCATTTGGAAATTTTAATGTAATATGGTTTATCTTTAAAATTCTTTAACTAATGATCTCCCTTTGTTTGCTCCATGTGACATCATTCAACAACTCATGATTTAATTGCAACCTTGAATGTATCTCTTTTCAATTTTTTTCTTTTTATTTATAGGAAGCTAATGAATCATCAATAAGACAAGTTGCGTTAATGCATACCCATTGTTGTAGCTCCATCGACGTATCCCTATCGATGCATGCTATGATACGTTGATACAAATACATTGATGCTGATGCAGTGACTTCCTATATAATTGTGCACACCCGTTGCATTTATCACACTTTATGGTCTTAGCCTTAGCCAAATTTTTGCAGTTTTCTTCTACAAAAGTTAGAATATTTTCCTTCTAAGTGCCCGCAATGTGGATTTAAGAGATTGTATGGCCCCTTTTTTGAGTGCATATATACTTGGACACATTTTCATGGATGGTAATAAAATCAAGATTTCTTCTATCCATTGCAATACTTAGATTAGCGTAATTCTACTTTTCAGCACTTTACTATGTATGCAATTTACATTGTTGTTCTTAAGGTATTAATGTTATCGTTCATAAGCACATGAGTATGACCACTTCAAGCATAACATATTAATGCTTAGTAATCCTAGTAGTGAATACTTGGTACACCCAGTAGTAGACACTCAGTAACTTAGTAGCATTAGTATAGGTTCAAGATGTGTACGACAAGTGGAAATAGATACTCTACATTAGGCTAGTTAGATAATGAAGTAGTTAATTAATTCAATTATTAAATTTTTATTCATTTGACCATTTAGCAATCAAGATATAAAATTATAAAAATAGATATCTTATGCCTCAACCACACTTGATCGTATGCATAGACTAACACAAGTGTGGATTGAGAAGATAACGACTTACAACTATGTAATTCACTGTTCATGAAATTTGACTAGATCATGTGTGAATGCTTGTGATTCGTATGGTTGGACATAGAGATTACCTACCGCTCATCATTAGAATCATTATTGAGCACTTAGTTTAACTAAGTGCACTATGTAATTTTAAATAGTGAATCCAAATAAAATCGTTGCAAGAAAAATATAACAAGTTATCCTTTGATCAAAATACTAATAATAATAGTATTATACTAAGGTACACTTTATAAAAGTTACTAAGATGGCTTCTTCTTGCAGGAATAAATCTCCACCACATGTAGATGATTCCAATCAATAGCAAGATAGGACTATTGGTGAAAAGCCTCAACAAATGAGGGAAGATTATGCCTATCCAGATCCCTACTATTTGGATTTCACTTTTATCCTTCATCAAGATGAGTAGTTATGCTAGAGGGATATGAAAGGCAATGTTGTGTTATCTCCCAATCGATTTGTTCCTACCATGCTCATGGCCCAATTCATAAGGTTAGACATTAAATCAGCAAGGCTAGAGTATGAGGCAACAGATCATGCCTCTAGAGACTATTAGCCCATAAAAGCATAACTCAAGAAAGATAGATGCATGGAGCCACACTATGAAGCCTCCAAGGGCAAGAGGGTCTCGACACCATTGTTTTCATAATCACAGAAAGAGAACCTTGATTTTGTCTCAAGACTCTCTCAATATACATATTCTCCTCCTTCTATTGAGGATGATACCCTTCACCAAAGGTTGTAATCAACCTTGGAGAATACTCAAGGTAAGGGAAGAAAAAGTTCAAGGTCCAAAGAACATCAAAGCAAAGATCTCATAGTTGTTCTTCCAAGGAAAAAGAAAAAGACAAAGATAAGAACAAAGAACAAGCAAAGGATCATAGGATAAAGACTAATAGGCACTGTTCTCCTAGTCCACCACCTTCACCATCTGATGAATGGTGAGGTACCCTTACACTTAACCATACGAATATGAGCATTTCACACACGATCCGGTCGAACTCCGTAGATCGGCTAGTTGTGGTATCTAGACAGTTACTCATACTCATAGGTTGCAGTTCACTGTCTTTCCACCTAGACTAGTATTAGCTTTGTCACGTATGATTTAGTCCAAAGTGAGGTGTATGATGTGTTTCTAACCTAATGCTACTCCTGAGTATAATGGAAAATAATATTAACTAAGCTAAGAGAGAGAGGATGAGAGAGAATCTAAGCTAGCCTAATTGCGATGAGCATCCATTCCTCAATCATCCATACACATCTTGAACCTCATGCACGACTACCACTAGGATTACCAAGCGCAGATCCTAGGTATGCTACTAGGTTGCCAAGTAGTCACACTTAAATGCTCGTGATCAAGTCGTACTCATTCTGCGTTTAATAAGAGTTCAGGGTAAAGAGATGTTAACTATGAAAGCAATAAATAATAATAAAAATTAAATAATTAAACTAAGTGAATGTTGCAATGATGAAGTAATCTCGATCTTTATTTCCAGTCATGTGCGTGTCCAAGTATGTCACACTTGAATAAGAATGATGTACAATTACAATCACCACACTGTGGGCATGCATTGAGAAATAATTCTAACTCTAAGAAGGAAAAAATGCAAGAGTTTAGGTAAGGAACTAAGAACCAAGTCCTAGAACAAGGAAAGTCACATCTTATTTATAGAAATTGAGGTAGGCTGCAATATCGCGTACACGATATCATGTAGCTGCGATATCATGACTGCTGTAATATCATGGCTGCGGTATCATGGCTGTGATATTACAGCCAAAAAATTCATGACTCATCATAGCCCCACGACTGAATGAAAACTCATTCTCGAGTTAAAGTGAGAACAAGCTCCATTGATTACACAGTGGATAGGTATGGGATTATTGACTAACTAGAATGGATTCATGCCGCAGTGTGGAGTCAGAACAAAATTGAGACACAACACAAAAGAAAATTCTATGATTACAAAATTGGATGGAACTCATGTAGTTCCTAGTGGCGGTGGCTCCTCCATGGACGTCTTTCTCTTTTCTTGTGCTCTAGGTCTTAGGATTTGATGGCGTTGAAGTATGGCCTGGAGTTTCTCCTCTTGTAAGGCCTTGAGTGCCTTGGTGTGCGTGTAAGTTTGGGCTTGTGACATAGAGGCATCCCAATCAGCCTTCTCTTTTTCTTCCGCCACCCTTTTATTCTCTGTCAATAGTTTATTAAGTTGCTCAGTTCTGAAAGTGTCCAGCTGGTTCTGAGCAACCTTTGGCCCTATATTCAGAAGGTTTAATACTTCCGAAATGGCTTGAATAGAGAAATCAACAGTCACACCACAATTGTTAACCGTGGTGCCTTCTTCTTTATTATGCCAAAATTGGTACGTTTTCCCTAAGTACTAGGCACCGCTTTCAAAGAGGGTAGGCCATAATGGAGACCCTTTGAGGTGATCCCTAATGGCCTCCAGAGCAAATTCTATGAAAGGTTCAAAGTTTAATTCCATGATCACTACAGTGAATATGGACCTTTCATGGATGGTCTAAACACAATCCTAGGGCAATGTGAGATATCGTCCCTATTCAGATGCTGTTGTAGCTCCTCCTTCTGCTTGCCTTGATTGTACAGTAGCAGGGTCTTCTTGGTGGATACTAAATGATTGTTCCTCCTACTCTGCATGTTGTTCGGCAAGAACTTGTCCTTCACCTCTCCTATGTCATTTGATTGCACCTTGAGCAGGACCTTCCTGTTGTCCGTGTTTTGGGGCCATCTGCAATCACACAGGGCCAATCATTAGTAAGGTTGTTTTCGAAGTTAATTTATACCTTACTGCTTACCTTAATTAATTTATTTTATCACCATGTGATGTTTTCTGAAAGATTATAATAGTGAGTCCTTTTTACTTAGGTGGTTTCCAAATTAGTTTCCCGGTATAACTAAGGGGATGAAATTATTTTTGGCACATTTATCCTTAATGTTAGAACTAATTATCATTGATAATGTCCTTTGGGCGATGATAAATTTCAAAAAAGTTATACACTCTTTGGCATGTGTCCCTTCCCCACGACTAAGTGGAACACTCCAGGTTCAAGTAGGTTCAGACGGAATGAAAATCAGAGTACCAGCAAGTGAGATATAGGTATAAAAGCAAGGGTTTCACAATTGCAAGTCGTAGAGAAAAATTTGAAAAACTCTCCTGCGTGAATAGTGGAAAATGATGGTAAGTGTTACGGGGGGTGTCACGTATATATATTTTCATCGAAGTTAGGGCACTTAGAGAATGTACCGAATTTTTAATATTTTTTTTTTGAAATTAAACGATGTAAACTAAGGACATATGGACGATTGTTAAAGGGTTCCAGGGTAATTCAACTAGTTCTGAAGGTATGAAAATTATGATGGTCTGGAATTTATCAATAAGGACCTTGGATTGTAGAGAAAAAGGCTATGTGATGGTTCATAGGAACGTTGAATCGGAGGAATAGTAATAAGGAAAAGAAAATCATTGGCAATATGCTAAGGGTAATAAATGGTATGTGGAAGATGGGTCATGAGTGCAAATTACAAAAATTACGCAAGTGGTTCCTCCCCAAAGTAGGTTCCAACCTTTAATGCCCTTGCGTAACCACACTTAAAAGTGTCTGTGGGCACTCGAAACGTTAAATGTAATCCGCACTGGTTCCACAAAACACACACATGTAAATATCATCGAGATGAGGTAAGAATTCTACGCTATACGAGACACGAGCTACAATTACATGGACAACGAGATGAGATGGGGTATAGAAGGGATTGTAGAGATTGGGACATGAGGTAACTGACCTAGGGCACAATGAATCCTACATGTAAAACATGATTAATGTGTCATTAACCCGTCGTTCCAAGATCAGGACCAAGTCCATTCCTCT
>MNCI01013699.1:149582-202093 GCA_015680685.1 Gnetum montanum
TGCTACCCGCTTAATAAGCTCTTGGATTTGATGGATTCATAGTTCGTATAATTGACCTTGCGTATACATTCCTAAGGTCTCGTTGCATCACAAAGGCCATTAATGATATGGTACATTAGCCTTTCCTCAGAAAACCCATGGCCTAGACAGTTGTTTAATAGTGCATAATATCTTTCTAAGGCCATGTCCAAGGGTTCATGTTATGCTTGTTTCCATCCTTGGATTTGTTTCCTCAAGGCTAACACTCTTGCATAGGTTTGATATTTTTTGTTAAAGACTTCTACCATTGTTGACCAACGTCGTATTGAATTTGGTTTTAATGATCTATACCATACTTTTGCTTGGTCAACGAGTGTCATGGGAAAGAGCTTAATTTTTTGCCACCTATTATCAATGTTGTTCCGTGTGTAGGCATCGTAGAAGGCTTGTAAATGTTGATATGGATCTAAGTCATAGCCTCCTGAAAATTCAGGGAAGTTGCTTAAATTGAGCCTCACAAATACAAAATGACTCTCTTTATGATGCCTACGTGAGATTCAAACAGCCTCTTGTATTTGTGTTAAGCTTGTAGTGGCCAGTAGGGGTTCATCATCATCGGGTAAGTTATGCTTTCGTGTGTTGTGATGATGTTGTTTCCATTCATGTTTATAAGAAACCCCCACTTTAGGTTGTGTACTCCAATCTTGATCGTCATATAGTTCATTGGTTCTCCAATCTTTAGGTCATGTGTGTGTCCAAGTACGTCACACTCGAATAAAGGATGTCGTACAATTACATTCACCACACTACAGGCATACACTGGAAAAAATTCTAACTCTGCAGGGATAAAACTACCAAAGTCTAGCTACAATCTAAATATAAAACTAAGAAACAAGGGAGAGCCACCTCTTATTTATAGAACAGGCTGTAGGCTGTGATATCACGTACGCGATATCGCAGTAAAGGATGCGATATCGCGATTGCCCCAAATGACGTCTCATCAATAAAGCTAGAGAAGAAGCAAGCTCCGTGCATTGCATATAGTGACATTGGGTGCCATTATGTTCAAAGGATATGGGCCATGAAAGGTACCTTCATCACAACATGCAATAAGTGTGTCGAGGCATCAAATGTTCAAAGGTGCCTGTATGCAGCAGCCATAGAGTAGGATGATTAACTACAAATAATAACTCTAAATCCAAAATATGTATGAAACCAGTGGAGCTTCTCACAAGTGCCTATATAGAAAACATGAATGGAATGGAGAAAATTCATTACTAACTCTCCCACAAAAATTTAGAGATGAATTGGGAAAAGTTAGAAATCCCTATTGATTTCATGTAGGAGCCCTTTGAACTTAACTTTTTATCAACAACATTAGAATATGCTTTTCTTGATAATGGCAAGCTAGTAAAATAGAAAAAAAAAGCTATTGCAAGTAGTGAACAAATGACCAACAACCTTTGCATGATCATATCATGAGCTAATAGGAATTGATCAAAGGATATGCCAACATTAGATCTATATAGACTCCTCCAAAAAAGGTTGAATTTGAAGCTCAAGCAAGTCATTAAGTACGAAGTGGAACAAATTCTTAAGGTTTAATTCATCTATCCTGTAGTATACATTGAGTGGGTCAACCCACTCATGATCATGCCAAAGAAAGAAGGAAAATGAAGAGTCTATATAGACTTTAGGTTGTTGAACATGACAACATTTAAAGATCATTTTCCATTGCCATTTTTGGAGCAAGTGTTGTATACAATAGTAGGGCACAAATATTATAGTTTTCTAGATGTTTATAGTGGTTATAACCAAATTCAGATAGCACCAGAAAATTAGGCCAAAACAACCTTCACAAATCTCTAGGGGACTTTTGCATATAAGAAGATGCCCTTTGGCCTTTGTAATGCCCTTGTAACTTTCCAATACCTAGTACTTAGTATTTTTTAGTAGCAAATCAGTAGTAGTATGAAATTCTTCATGGATGACTTCTCCACCTATGGTACCAACTTTGAACAAGCCTTAGACCATTTGGAGCAAGTGTTGAAGCACTGTGTGGAGAAAAACTTATGGATCAATTAGTAGAAAAGTCATTTGATGGTCCAAGAGGACATAGTCTTGGGGCATTGAATTTTAGTAAATGAGATTGAATTGTAACTAGAAAAGTACAAGTCCTCCAAGGAATCACCAGGCAACCACAAACTATAAAAGATACAAGGTTATTCCTTGGCCACACTAGTTACTATAGAAGCTTCATTAAGAATTTCTTCAAAATTGCCAAATCGTTGGTGAAGCTTACAAAGAAAGATGCACCTTTCAACTAGACCAAGGAATGCAAATAAGCATTCTAGTAGTTAAAGCAAAAGCTCATAGAAACTCCCATTCTACATGCTCTAGATTAGTTTGGACCATTCCACATAATGTTGGATGCATCTAAATACACATTGGAAGTAGTGCTTACATAATTGGATAACCAAGAATGCATTGTGGATGCACAACTAAAATACATCATCATTGAGAAGGAACTTATGATGGTGGTATATGCTTTGGAAAAATTCAAGAACTATGTGCTTAAATATTGAATTTGTGTACACACTAACTATGGTGCCATTGGTTTCCTAATGAATAAGCTAGTAGTGAGCCCCTATGTCATACTGTGGCTAGTGATTTTTAAGAATTTGTTCTTACCATGATAGACAAGAAAGGAACCAAGAATGTAGTCATCAATCATTTATCTCAGTTATGATGGAATAACAAGAAGTATGAGGAGCCTTTATCTGATCAATTTCCAAATGAACTCCTCTTTGCTAAATCCATCAAAATTCAAGAACCTAGGATTACCAATTGGTATGATGAATTTCTCTCTTACCTTCTCACTTAGGAGACTTCGATAGAATCGGATAGCAAGAAGAAACACCAATTTCTTTACTAGGTCAAGCATTACATGGAAATACAAGATAACCTTTATAAGGTTTGTGTCAATGGCCTAGTTCGATGGTGTGTGCTTGATGTTGATCAGCTATGCATCCTCTAAGATGCTTATGAGGGTCCTTGCAGGGCCATTATGCAAGAAGAAGGATGACACAAAGATCCTCATGGCAAGATACCTTTGGCCAACGATCTTCAAGAATGCTTACCATTTCTTCCATTCATGCAAGAGATGTGAACAAGATGGAGGAATGACCATATGAATAAAAGGGCTTCAACAGTGGATCCAACCACTAAAGGTTTTTCATCTTCAAGGAATTTACTTCATTAAACCCATCACTTTCATGACAAATGGGAAGGAGGCATATATCATTGTTGTTGTTGACTACTACACCAAGTGGGCTGAAGCTGCAATGGTATTAGACTATACATCCACCACTTCAGCTTGGTTTGTATAATAATAGGTGGTTAATAGGTTTGGTGTGCCTAGAGTAGTTATTTTTTACAATGAAACATACTTTATAGGGTCTACTTTTTGAAAATTAATGCAACTCTTGGGGGTGCAAAATAAATTTACAACCCCCTATCATCCCCAAGCTAATAGTCAAGCTAAAGTTACCAATAGGGAGATCACTAGGATACTAACACAAGCCAAAATGGAGTACAAAAATTAACAGTGCTCTCTGGGCATATCATTCAACTTGGAAGCTTCTTATAGGCTACTCTCCTTGAGTTAGTGTATGGAAAATTACCAAAACTTCTAATCCAAGCTGAACTCTGTACACACACAATGGTCTACAAGCTTGACCTTGACATTAATTTAGCCCAAAAAGAATGTCCAATGATACTTAATGTGCTAGATGAGAATTGAAAAGTAGTCCTAATGATGAATGAAGTGTATAAGGCACACTCCAAACAACATCATGATGCACGGATAAGAAGATTTCAATTCCAACTTGATGATAAGTTTCCCATGCATGTGCCACAACACACTAAGTTTCAAACATTATGAAAAGGATCTGACATCATACATGTAACTTTTCCTTCCAAGGTCTTGATCATTTACCACCTATCCAGCTCTCAAACATGTTTGTTGTTAACATACAACAACTTAAGCTATTCCTAGAATCCTGAATAACCAATAACACCAACACCTTTGGGCAAGAATAGGCATGCTCTATTTTTTGGATCTCCTCCTCTCAACATAGTCGTGGGGGAGATGGTTATCCATACTAACATCTTGATGAGGCTAACCAATTTTACACCTTTTTGTTTTTCAACATTCTTTATATGTTTTTAATTTTCTTGAATATTTAATTGATTATATATATATGTATATTCTTTTCTTTTCTTTCCATCTAGTCTTGTTGGAAGTCCTTGATTTTTTTTATTGCTATTGCAAACTATGGAAAGTTATGAATGGAAGCTATCAATATTATGATTGACTAACCAAAAGGCCAATTTTTCTCTTTAGATTATGCTCTCTACTAACAATTTGTCAATTTTCTAGTGGTAGCAAGCAATGAGTTCATGACATCCACCCATTCTATTTGATTCCATGGGAAATCTATATCTTGGAAGCACAAAGGTTCTTTCACATTTCAACTTAAAAGTACTTAATGATCTTGATATCCAACAAACTAAGAAAGAACCAAGTGGGAATGGAAAAGGATGTGATATTAAGGGAATTTGATATGGTTTCTCTCAACATCATACTTAAGTTCTATGATGCTCCACTAGTATATCATCACTCTTATTATTGACCATAACAAGAAGCATGTCTTTGCATGGTGTGGTTCCCATGAAAAAAAAATCCCAACATAGGAATTCAAAGCACATCCCTTAGACTCAATAATGGATTATAAGCACTAGTTATGAGTTTGAAAAGACATCTTACCCATGCTTAAAGGCACCCCTCTAATTAAGGCCCTCTCTACTTCCTTCTTCTCCTAGAGTGATGATTGTTCTTTAGGGTTTTCATAAACTTTTGATTAATGTAGAACAAGCATATGTCAATGTGAGATCATTGAAAGTGGAATGGACTTGGTCTAGATGTGGAATGAACTAGAATTAGATCATCTTAATTACAATTTTCACTAATAACCTCATGTAACAAGGATGTCGATTGTCTCTCCACTGTTCTCTCTCTATAGTATTCATTCATATCATATTCTACCAACTCACTGCCTTACATTATCACAAATTGTTCAGTTTTTTTTAGATAGCATAACCCTGGGATAATTACCTTCATGAATATGAATTTTAATGTAAACCAACCATTCATCATCCTTGGGGCCCATGGAATCTTTGTGATGAAGGTATGCAAGGGCATAATAGGCCTATGCCTACTTTGGGGAGGACCCACTTGCATTCCTTTGGTGTAACTTAAGTTAAATTTTCCACCATGGGTCGCTTGCTTGATCAATCATCCTAATAGCATTATAACATCCATATTTTCTCTCCTTGACATCATAAACTAATTCAAATTCAATCAAATTGCTTCTCCTAGGCTAAACCTACCTTCTTTCATGTTGTTCCCACATTCTACATCTTTTTGGCTTTCATTTTGATCTTGTTTTGTTCCATAACTTGCCTGAAATTAGTTTGGTTCTCAATGGGAAAAATAGCTAAGAATAGTTGGATGCAGCCTTGTCGATTCAACACAAAAAATCTATAAATATGCATGATACATAGCTCATTTTCACCATTTTCCAAAAGTGCTAGAGGAATTTTTGTAATTTTAAAAAGCCTAGGAACCTTCTGAGCATCCTAAGTTCCAAACTGCTTATCCATTTTCACCCATTTTTTGACCCTTGGACTATTGGAGATGTGTTTTATGTTGTGGGGGACACACACCTTTGGTTTTTTCACAGAAAATTTTTCAAAATTTTTCTAACTCCCCATTATTAACCCATTAAAATAATATTAAATTCATTACCATAATGGATTGAGACCAACGAACAAACTTCAATAGCTAGGAATAAAATAATATTAAAATAATACACCTGGCTCGTGATCTTAAATAAGCATTTAAATGACAAATCCTTAACACCCAATAAATTAACATAACTTGATCTAACAAACAAAAGTATTCAATAACTAATGGTTATGAACTAAAAAGCTAATCATGGGTTATGTTTGTCATTGTAGATGAAACCTAAACAAGGACCACAAGTGGGAGGGCCCTCGTAGCCTAGGCAAAAGCAACCTTGAGGAGGAAGGGACTAACAACAGAAACAACCCCAAGAACAAGCAGCTGAGGTGATGCATGCTACCAAACCTCTTTAGGAGGAATCTAAAGTGGAATCTATAAGACGAGGCTCTTAGGCTAAGGCCTAACCTAGAGGTCACCCTCACAAAAGTTTGCTTAGAAGAGATTAGGACCAAGGAGATTCAAAGTTCCATCCTACAAGAGTTGAACTTTTGATCTTTCTTGAAGTTAGTACTTAAAAAAAAAAAAATCTAAAACCTAGTTATTACTCAACAATACTTACCTTGTGTATCTTATCATTAAAAATACCATTTCTATGTTATGCTTAAACAAAGTACCCACAATCATTTTTAGCAATCTACAAATGGAAAAAAATTATTATGTCCAAAGTCATTGTCGATTCAATCTGAATCGCTCCGTCAATTTAGCTTGTTTCATATTCGCCATGATAAGATCGCCCATTAAAGATTGTGCTTATATATAATATGTATATTATTGCTGCAACAAACATGGAATAAATTATTGTGACCAGAAGTAAAAGCAAGACGATTGCTAATTAACAACCTAAACGAAATATTTAATCCTCCAAAACTTTCTAGGAACGAGTTGCAACATTTCTTGGTGTTTTGTTTTCACTTTCCCACCCTCATGAGAACTGTGGTTAAACGCCTGTTTTGTCTGGCAAAGGGTGGCTTCGCAGCAAAGGTAAATATATTTAATTAGAACATTTTCCTCAAACCGAATGCTGGATCCCTAAATATCTAATTTGTTTGGTAAAGATCTGCTAGGTCCTGCACGTTGCAGGGAATCACTGGATGCTTTATTTACATCATAATGAGAGTAATTTCGATACAGATACATCTCCATTGTCGTCTAGTCCGGTTAGGATACCTGGCTTTCACCCAGGCGACCCGGGTTCAAATCCCGGCAATGNGGCCTTGACAACCTACCGCTTTATGTATAATGGAATTCTTAAATTTTNGTCAATAAAAAAAAGCAGGTTTTGAAAATCTACCGCTGCTGGGTTCAAATCCCGGCAATGGAATTATTAAATTTTTTATTTTTTATTTTTTATTTTGTCAATAAAAAAAAAGCAGGTTTTGAAAATCTACCGCTGCTGGAAACTTTAATTTTAATTTTGTTGATAAAAAAACACGCCTTGACAACCTACCGCTTTATGTATGTAAGGCATTAAATTTAATTTTGTTAATAAAAAAAGCAGGCCTTGATAATCTAAGATTGTATGTATGGAAACTTTAATTTTAATTTTGTCAATAAAAAAAACAGGCCTTGACAATCTACCACTCGAGATAGTCCATAATTTTTGTCAATAAAAAAAGCACACCTGGAAAATCTACCACTATATGTATGTAAATTTTAATTTTAATTTTGTCAATAAAAAAATCATGCCTTCACAATCTACTACTATATATATGTAAGCCCTTTTAGACACAGGGACAATCCATTTTCTGCAATGTTTGTTTTGAAGAGTTAAATATTTGATGCTATATAAGTTGGGATAGCATTTAATATTGATAAAGTGAAAATGGATCTTCTTATTAAGATTTTCTTTTCCATGCTATAATTTTCTTTTGAATTTTATGAATGACTAGATAACATATTGATTTAATTCTGAAACCTAGGTTCAAGCCTAGGTGCAACTATTTAAAAGAGGTTAGACTTTTGCTCATCCACTGTCCCTTCCAAAACCTACCAACCTTTGAATGATGATCCTTTATTGAAGGATAAACAATAGCATAACAATTGAGAAGAGAATTGCTCAAGTAAACATTGTGTTGTTCATCTAGGAAAGTTTATTTACATTTGAAAGGTATCCATTGCTCATTTCTAATATCAAGCCCTTGGTAATCCAATGCCTATGACAATTAAAGTGTAGTTTACAAATTCATTATAATATTGCTTTATACAAAGATCAAAAAAATTGAAGACAAAGAAATTTAATTAGGATTAAAGTGGATCCATAAGGTAATAGGTTCAAAGCCCACACTACTAATACCCCATGTTAGCTTGCAAGCTTAGGGCATGTTCCAAGCATAGATAAAGCAATTGAGTATTCTCTCAAAATGAAATATTAATCATGTAATAAAAAATATATTTTCAATTCAAGATCACAAGAAATAATTTAAAACACTGGTTTGCTGGTGTTGAAACCCCAAAATAATTGTAATATAGTTCAATTAAGATTTTACAACTCAACATTGCCAACAAGAATTGAACCCATGACTTGGAGCTTTCAAATCAAGAATCTTTTGTTTGCTAGTAAATAATATCTTATTTCTAAAAGGTTCCATTTTACAATGAATATATATTATGCATGGTTCTTTTGTTTGAACTTGAAGCCCAAAGCAAAACATTGAACATGAGTTTAAAATCATCAAATATTGAAAAATTACTTTCAAGTTTCTCAAATAAACACTTCCCTATTTTCAATTCAATAGTGGGAATACCTTAGCAATGTTGGGTACTCTCTTGTTTGAGATTAATACCCACCTTAAAATGATTGATTGAAAGAGCAACTTCATGTAATGGAACATAAAAGTTCATGTTAAATTAGTTAATCTTAAGCAAAATTAAGAAAGGAACTTATACAAGAAACATTTGGGGTGTTGGACTCCAAAAGAAAAAGAATGAATAACAATTAAAAAAATTTAGAGCACATTATATTATCAACATAGAAGAGAGAATATAAAGAAAAAGCCCATAGTTTTAGAGTTGTCTTTTCAAATTTTCATCCTTACAACCAATCATGATAATACATTGTTGAATCATAGTCAAATAAATTTACCCAACAATGAGGTGTTACCCTATTGGTTTAGGTCTTGGCCTAATAACCTTAGGTTACAAGTTCAATTCTACTAACTAGCATTGAGTTATAAACTTCTATAAATCTTGGGGTGTACCTATGTTTCAATTATTTTAGGTTCCAACAAATAAATCTACCAAAGCCTTATACATTTACTAAATAATTTATTCCTACAAAGCTACATCAACCTGGTGCTATTTTAAATTCACCTCTATTTATCTTGTACCTTAAATATTTGTAATCTCTCATTGCTAAAATTATTTTTGTACCTTGAATACTTATGACTTATTTGCCACAATTACCTCTATGTTTTGGAGGTTGTTAGAACTCCCAAAATGATTGTAATATAGGTACAACCATGGTTTAAATTCTTTGATGCTTTACATTTACCTCTATTTATCTTGTACCTTATATATTTATAATCTCCCATTACTTAATTTATTTTTATACCTTGAATATTTGTGGCTTATTTGCCATAATTGCCCCATATGTTTTAGGGGGTTGTTGAAACCCCAAAATAATTGTATCATAGGTACATCCTAAGACATATAATTTGGTATTGCCCATTAAAACAGAATCCATGACATGAAGCTTTCAAATCTTACCACTAAGCTAACACCTCATTGTTAACCCCTAACTTTTATTGTTCTTTGCTATCTAATAAAGATTGCGGGCATTTTATAAACATTGCGAGGCAAAATATTATCATACCTGCCAAATTGATGAGAAGTTAATGTACGAGGATGTATAAAACCTTTTAATAAATTCCGTCGAATCCAATCCGAAGACCCAATATTCTTAAATCTGCAGACAAAATTTCTGGATACTATGAAATTCTTATGTCTATAAAGAATTTCGAAAGTATTGGATTGAATTTAGTTTCACGGTTTTTTACGGGTCTCACGATTGAGCCTCTAAAGCATAGATTGCATGGACTGCAAGTTACAAGATAATATCATCCTTGCATAGACTGCAGAGTCCCAAGAAAATAGTTTCAAAAACGGAGAGAGATTTTGTTTAAAAAAAAAAAAAAGGTTAGTCAACCCAGTTTGTCTCTGATTCTCGTACCTGATTTCTATATTTCAGATTTTGTTTTCCACTTATATCAAACTATGGCATAGAAGCAGCACCCACTTTAGTAGTGGTAGAAAATGAAACAGCAGATTCACATGTTCAAGTGACATGAGGTCCCAGTAATGATGGAGTATCTCGGAGCTACATGTTCCACACCTCACACTGGAGGAATCAACGGCAGCTGCCACAGAAATTGCACCTACTGTCGGATCTGACACAGAAAGGTTAAAATCAGTCCCAAAATTATCACGTACACCATTTTTTATTGTCATTGTCAGCTATGAAAGGAACATTAATGGACTGCACATCATTAAATAAGACTCAGTTCAAGTTGTAATACCCTGCATTGGGATACATTAGACTTAGATGAGATATTATAAGTGTAAATTTGGTTGATTTATCCCTTGTTACAAGAACATTGAATAATTTTCTTAAAAACTTTTTCAAAACTCATAGCATGTATATTTCTACTCTCTTTCCTCCAACCCCTACCTTGAAGTATCTAATGAGCTCTAACAATTAGTCCAATGCATTGCATGTGTACTTTCCCACTCCCCATCTACCCTTAAGGCATTTCATAAGCTCTAATAATCAACAACTCATTTGGTATTGGGGGGTTCTTGAATTCTCCATGTGTGGGGCATAGTGTTTATAGGATACTTCATCTTTACATTGAACTCCAACATATAGCCAATCCAAAACTTTATAACTGATGAATCATGCAAAGGGTTGCATCGACGCATCCCTATTGATGCATGGGTTGATGCGTTGATGCATTGTCTGTCTTTGCCTATATAAATACATGTACCCATTGCATTTATGGCACTTTTGAATCAATAACTTCTTGTAATTTGTTTCCAAGTTAGAGTAGCTAAGTTAGAATATTTTCTAAGTGCCCACAATAGGACTTCAAGGATTGTATAGATCCTTATTTGAGCATCAATATACCTGAACACCTTAATGTGCCGACAATAAAGACGAGATTCTTGAAACTCCTTGTAGCACTTAAGAATAGATTAATGTTTACTTCCATGCATTTTATTATTTATGCACTTTAAATTCATGGCTTTAATTAATTAATACACATAAGTGCAACTGCCTTGAACATACCATTAACACTTGGCAATCCCAGCAATGTTATTGCTTGGTTCGCTAATGAGTGACGAGGTACCCCTATGCCCAACCATACAAATCACAAGCATTTATGCACGATCTAGTCGAATTTCGTGGATGGGACTAGTTGTGGCATCNTGCTAATGAGTGACGAGGTACCCCTATGCCCAACCATACAAATCACNGCATATTATTTTTATTATTTTATATTTTATTGTTCTACAATTAAGAATAGGTTGAAACTCAATTTATAATCAATTCAACTAATCTAATTGCTAATTAATAATCAACTACCCTAACATAAGTATTCGATCCCACTTCCCGTGCACATCCTGAACACATATAATGCTGCTGGGTTGCCAAACGTTAAGCATTGCTAGGATTACCAAGAGTCATATGCATGTTCAAAGTAATTGTACTTATGTGCTTAATTAATTAACATGCATTAAAATGTAAATATTAACTAAGTATATGAAAAGTAAATTGCATGGAAAGTAAATCTAATCTAATTCAAAGTGTTGCAATGAATAAGAATCAATCTCGATCTTATTGTTGTTCATGGAATATGTCTAAGTACATTGCCACTCAAATAAGACTTCATACAACTAACCCAGATCCACTTTATGGACATTCACTGACTGTTTTGTAAGATGACGGAATAAAACTGCAAGAGTTCAGCTACTCTATTGACAAAGCTATGAAAAACTAATGCAAAACTATTACCCAAATAGTGCGTCCAAGTGCTATATTTATAGGCTGGCCCATAACCCCTGATATTGGATATCCGATAACACATCTAAGGGCCCGATGTCAAGTATTTGATATTGGGGCTTCAATATTGGATATCCAATATCGGAGCTAGGCAAATCATGATTCATCATACCCCCATGACTAAATGAAAACTTGTTCTTGAGTTAAGAAAATGAGGACCAAGTTCCTTAATATTAGGAATGTATGGGATTATTGACTGATATGCAAACTATTGACTGATTCTAAGTGAGTGGATGCATACAAAATGATAGAGTGACAAAAAAGATTGGACAGGCATTGAAGATGACAAAATTTGTAGAGGTCTTTAAAAATTCGCTAAAGATTATTCTTCTTGTTCTTGCTAGCAGTGGCAAACTTTTAACCTTGATTATTATGTTGATGCTTTTTTGGTTATGTAGAACATTCTTGGAAGGTGGACTGAAATTTCTTCTCATCATCCCATGGATCTAGCAAGCATGCAAATTTTGAGCTACTATCTTGTATGTGTTACGATTTGCCCATGGTCATATCCTTTGTTGTCCCTCTCTTGGCTTTGTTTTCATGCTTGACAAAAGACCTTCTTCCTTAGGTGTTTCTTTTAACATCACTTGCAGTCACCAAAGGATCAACATTAGTTGTGGTAAATTTTCCTTAATAATTAAACCTTTTCAAATCCCTTAGTTTTCTTTTAAGCACAAGGTGATTATAGCATACTATGCCTAAGGCTATAAGGTAACTAAAATCATCAAGTTGTTCACATTATTTTGATCAATTACTATTAGTTACCATGATGTTCAAAAATAGGATGTTGGAAATTTTAAAGCAGGCCTCCCTAGCCCCCATGACTAATAAGTGTAACTCCAAAAGCACATAGGTTTTTGAATAATTAAAACCAAAGGTAATGGATATGGAAATAGAAAAGTAGGAAAAATTAATGAAATAGATGAAAAGTCCCAAAAATCATCCATAAATTCAGAGAAATCATCATTGATGTTCTAAAAGATGTGAAGGTTAGATCAAAGCCATAATCAACAAAAGTTATGTAAGTGGGTCCCTTCCAAAGCAGGCTCTTGCCATAATGCCCTTACATAACCACTTCTACAGATGTCCATGGGCACTTAAGAAGTTAAATGTAGACCATGCCTTTGTTCCAAATAACACACAACTGTCATGGTTAGGATGTTGCACTATACTACACAAAACCAAAAGGCTCATAATCGCATGTAGCAGTGAGGTGAATAATGGAATGAGAAGGGATTGCAGAGATTGGGATGTAAGGTACTTGATCATGCCCACAATAGGTTCTTATGAAAAGTGTGATTAAAATGATCAACATACCTATCCATCCAAGTTTAGATCAAGTCCATACCATGAGTAGTGACCTCACATTGATGTTTTCCACCCTACCAACCACCATGAGTCCACAACCACCTCAAAGAACAATCATCACTCCAAAAGGAAAAGAAAAGAGAAGAAGGAAGGAAGGGCCTTAGTTAGAGGGGTGTCTTTAGGCATGGGTAACATGTCTTTCCAACCCCATAACTAGTGCTTGTAGCCCATTATTGTGTCTAAGGGATGTGATTTGCATTTGCATCATTTTTTATTATTTTTTTATCTTTTCCCTTTTTTTTTGTATTTTTTGTTTTTGTTTTTGAATAGGAACAACACCATGCAAAGATAGAGCTTCCTTTTTATTGGTCAACGAGGGAGTGATGATACATTCTAAGAGAAGTCATAAACCACATGAAGGAAGTCAAGAAGAAAACCCAACAAGTTCCCTTGAGGTCACANTTTTACACAATCACTTACCCAATCATCTTGATAGCATAGCACAAAAAACCCAACACATAGCGTTGACTTCTACATCATGACTTGGCAATTTTATTAATAAAAACATAAAATACATTCATAAAACATAAAGAGAATGACTCAAGAAAAGAGAAAAATATAAAGAAAAGAAAAATATTAAGAAATGGAAAAAATATGAAGAATCAAAAAATTTCAAAACTGATAAGCAAATCAGTTACTTCCATGCATCTTTGAAATAGTTTTATATTCTCATTTTCAAGCCATTGGATGTCTTCTGGTTTAGTGCCTACTATGTAAACTAGCTTTTTCTCATAGACTTGCTCCTGAACTTTATGGTGGGTTGGGATAGGGGTTGTGTTAATATTTTGAACTTTCAGCACACAACTATATCCTTTATCATTATTGGTGATGCATGGATTCTTCTATCTCTTCACAATGATAGGTTTATCATTTATGTCTTGTGTTGGAGTGGTGATGGTTGTTAGCTCTTATGTAGGATTAGGAGACATCATTTTTGTGAGGAAGGTTGTTGTATTAGATTGGCCTTGTTTTGGTTTAGGTGATGTAGTAGGTCCATGAGTGTTTTGCCTTCACTTATGGCCTTTCCTCTAGAAGGGATGCTTCTGACATTGTGGTTGAGATCTACTAGTGTTATCATTTACATGTATGTTTGCAGCACAAGTGACATTCTCTCATTGATGTTGTGATGCTAAACCTTCATGTGTTGTTGGAGGTGACATATGGTAAAGGTGAGTATGAAAATATTAAGGATATGATGTAGGATGAGAGGTGTGAGATGGTGATCTTGGATAAGATGCTGTAGGATAATGATATTTGGGAGAGTGGTAGTAGTGATTTAAAGTAGAGTAAGTAAAACTAGATGGTGAAACAGGGTGTTGAACATAATATCCATGTGGGTTCGGTTAGTAGGAAGGATAGGGTTGGTTTGGTGGTGGCCTCCCCCATGACTGTGTTTGCTACCACTGTGGTTGATGCTAGTGTTGAGGCTAGTAATAAGTCCCCCTACGATAGTACAGTTGGTTTTGGGGTTGTCTAAAATTGCTATGCAGAAGAGAAAATCTCATGGGCATGCACTTCTATATAAACTTTAAATTTAATGCCCCTACCCAACTCTTATGTAGATGTGACAAGATTGGTCAATGGCCCTTCAGATGATCATATATGCAAATGTCACATCCATTATCTTTGTTTATGGTTGAGTCTATAGCCTCACTTTCTTTAGCCATGTTTCCTATTTGTCGATAAGTGTTCCTAGCTATTTCTTGGTTCTTTTTCCTCCTTTTGTTGTGATTGCTTGATTTGCTTTGTGTCACTCTCTCCTCTATGGTTTCTACACAAGTTTTAACTTTCTCATTCATAAATTCTGACATCTTATCCAACTTTGCTTCAATCTCAACAAGAGAATCTTGTATTGGCAAGGTTCATTGTAAAATCTCATCGAGAGTTGCCTCCTTTTCCTCATCATAGAAATGGTCCCTTTTTTCTTGAAGAGTTGGGTCCTAGTTGTTTTCCTCAACATTCTTCCATTTTCATAGCTCTCCTTTTTATTTTGCCACATGCTCGATCAACTCTTAGATTTGATGGGTTCATAGCTTGTATAATTGACCTAGAGCATACATCCCAAGGGTCTCCCTTGTTTCATTACAAAGCCCATCGATGATGTGGAAAAGTTTCCTTTCCTCAAAGAAATTATGGCCAGGACATCTCTGTAGTAGCGAATAGTATCTATCCAAGGCCACATCCAAGGGTTCATGATTTTCTTGCTTCCACTCTTGGATTTGTCTCCTCAAGTTGGACACCCTCGCATAGGTTTGGTATTTTTCATTGAAAAGTTCCAACATTGTGGACCGTTGTCAGATTGAATTTGGTTTCAATGATCAATACCATACTTTGGCTCTATCGATTAATGTCCTAGGAAAGAGCTTAAGCTTTTGCCACCCACTTTTAATGTTGTACAAGGCATAGGCATCATGGAAGGCTTGTAGATGATGTTGTGGATTCGAATTGTAGCCTCCCACAAATTTAGGGATATTGTTTATATCAAGCTTGGGTAAGTGACTATCCTATAATGTTTGTGAGATATCTTAACTACCTTCATCATCTACATCAAGCTCTTACTGGCCAACAAAGATTCATCGTCATCAAACATATTGTGATGAAAATTTCTATTTCTATTCATTTGATTGTGACGATCTTCTCTATGCTTATGGTGATGTATTTGATTTTGCCCTTGGGTTCAATTTATATCTTTGTCTTAACCCCATAGTGGAGCTCCATCTCTATACCTACATTCATCTTCATCAAAATTAGACATTGAAGAGGAAGAAGAAAATGAGGAACTAGGAGAATCACCATGGCTTCTATAGTTCTCCCCATGGTCCCTTGATTTATCTTATCTAGGTTTAGAGGAGGTCCTAGGCTTTGAGGCCCTCCCTAATCTAGGACTTACTCCATCTCCTCTATGATTTTCTGAACTAGTTGAATGTAGTCTTTGAGTGTAGTAAGGTCTAAATGAGCATAGGAAACCCCTGTTTGAGGTTTTTCACTCCAGTTCTCTTCAATATATATCCTATCATTTCTCCTATGAGTGTTCTCATCATACGATGCATTATTGGTCCTATGTGAAGAAGACATGGTTTTACTTGATAATAGGTGTCACTTAAAATATTTATATTTTTTAAAAGATAGATTATTAATACCTTTACAGTGATTGTGTATAATATAACTAATTTAGATAACTGGTACCATCCCAGGCAACAATGCCAATGATGAGCAATGAGGTATCCCTATGTCCAACCATACGAATCACAAGTGTTCATGCATGATCCGGTTGAATTCCATGAAAGGAACTAGTTGTGACATCTAGATTGCTATGCCTTGATCACAATTTGTTGTCTTCCCACTTGGACTAGTGGTAGCTTTGTCACGTATGGTTTAGTCTAGAGTGGGGCATATGAGTTTTATTATTTTATATTTTATTATTCTACAATTAAGAATAGGTTGAAACTCAATTTATAATCAATTCAACTAATCTAATTGCTAATTAATAATTAACTACCTTAACATAAGTATCCAATCCCACTTCTCATGCACATCTTGAACACATATAATGCTGTTGGGTTATCAAATGTTAAGCATTGCTGGGATTACCAAGAGTCACATGCATGCTCGAAGTGATCATACTTATGTGCTTAATTAATTAACATGCATTAAAATGTAAATATTAACTAAGTACATGAAAAGTAAATTACATGGAAAGTAAATCTAATCTAAGTCAAAGTGTTGCAATGAATAAGAATCAATCTCAATCTTATTGTTGTTTATGGAATATGTCCAGGTACATTGCCACTCAAATAAGACTCCATACAACTGACTCATATCCACTCTATGGGCACTCACTAATTGTTCTATAAGATTATGGAATAAAACAGCAAGAGTTCAGCTACACTATTAACAAAACTATGAAAAACTAATGCAAAACTATTATCCAAACCATGTGTCCAAGCGCTATATTTATAGGTCAGCCCATACCCCCTGATATTGGATATCTGATAATGCATCTAGGGGCCCGATATTGGGTATCTAATATAGGAGCCAAGCAAATCATGACTCATCATTCACCTAGTAGCCTAACACTTGATAACCCAGTAGCATTCTGAATGAGTTCAGGATGTGCATGGAAGGTGGACCTAGATATTTATGTTAGGAAGTAGATTAAGGCATTAGATAGTTACTTAGATTAACTCATAATTAATTTCTTTATCTCACACTTAGATTAAATTAGATAAAATATAAAATCAATAAAAATCATGTGCCTTGGCTCACACTTAACCATACACTTGCACCTACACAAGTGAAGCCAAGAAGATAACGATCACGTCTTTAGATCACTACCTTGGTTATTATGTATTTATAGAGTTAAAGTCTATAGAATTTGACCAGATCACTAGTGCAATGCTTATGATTTGTATGGTTGGACATAGGGACTACTCATAGCTCATCATTGGCACCATTGCCGAGGACTTTAGTTAGTTAAGTGTGCTACCTAGGAAAGATAGTAAAACCATTTAATTATGTTGAAAGGGAACATAATGTTAAAATCATTAAGATAAATAATAATAACCAACACATATTATTTTTATACAATCACTGATATGGCTTCTGCTCACAAGGAAGACTCTTCACTGCCATTCCTAAGAAAATCCAATGAAAAGAAAGAAGGCCAAAAGACATCCTATATTTCACCTTCATCCTATATTAGGACGAGTAGTTGTGATGGAGGGACATGGAAGGCAACATTATGTTGCCTCTCAACCGATCTATTCCAGCAATGCTGTTAAACAATCTCATAAAGTTGGGCATTGCTGGACTCAATGTAGAGGATGAGGTGCATGACCATGCTTATTGGAATTATCATCCCATAAAAGCATAATTAAAGAAAGGTCAGCAAATGGAAGCTAGATATGAGGCCTCAAAAGGCAAAAGGTTTTCTACACACTTGTTCCTACAAACACACAAAGAAGATGAGAACTTCTTTTTGGGTGCCTCCCAAAATACAGATTCTCCTCCTCTCTTTAATGAGGAGACCCTTAACTAGTAGTTGCAGTTAATTGTAGACAACCTTTGGTTATGGGAAGAATGGGTCTCAAGATCAGGGAACCTCAAAAGATGGTAACCAACGTAGGAACAATGAAAAGCACTAGGAGAGAGACAAACATGGTGATTAGGGTAGGGATCAAAGAAGAGGAAGTAGTAGGAATTGCTTTGATGCTGGTTCCCCTACCTCTTCACCTTCATTATCCTCATTGTCTTCCTCCTCCAACTCTGATAGGAGAAGTAGAGGTAATAAAAATCACGATGAAGATGAATAGTAGGATAGGGATGATTGTGGATCTTGCCAAGACAATAGAGATCATGGACATGAGCAACATGGAGAATGCCATCACAGAGAATGAAGGGACAATAAGACTCATCATAGGCATCATGGCCATGATAGGGGCCATAAAGACTAGTATGACTATGATGATCCCCTGGTGGCTACTAGAAATATGTTAAACATTTTAGAGGCTGTTAGGATACCATCCAGGCACATGAAGCATAACTAAATCAAATGGTTGGATATGAATAATATTATCAAGTTCAAGGTAAAATACAATTTAGATCCACAAAATCATTTGCAAGCCTTTCATGATGCTTGTGCCTTGTAGAATGTGAAAAATGAATGGCAAATGTTAAAACTATTTCCATGAACACTCATCAAAGAAGCAAAGAGCTAGTATTGGTCCCTAGAACCAGAATCTATTTATTTGATGATGGAGTACAATGCTAGAGCTATTCAATGATAAGTACTAGATGTACTCCAGAGTGTCCAATTTGAGGAGGCAAATCCAAGAATGGAAACAAGACACTAATGAGTCCTTAGATGTAGCTAATGGCAGGTACTACTCTTTATTGCACTGATGCCTAGTCCATGGAAACTCTCAATGGGATCAACTATGCCATATCATAGATGGGCTTAGAACTGAAACAAGAAGAACTCTTGGGGTCTATGCTCAAGGAAGAATTTTTTAGCTAAGGGCCCATCAGATTCAAAGGCTCTTTAAGCAATTGGCCAAAGAGGAAGAAGAGTTGAAAAAATGAGAAAGTGTAGAGGAATACAACAAGGACTCCTCCATCTACAAGAGGAAGTTCCATTTCTATGAAAATGAGGAGGAGACACCACTTGATGAAGTGGTGTAGAGAAAAACCTTGCTGATCCAAAAAATTTTCACTAAAATATTACCTAAGGTTGATGAAATGTGGGACTCCTTGGATGAAAAATTCCAAACCTCTTTAAAGATTGTAGAAGAAAGTAGAGATCGAGGAAGCTATTGTGAGGGAAGGAAAAAGAAGAAGGTTGAATGTGAACATCATAAAGCTAAGGGAA
Source organism: Gnetum montanum (assembly GCA_015680685.1). Lineage (NCBI taxonomy): Eukaryota > Viridiplantae > Streptophyta > Gnetopsida > Gnetales > Gnetaceae > Gnetum > Gnetum montanum. The sequence continues at coordinate 169,221 of MNCI01013699.1, forward strand.
AATTTGTAGTCATAGAGGAGATTGTAGATTTCAAATTTGATGATAATGGTTGTGACATATGTCAATATGGAAATCCCAAGGGATGTTACCCTATTGTGTCACACTTACAGGAATTTGGGGTATATGCTTTAAATCCTAGATTGGCAAAACTGCAAGCACCTAGGAGGTTGCCTTATCCAGAAGGTAAGTATCAGCAGTAGTACCACCAATAGGCTTATTATCCAAGTGGAGCACCACCTCAACCTCAAGAATAGTACTAGTAGTGGCAACACCCATAGTCGTGGGGGATGTCACCTCCAAGACAATAGTACCCTTATCGCCAAGCTAATCTATATGGGTATCACATTTAATAGCCTATCTCTCCACATGACTCTTCTAGTCACGCTTCCTTCCCACATCACTATTATTCTCCTGAATACTACAGAGCATCTTTACCAAGGGGGAAGTCCCAATTTTTCTACTATTCTCCTCCACACTCTTCTACTCCTACACCTCCACATTCAACTCCTCTATTACTTGCTCCATCCATGTAGGGTGAGATACCTACCTAGCCATAGCAGAGAAATGCTACGAGGATCGTAAACTTACAGTTGATTCCTCAATCAAGTGGTTCTAAATCTAAGCATTGCAAAAGATCATTCTTTAGAATCAATAGTCCCACAAAGCCCTCACAAACACTTATGGCTATTAACCCTACTGCTACATCTTCTAAAATTACTATCGAGCAACCTTTGAATCAAAGAGCTTTTCAATTGCATACCATCACGTTGACCCATTCAGTCATAGATTGGATTAAGGCTAATCATCTTTCTAGGAAGAGATTTGATCCTGGGAGTTCTCTTATCTATTTACAGATTGTCAAAAATGAACCATATAAGGCTTTTTTGAACTCAAGCTTCAGAGTTAACTTGATTTTGAAAGAAATGTATAAATCTTGGAACCTACCTCCCTTAAAAAAGAGCAACATCAGACTAGAGTTGGTAGACCAATTCATCACTATTTTCTTGGGATTAGTAAAAGACATCATGACCACCATTTGTGTGTGGTCCTATCCTTCCAATTTCTTAGTAATCCATGTGGAGAATAGCAAAGGGGACTTCCCTATCATCATGGAAAGAGCATGGTTGAGCACCATAGATGCATGGNCTATTCTCCACATGGATTACTAAGAAATTGGAAGGATAGGACCACACACAAATGGTGGTCATGATGTCTTTTACTAATCCCAAGAAAATAGTGATGAATTGGTCTACCAACTCTAGTCTGATGTTGCTCTTTTTTAAGGGAGGTAGGTTCCAAGATTTATACATTTCTTTCAAAATCAAGTTAACTCTGAAGCTTGAGTTCAAAAAAGCCCNTCCACTGCATGCATGCAAAAGCTATGGACTATAAAGAGCATATTACTTAGGGCGTGCAATCAGTATGTAGATGTCATAGAAGTTCAAAAGTGCCTATACATAGTAGCCACTAAACAGGAGGATACTTAGTGGCTGATAATTGAAAATGAGGTTGACTCAACAATGTGCATGAAACTAGCTGATAGCCTCACAAGTTCATATGTAGAAAGCATGAAGAAGTTGGAGCATGGAAAGACCTACAACTTTGTGGTTGTTGAATATTGTACTAAATGGAAAAAAGCTATGACCTTCACTGACTATTCATCATCTATAGTAGCCTAGTTTGTACAAAACAAATGTTGTAAAAATGTTTGTTATGCCACTAACATTGATTTTAGATAATGGAACACATTTCATGGGTGCCACTTTTCGAAATCTCATGCAATGCTTAGGGATTGAACATAAACTAAAAACTTCATACCACCCCCAAGCCAATGGTCAAGCCAAGGTTACCAATAGGGAAGTTACCAAGATACTAACATGCATAGTTAGTAACTATAGAAAGGATCGAAACAACAAACTCAACAATGCCCTTTGGGCTTACCATTTAACGTGGAAACTTCCTATTGGGTATTCTCCTTATGAGCTCATGTACAAAAAACCTCCAACACTTTCCATCCAAGCTAAAATCCGTATACTTTCAACATCCTATGACCTTGTCTTGGACTTAAGTCTAACTCAAAAAGAAAGACTGATGAGCCTCAACATGCTAGATGAGAATTGATTAATAGCCTTGTTATCAAATGAAGTGCACAAGGAACATAATAAAAAATGTCATGACCTTAGAATTCATAAAGTAAAGTTTTAACCAGGGGATAAAGTGCTCAATTGGAACCCCATGCACGTGCCTCAACAAACAAAATTTCAAACATTACGAAAGGACTGTTACATTATTTATGAAACCTTTCCATCTGGGGCCATGATGATCTACCATCCTGATAACCCAAGTAAAAGTCTTTTGATTAACACCCAACAACTCAAGTCATTTCTTAAATCTAAAATAACCAATGGAACCAAAGCCTACACTGATCAACATGCATGCTTGATATTTCAGATCTTTCCCTTCCAACTCAATCATGTGGGAGATTGCCATCCATGCTGATATTCTACAAAGTGGCTCCTCAATTTTGAACATTTTTGTTTTACATTATTTTTCATATGTTTTCATTTTCTTGAATATTATACATTTTTTTCTATATTTTACCTTATTTGGATTTTTCTTACATTTCTTCCTTTTTCTTTATTGCCATAAGGACTTTGGTGCAAACTACAACTATTGATTAATGGTGGTTTGTAACTTACATTTTTTACTTGATTACAAATGACTAGATTTCATCTTAGAATTTTGACATTAATTAATGGAACATTGATTATTTTCATGATGTCAGGTAATGAGTTCATGTCATCCACCATTCCAAAAAACTCTATGGTGTTTTCTCATTTTGTAAATATGAGGTTCCTTCTTAATGAAAACTTCAAATAAATTTATGACCTTGGTACTTTTCAAACTTGGGAAAAATTAAGTGGATGAACAAGGGTGTGGCTTCAAGGGAATTTGTCACTTTTATACTTGCCTACCATCTGGGTTGTATGAGTATTTCCATGGATTCCTCACCATTCCTACGTTGACCAATAAATAGAAAGCAATGTCTTTGCATGGTTTGGTTTCCATTGGTAAATAATAATAATGGGAATTCAAAGCACACTTCTTAGAGACAATAATGGGCTACAAGTACTGGTTATGGGGCGGGATAGACATGTTACCCATGCTTGAAAGCACTCCTCTAACTAAGGCCCTTTTCCCTTCATGCTTCTTTTTTCTTCTTTCTTTGGAATGGTGAGTGGCCTGTAAGGATGTTCTTGTACCTTGAAGGGTGGAATGATCTAATGTGTCAATGAAAAGTCATTAGAAGTGGATGGTTTTGATTCTAATTAAGGATGGAAGCTATCAAGTCATATTAATCACATCCTCCACAAGGGACTTCATGTAATCACAATGCAAGACTCCATTCCATATTCTCTCTCTCTCTCTCTCTCTCTAATACACTCATTCTTTCCATGTACCACCTCACTACCTCTTTTCATGATTTTTTCAATGGGTTCATTTTGAGAAGGTCTTCATTCTTTGATGGTTTCTCTGGTGATTTGATTTTTAACAATCCATGACCATTAATCATCCTTAGGGTCCACTGACTCCTTGGTTTGAGAGCATGCAAGGGCATTAAGGGCATAAGCCTGCTATGGGAAGGACCCACTTGCATACTCCTTGGTTGGGATGGTTAAATTCCTTATCCCTTAGCCATTTTTCTTTCAAAAAATTTATTTTCCACCTCAGTGCATATAGTTTTTGCATTCCTTGTCACATAAATCTCCTACTAAATATTTGTTCAAACATATTCCTAGCCCTCTTCAAGCATTCGTCCTTATTCTAGGCTTTTCTGGCTTCCTCTGGATCCCAATTTCATGAAAAATTTCTTTTTCTTACTTAGTTTTTAATTGGGGAAACTTTCATTTTTGGCTATGTTGACACATCCTCGTTGACACAATTAGATGCGTCGACGCATGGAATAAATAGTATAAATAGTGACAGGAGTTAGGAATATGTTCACATTTGCTTTAAAATGCCAAGGAAGTTATTGTAGTTTTTAGAGCCTAGAGTCTTTTTGAGCCCATAACTTCCTAACCACTTATCCAAATCAACTTGTTCTTTGATCTTGCAACTAATAAAGGTGAGCTTTACATAATGGGAACCACAAACCTATGGTTTTTGATAGAAAATTTTTCAAACTTTTTATAACTCCAACATGGTTTAACTAATAAAATAATATTAAATATTACTAATTCACTTAAGTTAAACCTTATCAACAAACTTGGATATCCATTATAATAAAATAATCAATCTACCATAATCACAACAAGCCTAAATGTAACTAGCCAAATGAGAAAAGGTATCAAAGTGTTATAAATTACACATAGAATGGTAATCTTTGGCTATGTTTGTGATCACAGATGGTTCCAAAGAGACCATCAAAACAAGGATCATCCCAACCACAGGAGAAGTGACTGAGAGGAAGAAGGGGTCAACAACCACAACAACCCCAGGAAGGAGAAGTAGAAACACACATCATAGAACCTTTTTGGGAGGATCCTAAAGTGGAATCTATCCATTAGATTCCCACCATAGAAATAGAATAGTCTAGGAAAGATGAGGTAACAAGGCCTAGACCAAATTTAGAATTCACCTTGATAGAGGCCTGCCTTAGAAAAATTCATTCTAAGGAGGTCCAAAGTGCGATTCTCCAAGAACTTAACTTTGGTCCCTTCTTGGACCTGGTGCTAGAAGAGGTGTAGACTCAACTATAAGAACTTCCTATGTGGGCCTTCCTCACTTCCAATGGGAAGTGGTACATGAAAGAGACTTACCTCTTATAGAATAACTAATAGGTAAATGCCACAGTGAAGATCAAGGACATTAGTGTGTCCTATTTGGTTGAGGTCATTGCAGAGGCCCTCAAGTTACCTAACAATGGAACAATGTTTGTAGAGATCTCTACATAAGTAAACTCTAATGTTAAAAATGAATGGGTCCAATAGTGTTATGAAGTGGATTGTAAGGAGTATGATGCACTCACCAAGGAAGAGGGGGTCTACTTCAAGATTGCAGACTATCACCTAAACCCAATGAGGAGGCCAAGCAAGATCACTACCTTCTCTTCCTGTGCATGTGCTTTTCTAAGTAGAAAATTTCCAATAAACCTTCCTTAGCTCATCTTCTTGAAGATTGAAAAAAGATTCAAAGATAATTAGTGTGGGAAGAAGAAACTTCTCTTTCCTTACCTAATCCAAAAACTTTGTAAAAGAGGAAGGATAACCCATTATATTAATAACATGCTTCACCATGCTCCTACCACATATTGGAAAGAGATGATGAAAGAAAAAGCATCCACCAAGTTACTTAAAGGGGAGTAGTCACCACCATCACCACCAGCTCAAGAAATAACATCGAAGGCTCATGTGGTAATTGAGTGCATAAAGAAGCTCCATGAGCAACTTCTGTAGTAGTAGTAGGAAGGACCAAGTGGTTAAGAATCCTTTGTCTTCTAACCATCATCGAGTCATGTCAACAAAGTCACACGAACCATCAACTAGCTAGAAGAGACTGCATCATTATTTTTGGCACAAAGAATGTAGGTGCTTAAGAGATCATATCCAATTGGCTGAGAAGTAATGATGTCCATCCCTAAACAACAAAAATTCCTAGATATCTCTGAAAATCTTACCACTTCCTTAGTGGACATGGAGGAGGATGAGGGAGCAACTGTCTTGGTGATGTAGCACCATAGGTAGGAAAAATTGGTAGAGGTGACGGTCAATTGATTTGTAGAGGCCTTGAACACTCCTGCAACTATTGTGCTAGACATTACTACACTCAAAGATGTACAGGCATCTGTAGAAGTAGGTAATGGAAGGCTAAGTTTAGCCCAACATGAGGAGGTGTTGGATTGACTAGTAGAAGCTAGCAAACCACTTCTAGAGATCTTTAATCTCTTGAAAAACATCATTGCTACTTAGTCGAAGTTTTTGAAGACCAAGGGCAAGCTCATCATTGCAAACGTCCAACTTGAGACTTCCACAATTGAAAATCAATGGTTGGCTACGACAATTGCAAAATTGAGAGCTTGCTTGACCGATGCTACCATTCTAAGCTAATCAGTTACACGAGATGAAGCTTTCTTATAGCTTTAGAACAAACTAAAAGAAGCTGAGAATGCAAAGGAGATGATGATCTTTGATGCATCCTTATCAGAGGCTTTGGCCTTCAACACTAATAAGGACTTGTCACAAGTCCACAAGGGGAATTGAACTTTGACAAAGGACATTCACTGCCTATGTAATGTCAGAGAAAAAAAGAACCAAATAGTTGAATTTGTGTGACAGCAGCAAGAGTAGCTTGCCAAGATAAACATGGACCTGAGGAGGTTAGTAGCCAAAAATCACAATCTCTCAATGGAGGAAGTCTGTGTCCTTTACCAGAAAATGATCATTGAGGTAGCTACTTAGAAAAATTAGGCCTTGAAATTCAAATGTGTAAAGAATCATTACAGGGACTAGGTTGGACTCCTCAAGGAGGTGAACGAAAAAGAGATTCAACTGGCCAAGGCAAAAATGAAGGAGGCTCTCTACCAACTCTAAAAAGGTGATGTATGACAACCAATCTTTGATGGATTGAATTCCTACAACAAAGTGGAGATCTTCTTGAAGGAGTTGCAGATTGAAGAGATGACTAAATACATGGAGCTTGCCAACCTTTGTTTCATAAACTTGGCAATGCTGATGGCTAGTAGGCTATAGTTAGAGTTAGAGAAATAGGTGACCAACTCGTACCTCCTTTATAAGGTCAAGTTCAAGCATCATAAGGACAACAAGCAGAAGTTGGAAATGGCTAATGCAGAGCTTGAAGTTCTTAGTAGCTGGTTTACAAATCAATGATCAGTTGCTAAGAACTTGGATAAGAGAACAAATGACTACCAGGAGCTACAAAACCTCGTTAGGATGTTTAATGTAGAACATAAATAATTTATAGTTTGTTTTTTCAACATCATTGAACTATTCTTAGTAATGCCTTGTTCGTGGGACATTCTTGTACTAGCCCACATTAGTGATGCTGCATGTGTGGATCATTTAACTTAGAAGCAGGGGATGAATAAGTTTTCCAAATCAAAACTTAAAAAAAAAAAGCATAGACATACAAATTTATGTGGTTTCCCAACTTGGGTACTCCATACTCATAGGGTAGATCACAAGCACGCCTCTAAACTTTGTTGCTCTCAAATTGTGATTGAAGGGTCCACACTTTGTATAGTCATCAAGCCCCACTTTGGAGTGTTGTACCACAACACCAATCACTCAACCTCACAAGGTCTTGTTAGGCTTAGAAATGTGTTTTCAAGGCTTCCACAACCTTTACAATCTTGAGCTCTACACTAAAGTGTTATACTATAGCACCAACATCTCAATCCTCCAAGATCCTGACAAGCTCAAGGAACTCAACCCCTCAGGGCAGTAAGGACAAGAAATACAAGGAATGATTACAACTCAATTTGCTGATCCTTGCACAATTAGGTGTAACACACTTTACAAAGAAAAAATGATTAGATAATGAGGAGAAATAGAGAATAAATGATTACAAATGATTGTACAATGAATACAAAAATGCATGCATATTTACCAATGCACATGAAGTCTTCTTATAGCTACCGTGTTGCTAAATCCTTTTTGAAACTTGTGCAATGGCTAGCTAATGATCACCAATAGTTGTGGGAGACGTTTTTCTCATGGTTGAGATGTTTCTCTAAATTTGGCTTCAAATCTAGAAAGACATCTTTTTTCCCTAAAAGATGTCTTTCTAAAGTCTCCATCCTGGAAGAAGTCTTTACTTAATGGAAGACATCTTTCTATTTTTGGTCTGCATCCTGTAAAGATGTCTTTGCCTCATGAAAGACATTTTTAGCTAGGGAAATATTTCTTGTTATTTTTGTAGATGTCTTTTTCTGAAATTTCTTTTAGTTCACCTCAAATCTACCAAGACATCTACTACTTCCCAAAGACATCTTTTTTTACTTTCTCTTGCATGACAAATGCATCATTCCTTGTCCATAGCCTTGGCCTTTCACATGCTTAGATGATGATAAATTTTCTTGTTCAATATCAAGTCCTTGTCCACATTCTTTTAATGTTTATTTGAAAACATGTGAATGACCTCCTTCTTTGAGCTCTAGGATAGTTCGTTTGATGTCCTCTTTAGCTCATCTTGGTTTTTTATGTACATAGTCATATAAACAAAATAATCATAAAATCATGCAAACAAATTTTATCTCCATTTTACTTAACGTTTTGAGCACATCAAAACACACAAAAAGGTCCACAATCTTCTCATTTTTGTGATGTTCAAAACTTAAGAAAATGGGAATCATACAAATCTAACCATACTACTCTCCCCCTTTTTGAATGGCAACAAAAAGGATAAGCTACATAAACTTGGATAGAAACAATATAAAATAACAATATAATATGGAGAACCAAATATCACTCATAATCCTAAAAAGATATAGGAAGTATGTATTTACCAGGTCCATGAATAGGTACCCCAAAGTTGGTAAGAGTAGAACAATTTTTCCAAGTGAAATTCAACCTTGAAGTAAAGGCTTAAGCAACCTGTCTCTAAAAAAATATGACATTAGTAATGCAAGGTGCTTGGAATTTAGATAAACTTCATTTTTATACAACTTGGGCATAACTCCATGATGAGATAAATATAGCCATACAAATTCACAATGGAAAATCATTGATGTCAAATGAATACATTCCCATAAAGTAATCATGTTATTGCTCAAAATGTAGTGAAAATTGAGAACTACTCTTTTGAGGTCAAAATAAGAAGCTGTAATTAATTCAATTAGAACCATCAACATTCAATTTTAACGATCAAAGCTATGAGTGAGAAATGCATACTTTGATGTTTGTTCAAGGCAATGCAACATCCAAAACCATTGAGTAAAAATAAAACATGCTAATAAATATACATTCATACACTTCATGAAATTCTATCCTAATGTAAATATGATCACATAAAAATAGTCAGTAAATACAAAATATCAAAGATAGAGCATGTAGAAATAAAGTATCACACAAATAGGAAAGCAACAAGCTGTGCCTCACATATATCAAGAACTGATCCAGGTTTTTCAACCAATATTTAAGCTTGAAGTGAAGTGTGAATGTTGAGGAGCAAGTAATCTTTCTTCAAAATAAGTAATTAGTATGAATCTTCATCTTGGTAAATGAGCATATAACAATATACAACTTAAAACCAGCCATGTCAAATTCTCAAAGTAAATTATCAAAAGCACTACTCTTATCATGGATAATTTGCATCTCAAAGCAAATTATTCAATAGATAACTCAACCAAAAACACAAATACCCAAAAAAAAGGATCTAGCTGTGCTCATAATATCAACTACTTGCTATATAAAAATAGATATTTCATGCTTAAGCTTATGATTGAACATCAAATAGGTGGGCTGTCAGTTCAAAACAATGAGAACCAACACATAAATTGATGCTCAAGACTAAAGATAAAAGAAAACTGATTTCATAGATAGCATTATGTAATTATAGATTCAACCAAAAGAATTTATCAAAAGAATATGAAATTCATGCATGTTTTGATTTTAGTACAACTCAGTAGAACAACCACACTCATTTACAAACAAAATATGTTGATAAGAAACTAAGTTATCTACCTTATAAAGTCCTAATACACAACCATTCAAGACTTTGTCATTCCAATAAATACCTCTTGAAGTTCTTTTCTTTCTCATTGTGCATTGTCGCTGACTTCCCCTACATTAAGGACTCCCAAGATGCTTGAGATGTAGGTTCCCCCTACATATGTGCTACTTATCTTGGGCTTTTAAGATCAACACGTAAAAATCACAAACACACTATAACAATAGATTAACATTAAGCTTAATTTGTGCAAATCTAGATCTTCAACTAGCAAAATTGATAGAGGTTTATCTTATCTTCTAAATGGAAAAAATCATTTCAAGGAATATGAGCATAGATACAGATCATCACAAGAACTTTAGATTGAGCAAGGCAAGATATCAAACCAAGGGAAACTATTACAAGAGCTATTAAATCTTGACAAAACTAATCAATATCATGAATGAATGAGAGAAATAAGAGAAATTCTCTAGACACTTCTTCCATATTTTTGATTTAAGACATGCATAATTTTCACTATCCTTATTAACTAGCAAGAAAAGTGATAGAGACTTACCTTGACTAGGGTAAATTTGGTGCTGGATACCTTTAATTATTATCTTTTTTTCATTGTAGAGAACTCAACTCATCTATGACTAATCCATGAGTCGTATCCCTTGGAGGAACAGTTTCAAAGTCAAAGAATCATCAAGATAATAAATGGTTAGAATCAAGTCCAAAAAATTCTACACTTATGCCTATCACTCATAAGTAAAATAATGAACCTTTATCCTAACTTCTAATCACAAGTTCAAGAATAAAGATTTATAATTAAATCAAATTGGAGTCAAAGTTACAAGCATAGATGATGATGAGGATTACAATGAAGACCTCACCTAAATTGTGATTCTACCTTGTTGTTTGGATAATGTAGTGACCTCAATAGTTCAACACTGTACTCTAATGGTTTATAGATGTCACAAGGTTTTAACAAATTATCACTTAATAATTCCTCAAAGAAATTAGACTTTAACTTAACATGGTTTTTGCTTGGGAATCAATTCTATACTTTCTTTTTTTATGTATACATATTTCTCTCTCTATCTATTTATCTCTCTTTCTATCTTGGGCATGTGTTTATACTCTAAAGGTATCTAAAATGAAATATGGGATAATCAATCCTTATCATAGGCATCAATGTCAATCGATATCTACTTTGTCAATTTTCATTGTAGCCTCAATCTCCTATGATCATCACCACAAGTCACTTGTCTCTGTTTTGATTGATATTTAGATTTGTTCCTTCTAGTCAATCCATGATATCAATCCTTATCACTATCACAATCTAGATCAATTTTGTATGTATCATCCTTATCACTATCACGATTACCTGCAATAGCCAAAATAAATGTCATTAGTTCATATCAATTTAGGTAGCAAAAATTGATGATTTTTGATATGTCATATGATAAAAAATAAAAATACTTTATCCATTACTATGTAACATAAAACATTTTATGGGGTTCAACATAGCCCTTGACTAGCCTTTGTCTAGAGTCTAGCCATAAAGGCAAAAACAAAACATAATGCCCCTCCCCAATACAAAAGAGATACTATAAAAATATACATTAAAACATAACATAACACATCTGGCTGAAAAGAGTCTAAAATGTAAAAGGTGGCCATGAACATGAACAAAAGTGGCCATCAAAACATAAATTTTCAAAATAAAATATCATAATTTGGAGGTTGTATCAAGCCTCCAAGCTTGCATCCATGTCATCCTCATTTGGGAGGGTTCTTCTTCCTCATCATCATTGGGATCTGATTATGGACATGTTTTTCAATGTCTATTATCCTCTTATCCAGAGTGTTGATGGTACAACTGAGCTACTATAGAATTGAGAGGATCTTCTACTGGGTGGATTGCACCTCACTGTTGGCCCTAAACTTCGGTTTGCACTAGCCCTAAACTTTGGATGTGGATTTTACACAATGGGGTGGTGATTTATAATAGAATTCATAGCCTCGCGAATGTTTTACTATATATATATTTTTACTTTTCCAGTTATCAATTCATATTGCAGCTACGATTAGGCTCAATATATTTTAGGATGATTTTTATCACTACATTAATATAGATTAATATAGTGGAATTATAGGTTGCAAACGTATCGGTATTCATCAAAGCTGCGTTGATAAAAATATAGATTACTATAGTGGAATTACAAGTTGCAAATGTATCGATATTCATCGAAGCTGCATTGATAAAAATTAAGGCATTTAGGAAATTTTAGGGGATATTGATGCATATAGATTTAAGCTATATGAATCGATACATATGTCGATTGACATTGCTATCACATTGAAAATTTAAGGCATTTGGGAAAATCTAAAACATATCGATATATATTGATCAAGGCTACATGACTCGATATGTGTATCAATTCATATCAATGTCGCACTGTTTAGACACAAAAAAATCATGGAAATTTACTCTTGTTCTAGTGAGATCGAGTAAATCGATATCCATTCATGTATCAGTGTCAAATCTTATTGATATGATCGAAAGTCTTGTTGGAAACTTGGACCTTTGTTACTATCATGTTGATCTAGGTCATTGTATATATATTATTATAACAAGACATCGAGACTATGATGTCTCATGATAAAGAAAAACTAGGATGTTTGTTATTTGTCTATAAACATCGATACTTTGATATTATATTGATAATTACATATTTCCTAATTGCCCTAAGTCAAGGCTATTGATATTAATCAATATTATTATAATTTTATTTATAAATTATTTAAATGTGTCAATTCCTCTTTTTGATTAATGAATTCTTATTCTTAGATATGAGTCCACATATAACTCGGTTAAAAAGGTCCTACCTAGGATTATTTGGGCTTGACATCACCTCATAAGGTCTATTTTATTAGGTGTAAGAATGTCTTATATCTTTAAGGTCTAAACCTTTCCTATGATTTAAGGATTCGAAATGCATTACTTACCTCTAACTCATTTCCCAACTTGTTATTGGTTTAGCTTTCAAGTTGGTTATACCCTACTATCATATCCTTTATTACTTGGTTATCTCCCCCTCCTTAATTAAACTAAGGTATGTAACATACCTAGGTTAATTAGCAAAGATAAATTATTAAAAGGAAACATGGTCAAAGGATATACCAAAAGTAAGAATTGCCTTGGGTTATATATATGCAGATGACTAAGAGGGTACCAAGGTAATGGCTGAACAAGTGTTAGTATCCATCATTGGCCACCATAGTAGGGATCTCCACCACTGACACCTATGGAATACATAATGGGACACACAAAGAAAACCCATGCACAAAAGCACCACTAGTTAAAAGAGATTACCATATAAAAGAAAATAGGAAGATAACACAATGAAAATGAAAAAGAGGAATAGAAAAAGTTGAAAATGAGTTAAAAAAAAAAGCAAAAGGAAAAAAATAATCTAAGAAGTACAAAGAAACAAAAGAAAAGTAACTAAATAATGGAGTAAGAGGAATGATTAGAAGTAATGATGTCCATTAAAATACTAACTATGGAGGAGTCACTCCTTTGCTACCAGTGTTATACCCTAGTTCTAAGGTAGTGGCATCATTATTTAATTGGTAATTGTTGCCTGACCCTTAAACACTCTACTTACAGAAGGGGGTTCTTGTCGGATGATTGAAGTTGTGAGTTTGGAACATCACCCCAACTGTAATGTTCTTGTGGGAGTGTGGCTCAGCTCATGATGGAAGGTTCTTGTGGGGTTATCTTTTTTTTTTTCTTTTTTTCTTGCTTTATTTTTTCTCTCTCTATTTTTTCATCAATTTTTTGCTCTTTTTTTCCTTTTTTCTCTCTCTCTCTTTTTTGCAAGAAATCAAATATTTGATTGACTTCAATCATGAGGTTCTTGTGGGAGGCAACTTCATTTTGTAAGGGTTGCTGACAAAACATTGATCTTACTTGATATCAGTAGATGTCTTTACCACAAGAGAAACTCTATCGACTTACCCAACAACGACACCAAAATGACGAGCTAGGCTAAATTTAGTGCTTGATACCTTTAATTATTATCTTTCTTTCATTATAGAGAAGTCACCTCGTTTGTGACTGACCCGCGAGTCATATCCCATGGAGGAACGATTCCAAAGTCAAAGAATCATCAAGACAATAAATGGTTAGAATTAAATCCAAAAAACATTTCACACTTATGCCTATCACTCATAAGTAAAATTATGAATCTTTATCCTAACTTCTAATCACAAGTTCAAGAATAAAGATTTATAATTCATTCAAATTGAAGTCAAAGTTACAAGCATAAATGATGATGAGAATTACAAGAAAGACTTCACTTAAATTGTGATTCTACCTTGTTGTCTAGACAATGCAGCAACCTCAATAGTCCAACACTAGACTCTAATGGCTTATGCTATCACAAGGTTTTAACAAATTCTCACTTAATAATTCTTAAAAGAAATTAGACTTCAACTTGACATGGTTTTTTCTTGGGGATCAATTATGTACTTTCTCTTTTTATGTATACATATTTCTATCTATCTATCTCTCTATCTACCTATCGCTCTATCTATCTTGGGCATGTATTTATACTCTAAGGGTATCTAAAATGAAATATGGGATAATTGATCCTTATCATAAGCATCAATGTCAATCAATATCTACTTTGTTGATTTTCATTGCAACCTTGATCTCTCACGATCATCGTCACAAGTTTCTTATCTCTATTTTGATTGATATCCATATTTGCTCCTTTTGATCAATTCGTGATATCAATCCTTATTGCTATCATGATTTGGATCAATTTAGTATGTATTGATCCTTATCGTTGCCGCGATTACTTGTAATGGCCAAAATAAACATCATTAGTTCATATCAATTTAGGTAGCAAAAATTGATGATTTTCAATATGTCATATGATAAAAAATAAAAATACTTTATCCATTACTATGTAACATAAAACATTTTACATGGTTCAACACTTGTCAATAAATTGGGGTGATTAATGGAGTTTGAGATGAGGTTTCTTATCATGAAGTACCTCCTCACCCTTAGGTTCTCTTTCATCAGATCGTTTATGTGATGCCTCTATTTGTTCATTTTCCTTGTGAAAACATTTTGAATCAATTTTTGCATTATTTTCAAAGCTACACTTCTCTTCATTCTCATGTATTGGTACTTGCACAAATTCCATACTAAACCCCTTTTGAAAATACCAAGCATTAATCTTATTCTGATCATCATAATCAAGAGTTTACATAAAGCCACAATTTTTCCATATAAAAGTAGTTTCATCCTTATGATTAAAATTATCAAACCTTACTATGCTTAACTTTGAGCTTGAAACTTCAAGTGTTGCT
Organism: Gnetum montanum; assembly: GCA_015680685.1. Taxonomy (NCBI): domain Eukaryota; kingdom Viridiplantae; phylum Streptophyta; class Gnetopsida; order Gnetales; family Gnetaceae; genus Gnetum; species Gnetum montanum. The sequence continues at coordinate 184,281 of MNCI01013699.1, forward strand.
TCTCCTAAATTTTTTGGTTGATTTTTGAGAAACTCCTCATCTTGAATCTTGTTGCAATGCTTGTTACAAGAGGTTAGTGGTTGAATCTCAACTTTTATGTCTAAGATTTCTTCTTTCATTTCAACATGAATAGAATTTAACATAGAAAGCACTAGTTTCTTTTCCTTCCTAATCAAATGATGTAAGAGAAACATTTCTTCTTTAAATTCACTATACCTCTCATTACACTTACCATGTTGTTCAATCATATGTGAGGAAGATTCATCAATAAGTGCCATGTAGATGAGATGAGAATCTTTAGGAGAATGACATGATTCTTCTTCACTTTTCTCACTATCATCCCAACTTCTATAAATGTTGGTCTTTTCTGATTTTTCATCATTGGATCTATTCTTTGGCTAAACTTTCCTATCATTTGGATCACTAGGAGATTTGAAGGCCATATGGCCTATTTTTTCACAAATCCAACACTCTATGGAGGGAAAATTTAGATTAGAAGAATTTAAAAAATTTCTACCTCTTTCTCTACCTTTGAAGAGATTTGGTTTGTGTTGTTTCTGAGATGTCCCTTTTTTTTCTTGTAAGTAATTGTTGTAGTCTCCTTGAGAGAAGAGTAATCTCATCTTCATTGTCCTCATCATGCTCATTGACCTCCTTCTTCTTGGAGGTAGTCTTTAGAGAAATAGGTTTGTCTTGAATTGCTTCTTCACTTATGAGATTCATTTCATAGATGATGAGAGCACTTTGAAGTTCCTCAAATCTTAGAGTTGAGAAATCTCTAATTTCCTTCATGGTTGTGACCCTAGGTCTGAACTCTAGTTGTAGAGTTTTGATCATTTTGATGATGATGTCACTTTCGGGAAAGTCCTTTCCTATTCCTTTAATGGCTATAACAAGATTGTTAACTCTAGAAAGATAATCCTTGATTTTCTCACCTTCTCGCATTTTGAGTTTATCATATTAAATTTTCATAACTAATAATTTCAATTGCTTAATAATAGAGGTTCCTTCATAAGTAGCTTCTAAATTTTTCCAAATTTATTTGGCCATTTTACATCCTGCTACCCTATTAAATTTAGATTTGTTCAAAGCACAATATAAATAATTTTTTTCTTTTGAATCAAAGATGAAGTTATCCTTTTCTTCTTGTGATCATTTCTTGCGAGGCTTCATGATGCTAGTGGTACCATCGATGGGTGGAGTGTAGCCTTCCAAGATTGACTCCTAGACTTCAAACTCCATGGATTTGAAGAATCCTTGCATTCTAGCTTTCCAATAGGTAAATTCGAATCCATCGAACATGGATGGCTTTTTAAAAGAAGTTCTCTCCATTGTTCACTCTTGAAGTTGATGATGAAACAAAGAGTATCATGCTCTAATACCACTTTTGGATCATTGAACTTAGAAGGGGGTGGGGGGAATGAATAAGTTGCCCAAATCAAAACTTAAATAAACAAAGCACACACACACACAAATTTACATGGTTCCCCAACTTGGGTACTCCACACTCAAAGGGTAGATCACAAGCACACCTCTAGACTTTGTTGCTCTTAAATTGTGGTTGAAGGGTCCACACCCTGTATAATAATTAAGCCCTACTCTAGTCCCATCAGGCTTAGAAATGTAGTTTCAAGGCTTTCACAACCTTTACAATCTTGAGCTCTATACTAGAGTGGTATACCATAGCACTAACAACTCAATCCCTCAAAATTCCAACAAGCTCAAGGAACTCAACCCCTTAGGGCAACAAGAACAAGAAATACAAGGAATGATTGCAACTCAATTTGCTGATCCTTGGACAATTAGGTACAACACACTTTACAAAGAAAAAAATGATTAGATAATGAGGAGCAATGGAGAATTCAATGATTACAAATGATTGTATAATGAATAGAATAGTGCTTGCACATTTTTCAATGCACATGAAGTCTTCTTATAGCTGACATGTTGTTAAATCCTTCTCAAAACTTGTGCAACAGCTAGCTAATGATCATTAATGATCATGGGAGATGTCTTTCTCATGCCTAAGACATCTCTCTGAATTTGGCTTCAAATCTAGAAAGAAGTCTTTGGTCAATGGAAGATGTCTTTTTGTATTTGATCTACACTCTGTAAAGATGTCTTTGCCTCATGAAAGACATCTTTGGATGGGGAAAGATGCCTTGCTATTTCTAAATTCATCTTTCTAAATTTTCTTTGAGTTCACCCCAAATCTACCAAGACATATACTGCTTTCTAAAGACATCTTTTTTCACTTTCTCTTGCATGATAAATGCATCATTCCTTGTCCATAGCCTTGACCTTCCGCATGCTTAGATGACGATAACTTTGCTTGTTTAATATCAAGTCCTTCTCCATGTTCTTTGGATGTTTGTTTGAAGACATGTGAATGACCTCCTCCTTTGAGCTCTAGGATAGTTCATTTGATATCCTCTTTAGCTCATCTTGGTTTCCTGTGTACGTAGTCCTACAAACACAATGATCATACAACCATGCAAACCACTTTTTTCTCCATTTACTTAACATTTTGAGCACACCAAAAGTCCACAATGTGGACTATGTGTGATCCATGGAGCAAGGAGGAAAAGATGAAGGCATTGCTAGATGCCTTTCACCTTTCACTTGAAGCAACAGCTATAGCAGGATAGCCACAACCATCTTCTTGACCTCAATCACCATCACCACGTACACTAGAGGCTAGCAAAGGTCCTTTAACATCCCAAGAGCCTCCACATCTTGGCATTATTTGATCTTCTCTTCATATTTGACCATTAGAGGATTCCAATTGTCCAATTTTATAAGGTTGTTCAATTTTGTTCTCTTGAACATCCATTTTTGTAATTATTGTAACTTTGTACAATCCAGCACTTAGGGCTAGTCAATTTGTGATTCCATACCTTCCTAATTTTGTAAGAAGCTTGATCCTACCTTTTTTTTACTTGAGGACAAGTTTTTAGTCAGTCATGGGAGTATGATGAATCATGTGAAGGGTTGCATCAACGGGCATGCATTGATGCATCCTCATCGATGTATCCTCGTTGACGCATGGATTGATGCATCAACACATATGCATTGATGCAGTATCTATCTTTGCCTATATAAATGCATGTACCCACCACATTTATGGTATTATTAAGTCAATAGAGTAGCTAAGTTCTTGTAGTTTATTTTTGTGAAAGTTAAAATATTTTCTAAGTGCTCATAGTAGGACTTTAAGGATTGTATAGATCCTTATTATAGCATCAATGTACATGAACAAATTGATGTGTTGACAATAAAGACAAAACTCTTGGAACTTATTATAGCACTTAAGAATAGATTAATGTTTACTTCCATACATTTTATTATTCATGCACTTTACATTCATGGCTTTAATTAATTAATACACATAAGTATGGCTACCTCAAACATACCATTAATGTTTAGCAATCCCAGCAATGTTATTGCTTGGTTTGCATAGTAGTCAAACACTTGATAACCCAGTAGCATTCTTAACGAGTTCAAGATGTGCACAGAAGGTGGGCCTAGATACTTATGTTAGGAAGTAGTTTAAGGTATTATATAGTTACTTAGATTAATTCATAATTAATTACTTTATCTCACACTTAGATTAAATCAGATAAAATATAAAATCAATAAAATTCATGTGCCTTGGCTCACCCTTAACCATACACTTGCACCTACACAAGTGAAGTGGAGAAGACAATGATCACGTCCTTAGGTCACTACCTTGGTTATTATGCATTTAGAAAGCTGAAGTCCATGGAATTTGACCGAATCACTAGTGCAACGCTTATGATTCATATGGTTGGATGTAGGGACTACTCATCACTCATCAATAACTCAATGTTATCCACAAAAATCATGCCATCCATAGAAATCAAATCTTTAATTTAGAGTTCCAAACCAAGACTTCATTGTTAAAGTCTCAATCTAGAAATATCTCAATTTGTAGAAATAATGCATGATCACCTATATGTTTTCAATATCAAAAAGTCTCATTTAGTATACCTAGAGGTTAGTTTTTATAACATGGATTATTAAAAAAATAATTGGCACTTGCCAACTCAAAAAAAGTTTGTTATTTTCTAACACACACACACACACTCTCTCTCTCTATTTTTTTTTAATAAATATTACTTTTGATATATCTACATTTGAATATAATAGTACAATTAACACATAGGAAACACAAAAAATGGAAATACACACATATTTACATACATTGACACTCGCTTGACCTTGAAATCCACCTTAGCAGTCCTAGAAATGAGATTTTCAACAACTTTTATAAACGCTTGTTATAGTTTATACATAAGAACTTGGTATCTACATTTGGATAATTTGCACAAAATAATCCTTACAAGTATTCTTTTTTAATGTTTATATTTATGCTCATTTTATCTTAATAGATGCTACATCCTACTCTTGACAAGAGGGTAATAAACCCTCTCCTCTAGTGTAGGGACACCTTTTATGATCTCCTTGTTCTTCGCTACTTGTGTGTTTCACAAGTTCTAAGCTCTATGGAGACATCTTGAAGGTTAATGAGACATCTCGTCTGGGAGCTGGGACTGTGTAGGAGACATCTTAAATTCTAAGGAGATGTCTTGACAAAATTGAGACTTCTCTAAGGAGATGTCTTGCCCTATGAAGAAGTGTCTTGGAGGAGATGTTTTTCAAATTGAGGAGACATCTTTTCCATGAAGGAGATATCTTCCAAAAATGGCAATTTTCTTGGCTAAAAGTTTTGTTTCTGCAAAAATTCACCCAAGCAGGCTAGAAACAACTCAAGCAGGTCAAAGACAACCCAAGCATGTTGGAGATGACCTGTATGGTTGGGAAACTTTGAAAATTGACTGTTCCATGTAGGAAAATAGTTTGGAGATGGAGAAAGAAGATGGAAATAACATGGGAACTCCAAGTTAAGCTTGTGGAAGGTTTTCCTAGGTTATTATGTTATTATGTTATTTTTGTTAGTAAATATGTTAGTTTTTCCCTACTTGTATATGGTCAAAGAGTGAGAAGAGAAGTCTTGGTGAGAGCCCTTAAGTTGAGGAGAGCTTGACAAAAGTGTGCTAGAGCACATGGAGTGAGTGTAGGTATGGTTGGAGCTTCTAAATCAAGCCTTTCACCAGTAGTCTAACACCTCATTATTAACTTTGTTTCAAGAGAGTTTTATGATTCTCTTTATAAAAAAACTCTTTAATAAAAAGTAAAAACTTGTGAGGACACTTTTGAATGAGGATAAGGCTTAATCCTTCTCCTATCTTAAAGAGGGGGACTTTCAAAATTGGTTGCGAGAATAAAAACTTTAAAAGGCATCCCATAACCATTGGGTTTTTTAACTCTATCTTCCATGTCTGTGATTTAATGTATTTTAAAATTTTTAATTATTATTCACTTTTATAAGATTTCCCTTCATTCGGCCTGCCGCCGCCCCCNAGTGATGAAAAATGTGAATTATTTGAAGGTGTTAGAACCCAAAATAAGTAAAACATAGATACACCCCAAGATATAACTTTATATAACTTAGCATTGCCCACTAAAATTGAACCCATGACCTGGAGCTTGCAAATTAAGTGTCTTACCACTAGGCTAACACCGAGGTCTACTGCAAGTGTCTAGCTAACAGGACAACCCATAGTCGATGGGGTATCCCTAATTTTGATGCATAGACACATATAATCCTTAAGATGCCCACTTTTCCTTCTCCCAGAAAGCAAATTAAGAATTCATATATTTTATTTTTTATATAATGTCAATGTTTTCTAGTTATATGGTTGTTGGGCTATCTAGGCTTCAATTGTTTGGTTGTTTTTATTAGTGTGGCTATAAGTTTTATTTTTTAGCTTGTTATGTTTAATGTTTATCATTTTTTTACTTTCTTTTTAATTTTTCTATTTTGTATGATATGCCTATGCCTATGCTAATGGGTCATTTTTGTAGTGTTTTAGGGGTTGCACCATCATCCATCATTTCCCTAATTACTTTAGGATGTGCTGAGATGACACTTATCCTCAAGTTTGGAGAGGTGGATGTAGCACAACATTGGTTGGTCAACCAAGCACCTAGGGAGATCTAAATAAGGATCGTCAGTGTAGGTTTTCTTGACTTGTTCATGGCTCCTATCCTAATCATCGCTACCCCTGAGATGGTGAATGTCACCAACTTGTTTAACAAAGAAGTGAAGAATCTTTTCACTCAAGTTTATGACGTGCCTATCACCTTGGCCATTAATGAATCTACCTTCAATGACCTCTTTGAAATCCCTTACAAGGGGATAAAGATTGTCATCAAATCAAGGAAAGAGACAGACCATTGAGAGGAAGTGAAAGAATGGCTAAATACTCATTGTGACGACTTTGGACTGACTTTACATGACTGCCAAGTTGTAAAGGCAAATAAGATGTACCCATTTTTTCATTCCTTAGCATTTCCAAATTTATTATCATAGAAGAATGTTCCAGACATTCAGTAGCCATGAACCATGAAAAATATTCTCACCAAGGATGCTCAATTCAACTAGGTTTCTCATTTGGTTTTCGGGCTACAAGGGGAGATCCTGAAACTTTGGGAGAACCTTAGAATGATATGCCACATACACTTTACATTTTTTTGGCATATCTCAAGAGGTTTGTGAAGTTCCTAGTGGTGCAGAAGAATTAATGATGGGTAAGTCAAGATTCATTCCAACTTTATAAGCCTTGGATGAAACCTATTTTTCTAGCCATGGAAACTAAAAACCCACTAGAGGATGTTGGAGAATCATTATCTGTTACCACTAAGTGCTTTCATGATATGCATTTTCCTTCCCCTGATAGTATGGGAATGGAACCTCAAGTTTCCCATTGGAACATTCATAAGGCCAAGGAGTTACATGTTGAAGCTAATAGAGCAACTAGAGCAAAGTTAAAGAGGCCTATGGTTGAGAGGACAACACCAGTTGTTGAGCATCCTATGAAGAGGAGACTCATTGTGAAACTTGGTCAAGCACATCATGTAGTTATAGGTACACTCTACTTGTGTTATTTTGTTTAAGTTATTTGACATTTTTTTGATATTTTATTGTCATGTTGTTTGCTTTTGTTTAGGCAAAATATGCTAAGTGGTTCTATGCTTTGTCTTTGTTGTCCTTGTAGGTAAACAACAAGAGTTGATAGCCTAGGCAGCAGTAGTGGAGGCTAAATAGAAGCACCTAGAGAAGGAGACATTACAACAACATGAGGATGAGGGGCTATCCAATGCCACATTGGATGACCTCGATGCTATATTTGATGGTTCACAACTAGGTGAGCCTCTCACCATCATCCCTAATGATATTTCAGGTAATTGTAGATTTTTTTTTATTGCATTTTTATAGTTTTATGTTTGAACATAGTTTTAATTGTTAAACTATGGTCATGCTTGTTGTAGCTCTTAAATCTCAAACATGTGCTTCCACATCTACATTTCACATGAAACCATGGGTAGAGGTCCTAGACAAAATGGAGTTCATGTGAGGGATGGCTGAAGACAGGATCAATCGATTACAACAGATTAATCCCAATGTTGGTAAGAACTTTAGTTCATTTTTCCTTTATTGTTTTTAATTTATGTATTTTTGGTTTATATGAGCTTTATGATTATATGGTCTTAAAAATTTAAAGTGGTTTTTGTTTATTTTGTTATTTATTATTTACATGGTCTTATGTGTTTATGTTGGTTGTGTTGCTTGCAGTGTCAAAGGTTGGATGGGATTCCATCTATTTTGTTAAGATCAATGAACTTTCTATCTTGTGACATGAAGTGGAAAATGTTCCACAAAGGTTACATGAAGCTACCACTTAATGTGCACTCTCATGTGCTAGAATGTTGTTAGAATACCAACACTCCAATGAGTTCCTATGGGAATGAGTTTTAGTGTTGGAAAGGAAAAACAAGAAACAAGATGAGGAGATTAGAGATCTTAAGGATTGTAAGGAGTTTGTAGAAGCCTAAGTGAATAATAGAAAATCCTTACAAACTAAAGAGATTGAATGTACATAGTATTGGAACACCATCCATGGCAAGGTTGCTCTTGCCATGGACCTTGCAGAACAAAAGCTACAAATGGACCTACTGGTTCTCATAAGATCATGGAGTGGAGGAACTATTATGCTTGGATCCTTGAGTGGGGCCAGGAAAAAAGGATCATTAAAAAAATACAAGGTCAAATAGGAGAGCTACCTCAAGTGGCTACAAGAGGAGCTAGTTGAGAGGTGCAAATTAGAGTTTTTCATGAGGAAAATCAATGCTAGAGATGCCTTCAAGTCTTTTGAAATCTCTCTGGTGGTATCTGATTTCCCAACTCCTCAAGTGACTACCACTTTTGGAGAGGTGACTATTGCTACATTTTCACGGGAACCACCCACATGGACTAATGTCGATGAGAACAACATCTTAACTGGAATTAATCTTGGGGAAGTGGACTGGGCCCACATGACTGAAGACCAAATCCTCCATCATCTATAGGTAGGTCTTCAAAGCTTCCCTGCAAAGGATATTGCTCTGTAACTTTCCTAGGTTTGTTTATTATTTTATTTTTTTAAAATTAATTTCTTATAGTCTAGTTTAGTTTAATTTGTGGTCTGATTATGCTAATTGCTAATTAGAACTTTGTTGTTATGATTGATGTAGATACCAGGTGATGGTAGCAACCCTAGTGGTGATGATGTTGGAGATGCTTCTCCTCCACCTCTAGATGCACCCTAGTTCCATCTATTTAATCATGTCTTTAGTTATTTTTTCATTGATGCTGTTATGATGTTGGGATTGTTTACTTGTGAGATGGTTATTATTAGTTTTTATGTCATTGCTACATAGTGTAGCTATAGTTATTGGAATCTTGATTATTTTATATGGCATTGTTGACTAAACTCTTGTCCCACCATGTAACTATCGCCATAGTTTATGGAAATTTTGATTATTATTATTTTAAAACATTAATTTTGCATATATGTTCTAACATTTTTAATTTTATGCATCCTATGCATTTCATGTTTTGTTCATGTTATGAGGGTGTGTTGAGATACATTGATTAAATCGTGTGTTATAAGGCAAAATTTGGTAAAGTAAAAGCAAATTAACTAGGCCAATAAAAAATGTAAACTAAGGCATAATGGCTATAAAAAAGTTCTAAAAGTGTTACTAGTTTTAGGCCTTGGTAGGCCAGTGCTTTTTGCTAGTTTTAGGCCTTAGCAGGCCTCGATGTTTTGCAAATATTAGACCATGGAAGTCATGTGTTTTGCTAGTTTTAGGCCTTAGTAAGGCCATGCATTAAAAGAAATTTTTTTTTGTAAGTTTTATGTTTTACAAATTTTTATAGATTTTTTAGATTTTATAATTTTTAGGATATTTTTAGGTTTTACATTTTAAAATAGACAAGATGTAAATATGTAAACTTTAGAAAAAAGTAAATTATAGGTTACGTGCTAAATAAGGCTAAAATAAGGTAAAGCAAAGGTTAAATTAGGCTAAGAAAACAAAAGAGAAGGCCACATGATTATGGTCATAGGGCAAGTGAATAGGAAACATACATTCAATTGTGCAAGTGTTTCCTAATCTTTGAAAGATTAGGAAAGGTGTAAGGTTCACATTGCATGTATTTCCCATTTCCCTCACTAACCACGTTGCAGGGGAGCTCTTCAAAGAACCTTTAATGCTTCTACAACTCAATCAAGCACCACCTCAACTATGGTCTATTATCATTTGTATAACATAATGATCATTGTCTTGTCTTCTCCTTCTTCCAATTCTATTAAGAAGGTTGCAACGTTACCTGAGATTTCTAACCCTTGTTTTGTAAGTAGAAATATGATAGCTTCACTAGTAGTGTGGTTAGCATGAATAGTTATATTATGTTAATTTGTATATTGGCTTTACTAATTAAACATTAAACTGGTAATTCCTTAGGCCTTATGGTGTTCATTTTTTGAAATGTATTTTTATAAAAGGAATTTCACTTTAAAGCATTATCCCACACCATTGGTTGTGCCTATAAATATCTAATTCATGTGGTATTTTGGAGTTTGGCAATAATGTGACATTTCTATTATCACTTATTTTATGAATGTCATCGATTTTGTTGTAGATATCAAATTGGCATTATTAATCTCCATGTTAAGCTTGAGGGTTGATATTAAAGATTTGGTATGTTCTAGCAAGCTTAACATGCTAGTTAGTGTCTATATTTGGTCACATTATGAGTATATGTATACACCCTTAAGGTATATAACACAATTTTTTGTGTTTTTTCTTATATGATTTAAAGTTTAAAGTTAGTTTTAGATAATTATATTTCTTAACTAATGTTAATTGTTTGTTATGTTTGTTTGCTCTTTGGACATGACAATTATACTACATCCATATGTGTTGATTCTGGTTTATAACATAACATAACACCTAATACAATGATGGAGATACTTGGTTTAATAATAGTTTTTTTCTATTGGATTACTTGTTTATATCTTAGGTATAATACATGTAATAACATGAGTTATAATATTCATGGTGTATGTTTATCTTAATTTCAATAGCCACCAAATTATTTTTAATGTCTTGGATCTAGTGATCTAGATATAACAAAATTTAACATGTGAAATTTATAGGATCAAAGATGAACAACTCAATAGCCAAAATATTAGAGAGGAGAGGACTAAGTGACTTATTAAAACTCAACATCAATATTTAAGATGCATGAAGTGTTGTGTCAAATAGAATGATTAGTCACAATTGCAAGTAATAGTTATAATTGAGTACTAACAAGTAAATTAAAAAAAATTAATGAGGTAAAAAAACTACATGACATTGCTATGGTATAGATACATAACATTCACAGTGTACCATAGTAAACTAAATAATGTGTCAATATAAAATGTAATGAGGAGTTTGTGTGAGAAGTAATATCTTTAACATTCCTTGTCAAATTATACATTATGTTTAGCTTATAAGGATTGAATATTTAATCCATTTATAAAAATATTAAAAATTTTAACACTCAATGGTATAGTAAAATCATGACCAAGTTAATCTTTAATATTACTATAAGTAGGTAAGATGACCTATTTAGCAAAGGGATGTCAAATGTAGTGCACTGTGATTTTGATGTGCTTATTTTTCTCATGAAATCTTGAATTTTTAATGAATTTTATAACATTTTGATTATTTAAATAAACTATTATTGACATTACAATGTTCTCCTTGAGTTCTTCAGATAATTAATGAAATCATTTCAAGATGGTAACCAAGTTAACTGTAGCCCTATATTATGATTATGTAGAAGATGAGGAAATTGATTTTTGTTTTATTGATCATGATGAGATTGTATTCCCATAGTATTTCATCAAAAACCATGTAGTTGAATTCCATGAAGAAGTATTATCACAATAGTATGCATTTTTATAATCATCCAAATCAACCTTTGAAGGACAATTATAGTTTAAACTATAGTCAATTATGTCCTTAGATATCTTAATATCTCTTGGGCAAGATTTAATTAGATACTAGTTGGATTTTTATTACATGGAGATAATACATGAATAAAATATACAATATTTGGTTGAGCATTGGTTAAATAAATTAATATGTTAATCAACTTCCAGTACGTCATGGGATCAGGAATGGATTTAAAGTTATCTACCTATGATGTAGTGCTAGAATCTAATGGTGTTAATTGGTGATGAGTGATGAAGTACCCCGTATGCCCAACCATATGAATCACAAGCATTCACACACGATCTAGTCAAATTCTATGGATGGGACTAGTTGTGGCATCTAGATCATTATGTCTTGATTGCAATTCTCTATCTTCCCACTTGGACTAGTGGTAGCTTTGTCATGTATGATTTAGTCCAAAGTGAGGCATGTGATTCTTGATGTTGTTTCAGCCTTATGCTACTCCTAACAATAATAAAGAAATCAATTATTTAAACTAATTAACCATGAAAATTAAAGTCTCAACTAGCCTATGGGCAATGAGTGTTCATTCCTAGCTTGTCGTACATGTCCTAAACCCACGTATCCACTACTGGGATTACCAAGTGCTATGCTACTGGGTGAACCAAGAAATAACGCTATTGGGATTACCAAGTGAATACGTGTTTATGCTTGAAACTAGTTTCGCTTGTTTTGCCAATTTATTAACATGCATGGAAATGTAAATATTAACTAAGNTGTTTTGCCAATTTATTAACATGCATGGAAATGTAAATATTAACTAAGTACATGAAACATAAATTGCATGGAAAGTAAATTTAATCTAAGTTAAATTGTTGCAATGAATAATAATCAATCTAAATCTTATTTTCATTCATGGAATATGTCCAAGTACATTGCCACTTGAATAAGATGTTGTACAATTGACTCAAATCCACACTGTGGGCACTCACTTACTATTCTCTAAGACTATGGAATAAAAATGCAAGATTTTGACTACTCGATTGATCAAAGAATGCTAACACATGGTAGGAGAATGTGTATTTATAGGAAAAGAAAAAACACTACACCAACGAGGCCTTATAAACCCAGCAAACGCTACATTGACATGGCCTTGTCGATGGGGACCCATTGACGAGGATCCATCGACATGATACTTTGATGCTTCATCAATTAGGATTTATAGCTAAACATACAATATTCTTCCAAAAAATATAAAACATGTTTCTTTTTCATAATCATGGATGATTCATTCAATGTTGAATTTCAAAACTAAGTAGTTAAGCAAGCCAAGATTTGACATCTCAAACTTGGTTTTCAACTGATTTTTTATATTGTGTATTAGTTAAGCATTTTGCCTAGTGATCATAATGGTGGCAACATATAAGAGCATAATTACACCCCTCCATGAGTCCTTTATTTTCATAACAAAAATATTGGCATTTACATTTGATCATTTAAATCCCATTTCATGTACATATTTATCAAATGTTATATACCATTCTTGGAAAGCTTGCTTTAATCCATATAGGGAATTTTCAATCTATAGACATAATCACTAAATTTAGAATCCTCAAAGCCTTTAGGTTGGTATATAAAAATATCTTCTTATAAATCTCCATTTAAAAAGGTAGATTTCACATCAGTTTAATATAGTTTCCAACCATAGGATGCTGCTAAAGATAAGATATACTATATGGTTCTTTGTTTCATGATGGGTGCAAAGATTTTTCTTGATAATCAGTGTCTTTCCTTTGCTCATAGCCTCTAAAAATCAACCAAGCCTTGTAGTTATATAGTATGTTATCATCCTTCCTTTTGACATGAAGCACCCATTTTCATGTTAATACTTATAACTATGATGAAATCTTAACTATTTCCCATGTTCTATTTTTCATTAACCTATTATATTTTTCCTTGATTACTACATACCAATCTTCATTTGCATTACATATTACACACTAATAAGTTCTTCTACTTCAAATATCATGTATGACTCATTTGTATCAAAATTATATTTAGTTACAAATATATTTCTACTTTGTAGTTATTTCATTGGCATTTCATTAATATGTTCCAGCCCTTTTAGCCTAAAGTCTCTTAAATAACTCTTAAACCATCTTGATTATCCTTATGCTAAGGATTTTGTGGAATTAGAAGTTTCAGTTAGACAGGCTTTTTCATCACTATCTTCATAAATTATGAAAAAAGGTTGTAATTATTATAAGATTTCTTGGGCATTACTACAGTGTTTTAAGTGGTATTGTGACTCATGGTGTTATTGGATTTGTCGAATATGTCATTAAAAAACATCACATGACTCCAAAAGCTTATGATCCTTCATGACCCATACTTGATAAGCTTTGTAGTCTAGTAAGTAACTAAGTAGCAAATCCACTATGGCTCTAGGGTCCAACTTTCCATGGTTTGCTTAAGGAACGTGAACATAACAAGATTTTTCAAATAGTTGAAGATAATATATTGATAATTCCTTGTTCTTGGCCCATTTTTTAATTGAAGGGATGCCAGTCAAAGCTATATTCAGAATTCTATTGATAATATGTACAATATAGTATGTGGCTTCTATTTATAATGATTTTAGTATTTAAGTATCATTTAACATGCATCTTATCATCTTAGATATTTGCCTATTTTTCTTCTTTTCAAAACCATTTTCCTATAGTGCATATAGCATTGTGAATTCTTGTTTTATATTGTGCTCATTACAATACTATTTAAATTCATTAAAAACATATTCCCCATCATTGTTAGATCTTAAAACCCTTATCTTAACATTATTTTCATTTTCAGCCATCATTTTGAAATGCTTAAACTTTTCCAAAACTTATGAATTTTAAAACATTTCATAAAGCCATATCATTCGAGTAAAATCATTAATGAAGATAACAAAACACTTTTAACTTCTTATTTCTTATGGTAAAAAGGATTCACATAGATCCAAATGTATTGTTTCAAGTTATCTTGTGGAGTTAATCTCACAATGTCTTGTAGATGGTTGATTGTGCATTTCTCCAAACTTACAAGAGGCACAATCATGTATTTTATTTTATTTTTCAAACTTGGGAATCTTCGGGTAAAACTAATGCATCTTTTTTAAGGTTTTTATATTGACCTACCCAAGCCTTAGATGCTATTTTTTTCAGCGCATCTTTATTTTCCATCACATACATTCTTGTACCTTGATGATCTATGAATTTAAATATATCATTGCATGCTATACCATAGGCCACAATAACACCACCATGGTTTATCATATAATATGATGTGACATGCTTATTTTTCTCAAATTTAACACTTAAACCTTTATTTATTAATTCAAATATTAAAATTAAAGTCATGGTAAATTTTTTTTATAATCAACATCTTTTAATTTTAATTTAAAAACTATTATATCCTCACTTTCAATAATTTTAATTGATCAACTATCTCTAAATCTCATATAGTATGGATTAGACATGTTCTTTACATTTGTCAATAATGATGAATTTTCCATAAAATGATGTGAGGCTCTAGAATTGATATAGATAAAATTTATTTGAGGCATCATTTACGATGAGGGTGTTAAAGTCCAAGGTGGAAGATTAAGCCTTATTCTTTTTAACATTGAGAATTCTAAGCTTTGATTCAATTTTTTTTTTCAATTTTCTCATTTAACTTTTTATCTAGATTTTAATAAGCTTATTCACCTACCTTTTTTTTCATGCCCTTAGCTTTAGGATTATTAGGATTATCATATTGTTTATAAATATGATAATACCATGATACTCTTTGGCTCTTCTAGTCTTCTTTCTATTTCATTATCATTTCTTGAGAATTTGGTTCAATTATTGAGGTGTACACATTTATCTCTACTTCTTCTTCAAGGATCTTTACACACAACTACATCACAATGTAGGTATTCTTCCATTCTTTATGATTTGTCTAGAGACATTGTATGATGGTGGGAGAACCCTAAGAAAATAGCAATTTATTATTGATGAGTGGCGAGGTACCCCTACACTCAACCATACGAAACGAGCGTAGCATGCATGATCTGGTTGAACTCTACAGACTAAGTGCCTACACACCCCATGGAACACTTGGGGTTAATCATTCGTTGTCTTCCTAGACTTACTTGTAGNAAGCTTATTCACCTACCTTTTTTTTCATGCCCTTAGCTTTAGGATTATTAGGATTATCATAACAGTGATCGATGTCATGACTATCCTATTGTTTATAAATATGATAATACCATGATACTCTTTGGCTCTTCTAGTCTTCTTTCTATTTCATTATCATTTCTTGAGAATTTGGTTCAATTATTGAGGTGTACACATTTATCTCTACTTCTTCTTCAAGGATCTTTACACACAACTACATCACAATGTAGGTATTCTTCCATTCTTTATGATTTGTCTAGAGACATTGTATGATGGTGGGAGAACCCTAAGAAAATAGCAATTTATTATTGATGAGTGGCGAGGTACCCCTACACTCAACCATACGAAACGAGCGTAGCATGCATGATCTGGTTGAACTCTACAGACTAAGTGCCTACACACCCCATGGAACACTTGGGGTTAATCATTCGTTGTCTTCCNATCCCATGTGATATTGTGTACGCGATATTGCATTTTCCCCTGTGATATCGCGTACGCGATATCGCGGTCCATCGCCAAATCTATAAATAAGAGGCGACACTCCNTAATATTGGGAAGGTATGGAATTATTGAGGGGAATGGAACTAATGGGATGACATGTGAACAAATCATCATTACAAGACTTGACAAAACTGGTGTTCATGACAACAAGGGTGAACACCTTATTACAATGACATCAGGCCTTTGTTGGCAGCTGAGAAAGAAAGAGAGAGGGAGAAAGAAGTGTTGCTGCTACCAACACCAAGATTGCGCCTTTCTTTGTCTGTTGGTAAGCGTACCATTGATCTTGCTCCTTGCATAGCTGCTTCCAGCGTCACTCCATTCCAAGTGTTCCCTCCAGATCTGGTCCATTGTCGCATGGTTGCCACCTGCACACACAACACAATCTTATATTAGTAAGGGTAAATGAATCATCATGTAATTGATACCTTGCTTCAGTGTAAGTCCATTGGCTGAGTTGTGGTATGGCTGATACGGAACTGGGGATATATTAATGATGACTACCGAAGGTGTAGAGGTTAGGAAGAAAATCAAAAAAATTCAGGGCTAGGAAAAAATCGAAAAAATCGGGCCTTGTACCCCCATGACTAATCGCGAACCTCCGGTAGTGTTNCCTACTTCTAGCCTAGGATGGAAAATAAGGGGAGTGTCGCCTCTTATTTATAGATTTGGCGGTGGACCGCGATATCGCGTACGCGATATCACAGGGGAAAATGCAATATCGCGTACACAATATCACATGGGATGCGATATCGTGGCTCATGCAAATCGTGTCTCATCATACCCCCATGACTGAATGAAAACTCGTCCTCGAGTTCCTTACAATAATATTGGGAAGGTATGGAATTATNAAGTTAAAGTCTTAACCACAAGCGTTTACCAAAAAGAAAACAANATGCCCTTAATGCCCTAAAAAACCCACATTCAAAGAGTCCGTAGGCTCTAGGAATGTCATTTGGAATAGAAGTTAAAGTCTTAACCACAAACGTTTACCAAAAAGAAAACAATGCTTCTACCAAAATATATACACTAATGATACAACTGGCAATGAGATGAATAATGGAGAGAAGGATGGTGAGAAGAGAATGGAATGGAATCCCAAGAATAAGGTGGTGTACAGCCCCTTGTGTGTTTGATGATAAATTTGACTTAGCAAATTCCATTCCAAGTCTAGCCTCAAACCAACCACATCTAGTGACTTCGCATCAATGCATTCAGCTAAACCATCCACTTGGATAACAAGGATGCATCTCCAAAGAGCCACCACCATTCCGACGAAACAAAGGAGAGAATGGGAAGCGAGAAGGGCCTTAGTTAGAGGGAACACTTTTGGTTCCATAACTAGTGCTTGTAGCCCAAGTTTTATTTAGTCTAAGGGGTTTGTTTTGAATTCTCACTTTTTCTTTTTCTTTTCCTTTTTCTTTTTTTTCTTTTTGTGTTTTGTGTTTTTATGCATGAGAACCACACCATGCAAAGACTTCTTATTTTTTTTGACTTGGTTTCCAATAATTGGGTAACATTGGAATGGTGAGAAAACTCAAGAAGAAAACATCTGAGCACCCAAGAGAACGGCCAACACAAAAGCATCAAGTTCCCTTGAAGTCACACCCTTTTCAAACCTTGAGTCCTTCCTTAGTTTGAGAAATANTACAAATACACAAAAAATGGAAAAGTATAACGATGTTGTAAAACAAAAAC
>MNCI01013699.1:206309-271624 GCA_015680685.1 Gnetum montanum
GAGAGAATCTAATCGCAATGAGCAGTCGATTCCTTGATTAGCCGTACACATTCGTAAATGCTCGTAATCAAGTCGTACTCATGCCACGCTACTGCAGGGTAATAAATAACATGTAAGAAATAACAAATAATAAATCCTATTCCATGCACTACAAGGTTTATCCACAAAGCTCGTCTTTATTGCTGTACACAACTTGCGTTCAACTACAATGTTGCTCGAATAAAGATCTGTTCACTTGGGGACTCCTACTGCAGGCACATGGAAAATATTTCATCTCTGGAGTGATCAATCTGCCAGAGTTTCCCTACTTCTAGCCTAGGATGGGAAATAAGGAGAGTGCCACCTCTTATTTATAGATTTGGCGGCGGACCGCGATATCGCGGCAGCCACGATATCGTGGCTCATGCAAATCGCGTCTCATCAATTATTTCATCTAATACTTGTGCATCTAGAGCTTGCAATGTTAATACTTTCTATATGAGAGTGTCTATAAGTTCAGCTTCTTTTAAATGAAGTGAATTCAATTAGTTCTAAAGAGGTACCAACTTTGATTCATTCTTAACTTTAAACATTTCCTTCAAGTTTTTCCCATAAAAATATAAAATTTGTCCAATAGATGTTATGGGTCTTTGAACGTAATAAAGCTTCATTTCATTTTATTTCAAATGTAAAATCCTATATCTTCACAAAATGCACAAATTCACTAGACACACTTAATGAAATCAACATTTTTACCATCCTATTATCATCATTCACTATGGTGGTTTCTAAAAGAATTTCTATCGAATCATTTCATCACACTAAAAATCTCATTTGAAGTTTCCATATGTAATAGTTGAAGGCTTTTAGCAATTGACTCTCAAATAATGAGGCATAGTATTTTATTTGCATCATGGATATTTCTTAGTTTTTGAATAAATAGTTACTCACTAACCTACTCCAATACCATGTGAATTTACAAGATTAATGATAACTGACCCAACAATAAAAAGCTCAAAGAGGAAAGGACTAAGATGCTTGTTAAACACATCAACTTCAATTTTTAAGATATAGAAAGCATTGCATCAAAAGATATAATTGAGCACTAACAAGTAAATTATTAAACGTTAATCAAATAATAAAAATTGACATGACATCATGATAATGTAGGTACACAACATTCATAGTGTATCATAGTGAAATAAATAAAGTATTAATACAAGAACTCGAAATCCTAGTTTAATGATAAAAGGTAACAAGGGATATGATCTAGGTAGGGTTGGGATCCATAATTGCTCCATGAATAGAGTATTATATAGGCACATGTGCATAATAAAATAAAAGATGCATAACTAGATATGTATAATAAAGCATAAGTGTACATAAGCAAGTACATATGCATAGCTAAATACTTGTAAGGGCATGATAACTAACAAAAGAAAGACTTCCTAGGTTAATTGGATTTCAACATGTAATCATAAAATATAAAGTAAATCTATTACTGAGCTCTAACAATAGTATAATAAAGGAAACAAAACATCCTAGCAAGTGTATTATATTCACTTATGTTAGAAACTAGTAAAAACAACAATAATAGTAATGATAATAATGTAATCTTATGATTTAACTAAGAATATTAGAGTTAATTTATTAAAATACATCTGACAACATTAAAGAATTAATCATATGCATTAAATTAAATAACTAAACCTTGAAATTTTTTAGGTCGTGACATCCTCCCCTAGTTCAAGAATTTTCCTACTGGAAAATGTAAGGAAATTTTGTTCTTATATCTAGCTTAGTTTCCCTAGTTACCTCTTGATTTCTATGTTGTTCCCAAAGAATTTTTACCATAGGAATTACTTTACTCTGCAATTTTCTTTCTTTTCTATTTGTGATTCTGATGGGGTATTCTTGGTAAGTAATATCTGATTACAGGTCTATTTCTTCCCATTGTATAATATGCCTTTGATCTGGAACATACTTCTTTAAAAGAGATACATTAAAGACATCATGGATTCCTTCTAAACTTGGTGGAAAAGTCAATTGATATTCTACTTTTCCAATTTTCTTAACTATTTCAAATGGACCTACATACCTCAAGGCTAATTTACCTTTCTATCCAAATCTCATCAGTCCTTTCACTAGAGATACCTTTAAGAAAACATAATCACCAACTTGAAATTCAAGAGGTCTCCTTCTTAATTTATCACTTGATGTATCTATCTTAAGTAGTCTTAATCTACCCTTGGAGTT
The DNA here is from genome assembly GCA_015680685.1 of Gnetum montanum. Classification (NCBI taxonomy): domain Eukaryota; kingdom Viridiplantae; phylum Streptophyta; class Gnetopsida; order Gnetales; family Gnetaceae; genus Gnetum; species Gnetum montanum. The sequence continues at coordinate 208,545 of MNCI01013699.1, forward strand.
TGTGAATCTAATCTATGGTTTGATCAATCAAGTCAGTGCTTAACTGCATTCTATCTTCTATGGTAGTCCAACAAATAGGCATCCAACATGGTCTACCATAAAGTATCTCATAAGAAGCAGCTTTAATACTTGTCTAAAAACTATTATTATATGCAAATTTTTCTAAAGGCAACATTTCATCCCAATCTTTCTTATACTAAAGTGTGCAAGCCCAAAGCATATCTTCCAAAATTTGATTTACTTGCTCTATTTTCCCATTTGTTTGAGGATGATAAGTAAAACTTATATTTAATTTAGTACCTAAATCTACGTGAAATACTTGCCAAAATCTTGAGCTAGACTTAGGATCTCTATCAGATATTATTTTGATTGGATTTCCATGTAATCAGACAATTTCCCTAATAAATAACTTAACAATATTCTTAGCAATTTCCATGGAATGAGTAGTAAGAAAATGAGAATATTTTGATAGCAAATCTACCACTATCAATATAGCATCATGTTTCCTTCTTGTCTTTTAAAATGAAGTCCATACTAATAACCTCCCATTTTCATTGCGATATGTCATGAACATGAAGTAATCCTCTTGGTTTATGATGCTTTGCTTTAACTTATTGAAAAATTAAACATTTAGAAACAAATTCAACTATCTCTTGCTTCATCTTAGGCCAAAAATATTATCTTCTTAGGATTTGAAATACTTTATCACCCCCATTATGCATCTAATATCTACTAGTATCAGCCTCTTTCAATAGTTTCTATCTTACCACTTTGGGTATACATAATCTATCTTCAAATCTTAAATCACCTTTATCTCCCTTTATTAAATAATCAGAAGAAATTTAACCTAATTTTGAAGCTTTTCTTAGCACCATGTATCCAACTTTTTTTCTTCAATAATCTTGTCTATTAAACTTAATTGCATAATCAAGCTATTTGTCCTTCTAGTTTTGCTACTAAGTGCATCTTCCACAACATTTTCTTTTCTAGGATGATACTTAATATCAAAATCAAAGTCTACAGGTAATTCAATCCATCTTCTTTGCTAAAAATTTAATTATGGCTGGGTCATAATATATTGCAAATTGTTATGAGCACATGTAACACAGATCTAGTCAAAATAGAGCTTAGTGTGTGATTGGCAGTGAGAAAGATAAAAATAGAATGTAAGATGGAATAGATTTGAAACACTAACTTGAAATAAAAACACTAAAAATAGATCTAAAGTATATCTAGATAATATCATAAATAGAAAATTTTTGAAATGACATATCCAAATCACAAAAGAAAATAAAACCTACTATGAATGTTCTAGAAGTTGTACTAGGAATTAGAGGCATCTAATGAGGAATTGTGTTACCTTGTTCTTTCTTTGATGCATGCATTTAAGAACGATCTGATGAGAAAAATTGTAGATTCAGTAGCCAACTAAGTAGATATATGGATTAGATTAATGTGTTGACCAAAATCCAAATAATTCTCTATGCATCAGGAGGACAACACAAAGGAGATATAGTATATCAATAGGGGAAAAAAAGAAATTAGAGGAGCTAATCTCTTAGCAGGGGAGGTTAGTTTTTCTATAGAGGCATTATTTTTGAAAAATGTTTTCATGCCACTAACAAGGAAAAAGCCAACTGCACTTAATAGCCAAGATAGTTAAGAGTTTGAGTAAGAGTGCTAGTTGAAAGTGCCAACTAAAGGTTCCAAAAGCCAACCAAACCCTTTCTATTTAGGGAAATCTTCAAGGTACCTATGGACTCCTTGTGGTATGATTATGCAAGGGCATTTCATGTATGAACCTACTTTTGGAAGGATCCACTTTCATGGCTTTTAAACATCTAATTTACACTCCATCACTAATTATTGATGCATCCCCATCAAAGTATCATAAAAATAGTATATACACACATACAACACTTAGCTTATATTTCACATTTTGCCTTTAAAAACCAAGGGAGGTTTTGCCATTTTCAAAACCCAAAAGCTTTCCAAAGACAAAACGTTTTCCAAGATATCCAATTTCACCTTTGTTTTTTTTTTTTTTTTTTACCTATTAGCTTTTGAAGGTACGCTCTAGATTATGGAGACCTCAACACAAGAATTGTCCAACAAAGTTTGCTAACATCTCATGGATAATTTATTAAAATAATATTAAAACATTAAAGTAATATTTAAAAAGGACCTGATAAGTGGTGACATATTCCAACACTCTACCATAAAATTCACAAGTGTCTGCATGTGGCTAGATCGTAATTCATCGATGGAAATGTAATTATGATAGGAGTTAATGTTAGGTTCATGATCATTGTCTTTCCACTTCCAGTTAGTGAAATCTTAATGTATAGTTTAACTCTCAATGAGTCATATGATAGATGATGTCATAAGGCTCTTAATGCTCTTAGTGGTAAACATGATTGAATATGAGATAAAAGTCTAAGTCTAAATAACGATGAAAATACAAATCTATCCTAGCCTAGAGTAATGGATATCCAGTCCTAGTTTACTATACACACCTTGGGATTATGTGATTGTCACTAGAATTACAAGTAAAATCACTACTAAGCACATCAAGTGAGACCACTACTAGATTATCAAATAATCACACTTCATGCTCAAAACCAATCATACCCAATCTCCTAGGCCTTTGATTTTCTATGAATTTGGGATTTAAAGAAAAAGCTTAAGACTCTTATAGATGTAACATAATTGGGCAATAGTCCTTTGGATGTTCACATTGATCGTGTTGTTACATTTACACCATATTTATGGAGCAGATTTTACGATATAAGATTAAGAAATTAAATTTCCCAATTTAGCTTCTCAAAGATGACTAGAAAATGAGAGTTAAATTATTTATTTTAAAAGGGGCAATGATGAGAAGCATGATGAAGAAAGGTGTTAAAAGAAAAGTGCTCTTTATATAGGTGTGCCCATTTTGAGTTCATGATTCCATAAGCTAAGTTTTTTTCAACCTATGTTATGAAGAAATTTGAGAATTAATTTGGGAATTAATTTGAAAATTGCAAAAAGGTTCATTTGAAATTGTATCTCTATTGGTTCTTACATTATGTCAGTTTATCAGTTTATTAGTTTTAGTGTAGTGGTAATTTGGATGTTTCCAAGAATAATAAATTAAGTGGATAAATTTGTGTATCCATTTTCCCTATAAATATGCAAGAAACTCTGTGACAAACAAATGAATAAATCCATCACATGAAAATCCATTGTTATTTTGTACATTTCAATCTATAGTGATTTCCAAATAGTGGCAGAGAATTAAGTTATAGAGATAAGAACCCTAAATAAAACAAAGGAAAAATACCTAGTTCAAGTGCTCAACAGAATTTGATAAAACATTGGCAAAGCAAGACCATAATTTTGATCCAAAATTAACAAGACTCTTGTTAAATGGTGTTGAAAAAAATTTTAAAAATTACCTAAAAATTCATCGATATTCCTAAAGAAACCCTTGCCATAGAAGAAATTATGGCAATACAAAGTGTGGTAGCAAACAAATGAAACTTCAAAATTTTTAGAAGAACACATGCCTAGCAACTATGAAAGGAGTAGATCTATATGAATCGATGCTCCAAAGAAAATAATCATGCCAAACCTACATGCATCAATTATTTAACATATTTAAAAAAAGCCCTAAGGTAGCGGCTACCAAATATTGGAAAATTGTAGGTTTAAGAACTCCAAATAAAGGGTACCCATCGTGGCATTTTTCCATGGAAATGCCTAAGATTTGGAAGGTAGCCCCTCTCCTACTACCCATGCAAGAGTTCCACTTTACAGGGGATCATGCAATCATAAGGCATTAACACAATGAAACTAGAACAGAGCTTAAATTTGCAATTTCTTATCCACGATGGAGGCAACAGTTACAAAGTAGCATTAGGCAATAATGAGTGTAAAGACCAGGGCAATGCTGGTGGAAGTGCCATGCCTGAACCACAGTAGTAGGATCTACAAGCAAGAAATGTAGGACATACAAGGAATGTGTGCAATGGAGGTGGCACAATAGTGAGCATGATAGCCACATCAACAAACATTGGCATTACAAACCACGTATATTAAGGTTATATGATCTTAATAACAATTTCATTTTAAAACAAAAGCAAATTATCACAAACAAGAAACTAAGGTTTATTTAAATTACAACTAATTTTTTTTTAGAAAAGAAGGTTTACGAGTTCAAAATGGGGAATTTATAATCATTTAATAAGTATAACTTTACTTCTTGGGAATTAAAAATTTCCAATGGAAGTTAAAATCTTCCATGGAGGTCATAAATAGATTTCCTTGATATTTGTAAGGTTGTAATTTACAAGAAGACACTTGCCAAATATGACTTATTTTTCTCTTAGAAGTTATAACTTTTTAAGGAAGTTATTAATAAATTTCCTAGATATTTGGAATACCCTTAACTTCTCATGATTATTGTGACTACCCTAAGGTCACTATACAAGGGCCTTCAAAGGTAGAATTTAAAGAGGAGGATTTTGGGAAACATACAATTAAATATTATTTGTAAGATGGTTTGCTAAAGACATCAATTCGACTACTTTATTTTAATCTTGTGAGTTCATTTCTTCCCATTTTTTTTTAGTTACTTAGCAAATGGTTTAAGCAATATCATGCTTAGCATTTAATTTTGAAATTTTTTCTAGGTTGCTTTTACAGCTCTATTTTTGTGCAGTATTAGACTTCTATTAAGATTTTCCATAAAGAGCTTATGTTGTTGAAAAGCCTCTAGAGTAGTTTAATAGTAATGTCTTAATGAAATTGCTTATTTTGAGCATAGAGAATCTAGAAAAATCTTTGGTATTTTGAGATGACCGAAATAGCTTCATTGTTTTAAAGTGTATTGCCTTGGTATTTCAATCCTGAAATTGTCAAATTTTTAAAGGCTCTATTGAATGCAATCTTTAACAACTATTAACTAGCCAAAATAGAGAGTCATACTTTGTCTTTTACGTAGCATTTTTGGTAGTATAATATGATTGTCTTTACAAAATTATTGGTTGAGCTCAAAGGATTTGGATAATTCATAATTAGATTAAATTGGAATAGCTTTATTGCAAAGTGTTTCTTGCATCAATTTATCTTGCTTAAGTATTTGAAATTTCACACAAATGTTCTTTGGTTTCTTTCTCTTTCTAAGTTCATTGAATCTTGCTCTATTTCTAGTTTTCTTGGGAATTTTCTCTATGGGGGGAATTAGGAGTACATTGGAAAAATTGTGCTCAAATTTTTTTGAATAATTTATTTGTTACATGTAATGTAATATAGGGACTATGTAGACTAAGTGATTGAAAAAAATAGGAATCACCAACAACTCATATTATTTGACAAAGATAGCTGAATCTCTTTTATGATAGCCGATTATAGTTTCATACACAACCCAACCATTTCAACATTTGCAATAGCCAACACATACTCACAATTAGTTTGTTTCATAACTACTAAGTCTATTTGGAGGTATCTAGGCCTTGGTGTTGCTAGAGACCAATAAGGACCTCAACCTTGTTTGAAGAACATCTTTGATTTCGTGACCCCGAAGGTCATTGTGACGTCTGAAAATGTCAATGGTTGGAACACCGAGAGGTCCACGAGCGTATAGCCTAACCCTGAATCTATGTGAGGGCTATGCTAGGGAAAATGGAAATAAGGTACCTTGAATGGTCTGGTCGATCAGACAAGGACTTACATGGTGTAACAATAACCATTTGTAAAAAGGATTTTAGTGAATTACACGTGGAAGCTAGGACAATGAGCAAGAACGTAACATAATGTGAATATGCAAATGCATATCAATAGTAGAAGAACATACAAGAGTAATGCTAAAAAATTTTGAAACAAATGCTAAGAAAATAGAACCAAAGTGTGAAGGTGGAGAAATGCACCACCTGAAGATCAAGAAGCGTAACTTTTGATTGAACAATGTAAAACTGGGACACGATGTCAGACAGGCACAGCAGCAGCATAGTGGTGTTTTCACAGTCTCTGGGACATCATGGACATGGTAATAGTAGTTGTAAGAAAGGCTAGACCTGCTAGGTTGGTAGTTGTCAAGCTCTGTTGGTGCAAGGGAATACTGCACTATGGTACTTGCCAAGGTGTCAAGCTTGGGTGCTCAGGTGCAGTAGTGAAGATGCCAAGAATGCTTGAATGCTCAATGCTTAAATAATTTTCCAACCCATAAAATGCTAAATATTGGGGTATTTATAGGGCTAGGGTTGATGTGAGATGTCGATTCGATGCCATGTGGCTTGGGTGCCACATGTCATGAGCGTGGATAGGTCACACTAACATGTTACACTATGCATGACAAGAATGGGAACCTGGAGACTGCCAAACTATGACCACACCACCTGGACTACATGTACCAAAGTCTGAGAGACCACCATGTACCTACAAATAGTGTCAAAACAAATGCAACTTGGAGTCTACACTCTAGAACTACGTCTTCCTCTTCTTCCGAGTAGGGTCAAGCGTAGGGACAATTTTGGGGATTAATGGAGGGTGCAAAAGCAAGGAAAACTATTGATCTTGGCCACTAGAGGAAATTTGAAGCTTAAATGAAGGTTGATGCTAAGTTCTAGGAGCTTCTAGAGGCATTTTTCACATGTCAAGCTATCTACGCCACATAGCGTGACAGAGCGTAGCATGAACACTTAATAAAATTTTGTAGATTTTGACTTGCTACACCTGTCACATTGTCTACACTGCATAGCATACCAAAGCATAGCATGCATACTTTGATAAATTTTAACAAAATTTGCAATGTTCCTTCATAGCACGCTAACCACACTCTAAAGGGTAATAGGACCAGCAGCCTCAAAAGTCAAAAAATTACCAAATGCATCTTCCATGTCTAAATAGCTTAACAAATCCTTGACCAACACTTAGGCAAAATTTGGTCCTAAAACCTATGTCAAGCTTGCTACACTATGCAGCATATATAGTGTGATAGCTTGAAAGATAGAAAATTTTCCAAACTATTTCTTCCATGCTGAGCACCCTTGATAGACTCTAGCCTAGTGCTTGGGTGAACTGACAACTAGGACATGTGTCAAGCTAGGCAAGCTGGAGAGCATAGTGAGCTTGACAGTTTGGGAGATAGAAAATTTGCCAAATTTTTTGGTCCATCCCAAGCAACCCTTGGCCACTTCTGGCTTGCCACTTGTGCAGACTAGCCATGGATGTGTGTGCTACATTGGCTGTGCAATGGAGCATAGCAGGTAGACTTAAAAAGTTTTTGCAAAAATCAGGACTTCAAGGCTACTACGCTGTCTATGCTGCATAGCATGACACTAGACTTAGAAAATTTTACCCATGCTTTGACACTTAGACAAATCTACCATTAAACTGCAAGAGCCCAAAATTGGTGGTGTTTCATTGGCCCCTCTTTTTTGACATTTGGAAGATTGACTTAAGAGACATAGACAAAGAATACAAAACACCACGATGAACATGACACCAACACCATTCGTCAGTGTCCACTTGGATGATGCTTCACTGTGCTTGAGAGTGCTAAGAAAATAAGGTATGGTAGGGAATAGTTTATGGAGATGGATCAAGGGACATTGGATGGAGAGGATAACTATGGGATGCAATGTCATGATGGCTTGTTGCAATAGCATGATCCCTTGTCAGAGTGCTTGTGAGGGAGTTAGCATGGCCTACTCTTTGGATTTTGACCTTTCATCGGAGTGCTTGTGAGACGATTGATCCAGAGCTGAACCAGTTGCAAGATGGCAACTGTGCTATTTGACTTGGGCACTTGGCTTGTGTCATTTTCTTTTCATTTTTTTATTCTTATTTTTTTATCTAATTTTTTTTAATCTTCTCTTTTCTTTTTCTCTTTTGCTTTCTTTTGTGTTGCTTGATGAACTATGCACCAACATTTACTTAGAGGCAACTGCATTGCATCTGTAGGATAGGTGTTTCCTCCCTAGGATGAGTTGTGTTACATTCGTTTGGGGCTTTGACTAGTCCATAAAGGCTCCCCATGGGATGAGTTGCATTACACTAGTCATGGGTTTAGTGGCTAATTGCAGGAAAGGTTTCATGTGCATTGTGGAAGCTTGCAAGTGGTGTGGGAGATTGCAAGATCAAGAGGTAGAGGTTAGTTTTGGCTAGGTAGGGATGTGCACTCTTAATTATCTAGGTGAGCCAAAGTAGACACATTGGAGCAATGTGGTACCTTGCCACCATGATGAAACACACCCTTGAACAATGCCACCAAGGCTTCATCCTACAAACGCAACACAGAGAAAATAAGAAAAAATAACCACCATGTGAGATGAGGGCAAAGTCTTGTCTACCAGGGGCATTGTAAGGGCTATGAGTGTTGCGTTAGTTGTGGGCACATGTAATGTCCAAACCAGGAAGGCTAGTGTAGGTGTTGGTAGTGGCAAGCTGGGAAAGCTCCAACAGCCACACCAAAAGTGAGCACTCAAGTGGCTAGAAGCAATGGTGATGCAGGTGCTTAGCAGTAGCCACAGGGTGAAGAGCCATGTTGTCGAATGCTCTTCCAAACTCTAATGATGGTAGGGTCAAAGGATGGTAGTGTTGTGGCTATGCCACAATACTACTGGGACTCTAGCAAGTGTTGCTGATGGTTAGAGCTATGACCAAAATGATTGACAATGGTGATAGTAGCTCTAAAAGGTCAACAAGATGGCAAACGACATCTCCAAAAGATCAACAAGATGTTGGGGAAGGTGACGCTACAAATGTCCCAGAGGGTTTTTCCTTGACAATGTGAACTTCATTCTAGAACTACAACACCCCACCCCATCTTACCCGAGAGGTGTGGGCAGGTGACAAAGGATTGGAAGAATTCTCACTCGCTTATTCGCAGAACTATGTATGTTGAACTATAGATGCTGAACTACAAACCCAGTTTTAGGTCTTGGTAGACCACATGTTGTGCTAATTTAAAGTCTTAGCAAACTGTGATCCCAGTTTAAGGTTTGGGCAGACCTTAATGTGCTAGTTTAAGGTCCTAGCAAACCACTATGCTAGTTTAACATCATAGCAGACGGTGAATGGCCAGTTTAGGATCATAGCAGACCATGATGTGGGTGTCAATTTAACATCATAGTGGACATTTGTGCCAGTTTAACATCATATCGGACATCTATGCTAGTTTAACATCATAGCAGATGTGCACTTACTTTGCTTCTATTGTTGGCACAATACTACATGTCAGGTATAGTACAGCTTCAGGTACGATGGTTTATAGGATTGACAAATTCATTGTTGTCTAGATTAGTGAGCTTGAAGGCTCCATTGTCATATGCCTTAATGACCAAGAAAGGCCCTTTCCAATTGGCTGAGAACTTATCCGTGGGCTTGCAAACAACCTTGAGGACCAATACCCCTTCTTGATTGGGCGATGATGTTGATTGTGATGGTGCTTTTGCCATTGCTTTTCTTGATACCACTCAATGTGATCAAGTGTTTGCATGCGCTCCTCCTCTATAGAGTTAAGGTCAATGGTTCTCAACTCATTGTTCTAAACCTCATCAATGAAGCTTAACAGGATCATGTGGAGCAATGGGACCTACAATTCAAGAGGCAATATTGCTTCAGATCCATACACAAGACTATATGGCATTTTACCTATCGCAATTCTACATGTCATGCAGTAGGCCCATAGTGCGTAAACTAGTTGTTCATGCCATCATCACTTGCTATTGTTAAGCATCCTCTTCAGAAGGTTGACAATGACCTTTTTTGTAGCCTCTGCTTGACCGTTCACCTCCAGGAAGTATGGTGATGAGAAGGAATTTTTAATGCCAAGGTTTTCACAGAAGGCTTTGGTTTCTGCACTACTAAACTATGATCCATTCTCTATGACTATAGTCATGGGAAGATGAAATCAGGTCACTATGTTATTGAGAATGAATTTGCAAACTTATTATAATGTTGTCTTCCTAAGGGGAATGGCTTCAACCCACTTTGTGAGATACTCAGTGGTAGTAATGATGAAACTATATCTTACAGAAGACTTAGGCATTATAGGTCCTATGATGTCCAATACCCAATGTTGGAATGGCCATGTGATCTATGTAGTATAAAATTCAATGGATGGAACATGCATTAGGTTTCCATGCCACTAACACATGTCACATGTCCTGACCTTGGAGATGCAATCACACTCCATGTAAGGCTAGTAATAGCCTAAGCATATGAATTTTTCTGCAATTCCCCTAGGAGCTATATGACCTCCACATAATCCCTCAATACTTTTTGTGTGAGTTATAGGCTCAGTGCAATCCATTATTGAAGCGGGAAAAGTGGAAAACATGTTCGATGCTATGCTTAAGGCTAAAGTAGCTAGTGCATCAGGTATGGCATTTTCATTGTGGGGTATATGTTGGACATATACAATTGCAAATTTTTTAAGAAAGTGCTTTGTAAAATCATAGTAAGATTGTAGATGTTGTGCCTTATAAGTGTAAACCTCTATGACTTGGTTAATAACTAGCTGCGAATCACCTTGGACTACTATGTCCTGGATTCCTAACTCTTGAGTTGCTAAGATGCCTCTAAGGAGACCTTCGTACTCTACCATGCTATTTGTACAAGGAAATGCAAAGTGATATGTGAAGGGTCAAATCTCCCTAGAGGGGAATGTGATAATGATAGTGGCACTACCACCTTGTGTGGTCGAAGCTCCGTCAAAATGTAAGACAACCTCAAATTTTGTAGGTACTCGGCTTATATTGTTGACATGCTCATTTGGGAATTCTGAATCTATTGTCACTTCATTGTCTATAGGTGAAGTTGTGAGTTGTGCAGCTATTTCTTGCCCTTTTGTGAATGCTTGCACTATATAATGCAAGTCAAACTCTACAATTATTGCCTTCCACCTTGCTTTTTAACTACTTTCATACATGTTCATTGTAATGGTCCTAAGTACATTTCTTTTGTAGATGACATTTACTTGACTATAGAAAAGGTAGTGTCTCCACTTTTTAAGTGCAAAGACTAAGATAAGATAATTCTTCTCCACATCATTATAGTTCGCTTCATGTGCTACTAGCACATGGCTTAAGTAGTAAATAGGGATCTTGGAGCCATCATCTTGCTTTTTGCAAAGCAAAGAAGCAATGGATGTGTCTGAGTTTGCAAGGTAAATGTAGAAATTTTTTATCTCCTTGCAAAGGGTAGATTGTTGGAAGTTGAGCCAACCCCTTTTTTAGGTTTTCAAATACTTCTTAGTATTGAGTTGTCCACTCAAAGTGGATCTACTTTTTAAGTAAATGTTGCATTAGCTACAACTTGTTAGTCAACATTGCGATAAACTTATGTATGAATTGTAGCCTACCTTGTAACCCGTGTAACTCCTTAAGGTTTGTTAGTGGTGCTAAGTTGGTGATAGCCTTAACCTTGTTGGGGTCCATGTGTATACCTATTTCTGACACCATAAAGCCTAACATGTGACTAGTTTTGATTCCAAAGACACTTTTTGGGATTAATCCTAAGGTCATGTCTAAGGCAACATTTGAGGACATGATCCAAGTCATCTGTGTGGTCATGAGCTACTTTGGACTTAACTGCTATGTTGTCAACATAGTCATTGAGTAAGTCTAACAGATAGTCACCAAAGATGTATGTCATTGCATGTTGATATGTTGCTCCTATGTTCTTTAGTCCAAAGGGAATAATTATATAACAAAATGTACCCCAGGGGGTCATGAAAGTAGTGCTAAGTTGGTGCTCTAGGTTGATTTGGATTTGGTTGTACCTTGAGAATCCATCCATGAAGAACAACAAGGCATGATTGGCCATAGTATCGATGAGTTGGTCAATACTAGGAAATGGGAAATCATCTTTAACGGTTGCCTTGTTTAGGTCCTAGAAGTCTATGCAAATGTGTATGCTTCTTTTTTTCTTGGGGAAAACTATGATATTTGAGACCCAGTCAGCATAGTCAATTACTCAGATGAAACTAGCTTTGTAAAGTTTAGTGATATCATCGCAGATAGCCAACACAACTTCAGGCTTGACTTTACTAGCTTTTTTCTTAACTGGCTTAATGTTTGGAGCTAGGATAATGTTATGCTATATTATACGTGGTTCTAAGCCTAACATGTCCTCGTAGGACCATGCAATTGCCTTGACATTATCACTAAGGACTTTAAAGATGCTTTGTTGGATTTGAGGCTCTAACAAGAAACTAAGTTTCAATGTTTACATGTTGTTATAGGGACTTCTATGAGGGGATCCTTAGTTACATCACCTACTTCTAAGTTTAGAGCTCAAACTAAATGTTCTAGCCAATCTAGTGATGTCTCTAGGGATGTTATGTTTGTGTCATAGGTAAGCAGTTCAAAGTCCAAAAGTTTTGTGTTTATGCATCTTGTGAATTTGCCATAAGGTCCAATCAAGACTAAGGAGGAATGAAGACTCTTGTATGTGTTCATTTTTCAAGAGATCCTGCAAAAAAACCAGAAAAATGTCAAGCAGCACCTATTTTAATAAAGCAAAATGCATAGAATAAAGAAGGAAATGACATGAAATCTTAATTAACTATGTAGTATATAAAATGATTTGTGTGTGTGTGTGTGTGTGTGTGTGTGTGTGTGTGTATTATTTTTTGCTCTTTTCTGCAACCTTGATTGATCATAAAATTTCCAATTTAAGGTCATAGTGAACCATAGACTATGCGTGGGACATGGAGCATCCCATGTTACGCGTGGGACATGAAACATCCCGGGAGGGTGACATGTCATTTAACCCTGAAGGATATAAATAATGGTTTCACCCATGGTAAATTTGTCATTTTCACTGTTAGAGCCAATAGTCATTCGAGCGTAGTGCAGCCAAGGCAGAGCATAGCAGCCACAGAGTGAAGCTAGAGCATGACAACAAGAAAGCTAGAGCATAGCAACTGAAGATGGAATGATGCACATCGAGGAACACCAAGAGACACCATCGGCCAGTAAGCTATCACACTCTACCCTTGTGATTTTATTCTTTCTTTTGCCTTCCCATGCATTTGGGCTTTGGTTTTGAGGTCTTGGTTTCCTGAAAGGTAGCTTGTCATAGGCAAAGACTGCCGTCGCTGTCACCATCACAGCCACTATGCCAAAACCTAGGAGGGAGTGCACATAGTGCATTTATTTTTCCTTTCGTTTGCCCCTTTTCTCTTTTTTTATTTTGGCATCAAGGGTTTGTGGGTGTCCTACACCACGGTGCAGAATAGAGGTTCTCAGTGTCCCACATCATGGGACAAGGTTTTCTTAGCGTGACATAATTTTGTATCGGCCTCCAACACCACAGTGCTAGGTAAGGGTTTCGACACATCCCATGCTGCGGGATGGGATGAGGTTTTCTACAGTGCCCCACAAGCGTTACATGTTATGAGGGTTTAGACACACCACATCCCATGTCATGAAACAAGGATTTTCTGCATGTCCTATGATGCTTGATGGAACAGGGTTTTTTGTGATGTCCCATGCCTTGACATGGAACAAAAGCATCACGGGCGTCCCGCACCATGATGCAGGAAAAGAGTTTTTTTTTGGTGTCCCGCGTCATGACACAAAACTTGGTCAAGGCAGTTCAGGGTCATGTCCATCATGTTCAGGTGTCCCTGTGAATGTGATAAAAAGTTAGGAAATATTTTCACCCTGCTACGCTTAACACTTAAAAAAATTTTGTAAGTTTGATAGTTGTCATGCTCTATGGTAGCATGACCAACACTTAGAAAAATTTTGGGTTGAAAAGCATCACGCTTTGTGGAGAGCATGACCAACACTTAAAAAATTTTGGATTGAAAAGCATCATGCTCTGCAAGGAGCGTGACCAACACTTCAAACATTTTGGGTTGAAAAGCATCACGCTCTACAGGGAGCGTGACCAACACTTAGAAACTTTTTTCAAATTTTTTGCCAATAGCTCTACAGTTGTCACACTCCCTAGCAGCGTGTCCAACACTTAGAAAATTTCTGGTTGGAAAGTGCCATGCTCTACGAGAAGCATGACCAATAGTTAGAAAATTTTTGATATTTTCTTTAAGATTGTAACATTCGAAAAAAAATGTAAGTGTTAGTGCTATGCCCCGTTTGGAACTAGGCACGTTAGATGGTGGTGCCAACATCCCTTCCCTATGGGAAAAAGTGAATTATGTTGCACATAATAAATTTTTATTTCTTTTATCTTATTTTATGCATTATTTGTTATTTTTATTTTCTATTATCTTTTTCTAATACTCATGTTTTCACCATTGTGGCCTTGCAAGATCTTGCTAAAACCTGTTCTCATCATTGTCGAACTAGTGTGGATTCTGTGTTGCATGAGTGATCCCATGTCAAATGTTCTTGCACCTCATGCACATGTGGGACACCAAGCGATCTGGTTCCAAGAGGATAAGCCTTATTATGATTTTCTTTGTTTTACACTACTTATTATTTCATGTCTTAGAGTGCTAACTATTTTTCACATATTGCCAAGTTTTCTATTAATGTAAACGACCTCCATGATGGAGAGGGGGTGCTAGACTTGATCCAAACAGCCCTACAAGAATTCTCATCCACTAAGAATATGCGTGTTGGCATGATAGGACAAGTTGGGGCAAATTTGACAAAATACCCTGGTAGGTATTCCAAATCCTATGAAAAGTGTCAAAGTCTCGACTAGTTGGACATTGAGTGGGCATCTCGGATACCAAGTGTAGAGGAGGTTTTGGTCCCACTACTGCCATTTCACACACTGTTTGTTCCCACATAAGTTATATCATCTATTTACTTTCATGTACCTTTGACTTTATATCCTCATCATGTTACTAATTTTACTTTTTTTATTACAACCGTAGCCAAGTCCAAAGAGGTTACAGTGGTTGTTTTAGGATGCACTGAGGCCAATCTCCTCTTCAAGTATAGTGAGGTTGACAATTCGTAGCGCTGGTTGTGTCACGAGTTCCTAGCAAGGGTAGCCCAAAATCTTTAGTGGATTGGGCTCATGGACCTTTTCTTGGCCATGAACCCAAACATCTCGATAGTAGAGATGATTGCCTTAGTTGATTCTTTCACCGAGAGTGCTGACCATTTCTACACATGAGTTCATAACATGTAGGTGGTCTTTGAGATCATAGATGACCTCTTCTTAGATCTCTTTGACATCCCCTCTGAAGGTCTATTGATAGGCGAGAATACTTATAAGGAGCTAAACCATAGAGCGGGCATTCAAGAGTGGTTGGGCACTGAGAAAGGCCACAAGGGTATACCCATGAAGTAAGTGAAATTATCTATGGCCCAACATCTCTATCCTATCTTCTGAGCTCATGCATTTCCTAAGTTGCTTTCTCAAGGAAAGATCCTTGGGGTGGAGTAAGTTTGGGTAATGAGAGACGTAATAGAGAAGGAGATACAGTATAACTGGGCCAAATACCTTGCCAACGGCCTGCGAGCTAAAATTGTCAAACTTTGCAACAACCTCGGGGCACAATCCCATGTGCATTTTTCCTTCTTCATAGTGTGCCTACAAAGGTTTGTAGAATTCTTGGTGGTTCATGAGAATGGGCTATGAATGGTGCAAGATCACACCTACATTTCCAAGCCATGGATATGCCATTTGTTCCACACGATGCAATCACAGGATCCCCCAAAAGGTTATTGGTGAGTCCTTTTCAGTCACAACCAAGGGCCATGTAGGGCCATCCTATTGTGCACATGACAGTGCTAGGGAGGCACCACCCACAAATATAGGCAACGTAGTAAGGGGGGCATGACTCATCACTAAGACAATGAAGTCAACAATGCAAATCAAGAAGCCCTGCCTCACAAAGGAGCCTGTGCGCAAAGTTGAGGAAAGAGGCAAGAAGCTACGTTTCAAGCTTCACAATTTGTGATTAGAATTAGCTAGTAAGTATGCATTATTTAGTGTATTTATTTTTTTATTATATTTTTTTTATTGCTGAGTGTTCTAACTTAGATTTGTGCAACATAGGCAAGAGGGCCCTTACAGCAGAAGATGAGTCCTTAGAGGACGATGTCCCTCAACCCAAGGGACACATGGAAGATGAGGAAGCTACCGAAGTATTGAGGTAGCTTCAAGAAGAGGGGCTACAATTTGAGTATAGTGAGTTTGATCACTTGTTTGACAACGTGCAGATGGGTGATCCCCCTGCTCTCACCCTTGAAGACTTACTGGGTAGGAACTTTGCATCACCATCTTCATTGTATTCCTTTTTTTTCTATATATATAATTTTATTATTTTATGATTTTTTAGTTGTGTTTTATTTTGACAACCATAAAATGCTTTATGTTATAGTGGACTATGCCTCTACTAAGCGTCCCAAATCTACATCCACTTTCCACTCACAACCATGGGTGGAAACTCCAAACAAGTTCGCCTTCATGCAATGCATAGTGGATGATATGAATGACCACCTTAAATAGATAGATCCTGAGATAGGTATGTTTATTTTACTATCATTACCTCCTTTTCCCCTTTTTTCTCTTTTGTTTGATTTTTGTTTTATTTTATGACTAATGTTTTACTATTTGGGATAACAGGCTTGCAACTTAAATGGGACCCAAGCAAAGCAGTCCAAGTTGACACTGTACCTAAGTTTCCTCTTGAGGTGGAGCAGGTGCCTCATCATATATATGACAAGGCAAGCAAATGTGGGAGTACAGGCATGTGAACGAGGAGCTTTGGAAACAAGTGTAGGAGCACCGAGAATAGAAGGCAAACCAAGTAGCTAGGCTGGAAGATTTATAGTCGCATTATGATTTCTTGGTAGCCCACGACAAATCAAATGGTAGCTGGCATATGGTAGAGATAGACTATGCCAGGTATTGGTCGACTGTTCGAGGCAAGAATGAGGCTACTCACGAGGTCGTTGAACAACGTTTGCAGATGGACCTCTTGGCTTAGAAGAACCAAAATTGGAAGGATTACAGTGCCAAAGTATATGAATGGGGACAAACTTAGAAAAACCACAAGTATTGTTACAAGATGGAATGCACAACCTATCTCAAGAAGTACAAGGATGAATCTATGAAGTGCCGATGTCAAGACATATTCCTTGACGCGATTGGTGCAAAGTAGACTTACGATATGTTTGCAAGCCATCTAATGGTTAGTGAGTCCCCAGAGAGAGAGATTGTTGTTCCTTATGGAGAGCTCACTTCTACAACCTTTTCACTAGGGTAGCCCATATGGATACCCATGAAGAAAGGGAAGATGCTCATAGGTGTTGATTTGGGAGATGAGGATTAGACATGCATGTCAACAGGATGCCCCCAAACATGGATGCATGCCCATCTTAGGTGAGTTTAACTTACCTTATTGTTGTTTATTTCATTATGATTTTGCATATTATCCCATTTATTGACTGGTTTGTTGTTTCATTTTTGCTTTGTGCAAGTTCCAAGTAAAGGTGCGGCACCCAATGGAGCAGTAGATAAAGACGAAGGGGAAGAGCCTTAGTCTTCCCATCATAATGCAAGTTAGAATGTTTTGTATCTAGCCCTACTATTGGGCAATTTTATGTCTTTTCAAATATTCCATATTCTTATTGATGTAACTTTAGACTATGTATTTTATTTATGATTTAATGAAAAACATGACACTTATTTACTTCTCATTTTATCATTTTAACTTGTAATTCAATTGATATTTTTACTTGGAATTTTTGTTGATGTAATTAGGCCCCTTATGGGCCCCATGCCAGTTTAAGGCCATGGCGATAGGGAGATCGCTAATTTAAGGCCATTTCAGGCCCTTGCATAAAAGGAAGTCGATTGCCAATTTTAGGCCTGGGCGGGCCATGCAATAGTTTAAGGCCATTTTAGGCTGCATGGTAGTTTAAGATCATTTCAGGCCACGTGGTAATTTAAGGCCTTTCTGGGTTAGGTTGTATTTTAAGGCCATTCCAGGCTACGATTTTTTTTTATTTTTTTATTTAGAGAAAGAAAGCTAAACAAAATCGTAACTATTGCAAGAAGAAAACATAATGCAAACTGAAACTATACAAGAAAAAGGGGCTAGAGACAAGTTAGGTAGGCAAGCAACTTAAGGACATGCCCTAATTGCATAGATGTTTCCTAACCCTGTGTGGGTTAAGTGGTGCATAAGGCCTAGAAGGCACCAAGCGGTACTCCCCTAGGTCATCATCTACCACAGAAAAGGGCAATTCTGCCCAAAGAGCTTCCTCACAGAGGTCACTCGTCTAGCTTGGCTACTTAACATTGGTTGAAAAACATCAACTTTCATTGCAAACAAGTGGTGTGTCCTCAGAGATCTCCACCTCTGACCCTTGTTCTATGTCTACGTTGTTGATGGTTAGAGGGGCTACATTGTCAGCAAAGATTACCACTTCCCCACTCTCATAAGGGAAGTGTATTTCTTGGTGGATTGGTGAAGAGACAGCCTATAGTTGGGCTAACCATGACCTCCCTAAGATTAGGTTAAATCTAGGCATCTTTTCAATCATGATGAATTCTACATTATTGCGAAATTGCTCCCCTACCACGAAATTAATCGTGACTATCCCCTTGACAACCACACGTGCTCCATTAAAGGATTTTAAACAAGTCATTGTTGTTGGTCTAATTTCATCCACCAGGCCCAACTTGTTGATGACAGGGAATGGGATAACATTGGTTGCTGCCCCGTCATCCATGTGCACCCTCCGAATCTTGTACTGACCTAGGTGAATCATTATGAACATGGATGCAATGGTTACTAGACACTTTACAAAGTCAATTTTGATTGCCTCATCGTGAAAGGTCAAAGGTGTTGACCTTGTCTCTTAGGTTGCAAGAGGGAGCATTATGGCATGAATAGCCTTTTCATTTGCCAACATTTCTTCCTTAATAGGAATAGATGCTAACATGTGAACCAAGGCTTCGCAATGAGTAGGGGAGATCATGATTAGGTTGTACTGGTTCAAAGTTGTATTCTTTTGTTTCAAAGCCTATTTGACCTACATGAGTGCATCCAGAAAATCATTTCCACCATCAACTTGTTTGGTGGTTTTTATCTCCTCATGCATCCTAGGAGACGAATCTCCTGAGGAGGAGACTTGGTTTTTGGTTGAGTAATGGGCCTTCAAGCCTTGATGTTTGCTTGTTAAGCATGCATGTCTATGTTGGTGACCTAAGATGATGAGGCCATGGGAACAACTGACAAGGGGGTAGGCTTAGGGGGACTTAGCTTCGTGCGCTTCCTAGCCATCTTGTCAACTAGATGCTCATCATGTCTCTTCAAGCAGGCAAGTTGTGATGCAGTCTCTACCACCGAACCCTAAGAAGATGGGGGATCTACATGTTTTGGTGTCCTTATGACAAAAGTTGTTTGGGTTGTTGTTGTCGTAACATGTTGTGGGGCCCTAACCACAAAGGGTGTCATGGATGCTTGATGTGATGCCTTGATGATGAAGGGGGCTTGTGGCCTAGTTGACATTGAGGCCCCAATGTCACTGGAGGGCACACAAACCACAAATGGTTCATGTGTTGGTTCTGCATCATCATCAACACTAATAGCATTAATGATGTATCCTATACCACTAGCATTTAATGGGTCCTTATAAACTTTCATGAATTGGTTTTTTGGTCAAACAGTATTACTTTCATCTAGGACCAACTTGCCTTGATCCATCATGCATTGGACATCATCCTTCAGCATTAGTCAATAATTCGTGTCATGGCCATGCAACTGATGGTAGTTGTAGAACCAGCCCAATCTAAAACTCTTGGGTACCAAAGGCTCATTAGACATTCGGAGGACCTCGCAGTACCTCTCATGGCACTTTCATGCATCCTTTGACATTTGCTTGTGCTGAATGCACCTAGCACTTAGCAGTTGGTCCAAAAATTTGATAGCTTGATCAGCAAATGGGTGTATTTTGAGTGATCCTTGCAATAAAAGTTTGGCCTTGGGGAAGCTTGCCCCCTGGCTGCTAATGATGCGGCTTGGTTGGTTCCCACGTTGCAAGAACCCAATGCTTTGTTACTGTTGGTTGAGGCCTTAGGTGCCTTGGCCACTTGCTTATTGTTGTTGGGCTTGGCTTCATCAACCACAACTACCATGGTGGTTTTTGTGGCTTTCTCCTTTTGTTTCTCTCTTTACATGAGAATTTTTATAAGCCACGTAAGTTGGGTTCCTACTGGCCTCTACCACGTCTTGTATGCTCTTTGTCTGAGCAAAATCTTAGCTAAAGGAATGTAGGGCTAAATAATACAACTTTTATTTAATGAAATCATTTACTGCATCCTTAAAAATGGCCAACAAGTGGGTTTCAGTGATAGGCTCATGAATCTCATTTAGGGAGGTGCTCCAACACTATATAAATTTTTGCACTAGCTCTAGCACTCCTTGCTTAATGTTCATCAACTGATCTAGTGTGGCCTCTAACTTTAAGTAGTACTTGAAGTGGGTTACAAATTGCCTTAGCAAGTCCTCTAGAGTTGAGATAAAAGCTCTAGGAAGTGCGCGATACTAGTCGAGAGCTTTGTCGGTCAGGGACATGGCAAAGACATAGATGATCACATGTGGTTACACTGGCAGTAGTAAGCACTTAGAACGAGAAGTGACTAAATGAGCATTTGGGTCACCCTCATCATTGTACTTAGAAAACTAGGGGAGTTTTACCCTTGGAGGTAGTGTTAGCAGAGGAACTACAGGGCTAATAGGATCTTCCTAATAGAAGTTCATTATGTGGACCATCTTTGAGTTGGCCGCTTTAAGCTGCTTAAGCTCCTCTGTGAGAGTTTGGATAAGCTAGAACGCTTGGTCCAGACTCGAGGATGTTGCAAAGGGTTGCATTAGCTATACCATGGGTGGTGCCGTTGGAGCAACCCACAACCTAGTTGTGGGCTGTGACACCGTGTGTGATGCTTAGTACATTTGCTGCTACGTATACTGCGGAACATGGGATAGTTGAACAGTGGGTATAGATGTTGGGGCCCACCACGTAGTTGAGGCTGAGGCTATTGTTGGTGGTGGAACTGAGATGGTGGGAAGGATAGGAATGTGACTTGTATGTGGCTGCGATATGGACATGGTATGCACATATGAAAACGTTGGCATCACAAACATTGGCTGTGAATGCTGAACGGATTATGAAGAAATGATGAAAGGAAAGGAGAAGGAAGGCCCTACACTCTATTGTGTAGGCAAGACCTGGTGGCTAGCCACCATCAACGAAGACGTGGGTTGTGGAAGTGTCACAGCTACCTCAAAGAAGGCAAAGGACTATGACTGATGTGGCAAGAAAACAAAGATAGACTATGGAACTGAGACGTAGAATAGGACATCCCCATTGGAACAAGATTTGAACTCTTCATGCCCATCATGCAGGGGTTCATCATAGTTTGATGCAGTGTCCTACTCTCTTGGCTTGCTCACCCTAATGAGTTGGTCCAAAATCCATTTGAATTTTTCATTGAGTAGTATCACCACATTTGGGGTGGGAATGAACTCCCTCCCATTTTGATGGATAATCTCAAAACTATGCTTTCCCTCCATTTCCTAGTAGTCCAATGATAGGCCCACCTGAAGCTTGGCACATGGAAAGTTGTACCATTCATCATTAAGCTTCATGTGTTTAAGAGATTGATGTCGCAGTCTAAGAGACTGTCATTGTGGTCGCATGGAACTAGGTGGTTGCTCAACATCTTCAACATGTTGAATGGGGTGAGCTACTTTCAAGCTCAAGGCAGTAGCTGAGGTATTAACAAGATTCATTTTCATTACATAGGGAAAGCATGAGAAAAGAAGATTCTTACAAAGACATTTAAATGTAGAAAATTTTAAAGTAACATAGCTAAGTATGAAAACTATAAAAAAACAAGCCAAAAATGGCTAAGTCTAGAAATGCTAAAAAATGGTTATCTCTAATGTTACGCATGTCACGCTCTAAGGTACTGTTATGCTCACAAGGTTGTCATACTCTACAAAACACTTAGAGCTTGATGCAATGGACAATTTGAGCAACCTGTCCTATGGGGTTCTGGGGGATCTATCAACTGGGACCAATCTGCACCAATTGGAACATAGACAACCCTTATGCTAGCCTATGATCTAGCGACTACCATGGCAAGTCCACAAGGATGTTATGTCTACACTTGCTTGTTGCCAAGGACAAGGGTGCAAAAATCACATGGGACTACCCTCTACACACAGAAGGAATGGGAGGCCCTCCTTCTAGTGCAAAAAACTATGACATTCAAAAATGTCAGTGACTGGAACACCAAGAGGTTTATGTGCGTATAGCCTAACCTCGAATCCATGTGAGGGCCATGCTAGGGAAAATGGAAATGAGGTGCCCTAAATAGTCTGGTTGATCAAACAAGGACTTACGTGGTATAACAATAATCATTTGTAAAAAGGGTTTTAGTGAGTTAAGCGTGGGAGCCAAGATAATGAGCAAGAATGTAACGTAACGTTAATATGCAAACGTGTATCGGCAGTAGAAGAAAATGCAAGTGTAATGTTTAAAAATTTTGAAAAAAATGCTAAGAAAATAGAACCAAAGTGTGAAGGTGGAGAAATGCACCGCTCGAAGATCGAGGAGTGTAACTTTTGATTAAACAATGTGAAACTAGTATACGATGTCAGACAAGCATAGCGGCAATGTAGTAGTGTGGTCACAATCTCTAGGACATCACAGATGTAGTGCTAGTAGCTGCAAGAAAGGCTAGGACTGCTAGGTTGAAAATCATCAAGCTCTACTGGTGCAAGGAAAGACTGCACTACGGTACTTGCCAAGGTGTCAAGCTTGGGTGCTCAGATGTGAAAGTAGTGAAGATGCAAGGAATGCTTAAATGCTAAATGCTCAAATGATTTGCCAACCCCTAAAATGCTAAATATGGGGGTATTTATAGGGCTAGGGTTGATGTGAGATGCTGGTTGATTTCCATATGGCCTAGGTGCCATGTGGTGAGTGTGGAAAGGTCACGCTAACATGTTACACTCAAAGTGTTATGCTATGCATAACAGGAATGGGAACCCAGAGACTGCCAAACTATGACCACACCATCCAAACTACATGTGCCAGAGTCTAAGAGACTACCATGCACCTACAAATAGTGTCAAAACAAATGCAACTTGGAGTCTACACTCCAAGACTACATCTTCCCCTTCTTTCGAGTAGGGTCAAGCATAGGGACAATTTTGGGGATCAATGGAGGGTGCAAAAGCAAGGCAAACTACTAATCTTGGCACTAGAGAGACGTCGAAGCTAAAATGAAGGTTGATGCTGAGTTCTAGGAGCTACTAGAGGCTTTCAAAGGCATTTTTCACATGTCAAGCTATCTACGCTGCACAGTGTCATAGAGCATAGCATGAACACTTAGTAAAATTTTGCAAATTTTGACTTGCTACACCTATCACACTGTCTACGGTGCACAGCGTAGCATGCATACTTTGATAAATTTTGATAAAAGTTGCAATGTTCCTTCATGGCACACTGACCACACTGTAAGGTGTAGTAGGACTACCAACCTTGGAAGTCAAAACATTATCAAATGCATCTTCCATGTCTAAATAGCTTGATAGATCTTTGCCCAACACTTTTGCAAAATTTGGCCCTAAAACTTGTGTCAAGCTTGCTATGCTATGCAATGTAGATAGTGTGACAACCTGAAAGATAGAAAATTTTCCAAACTATTTCTTCCATGCTAAGCACCCTTGACAGACTCTAGCCTGGTACTTGGGTGAACTAGCAACTAGGACATGTGTCAAGCTGAGCAAGCTAGAGAGCATAGTAAGCTTGATAGTTTGAGAGATAGAAAATTTTCCAAAATATTTGGTCCATCCCAAGCAACCCTTGACCGCTTTTGGCTTTCCATTTATGCAGACTGGCCATGGAAGTGTATGCTACACTAGCTGTGCTATGGAGTGTAGTAGGCAGACTTAGAAAAATTTTGCAAAAATTAGGACTTCAAGGGTGCTATGTTGTCTACGCTGCACAATGTGACACCAAACTTAGAAAAATTTTGCCCATGTTTTGACACTTAAATAAATATGCCATTAAACTACAGGAGCCCAAAATTGGTGGTGTTTCAGTCATGAGATTGAAGGCCTCCAATGTTGGCAGTCCCAAACGGTCACCAACAGTTCTTTTATAGCTAGAAGCAGGGCTAAAAATTTGTCCTCTAAGTTCATAAGCCTGATAATCCTATCACACCAACAATTCTTTTGTTGCTAGGAGAGCTTAAAAATTTGATACTATTTTAAGTTCATAACCAAATAGATTGATAGTTTGGAAGATTTCAAAGGTTCCAAAGAAATTCTTGATTATAAGACTAGTTATTCATCAGAAGAAGAACAGAATAAGGTCCTTCAGTTTGGAACAATTAGTGGAGTAAGGACCAAAAGGATAAGAAGATCACCCTTTCTATCTAGTTTATTAGTCTAAAAGAGAAGGTCAAAGAAGTATAAGAGTTCAACAATCAAAACAAATTCTAATAGGATGGCAAATCCTTGGCAAAGAGTTACACCATTAGGATTTCAAAACTACAACAATATTCCTAAGATAGTTTACAAATATTTGCATGAGCCTTGTATTCCAAGAAAAGCTTACTTAGTTGAGGAGTACATTCACTTATTTGAGTTAGCTTTAGATCATGCAAATATTCAACATCAAGATCAAGCTTGTAGGTTGTTTGTAGCAAATTTAAAGGATATGGCTTAGATTTGGCATTCAAATTTGCCAAGAAATAGTATCACAAGTTGGGATGATATGAAAAGTCTTTTCTTGGCCTAGTTTGCCAATCAATTGGGTCAACAAAAACTGTACTATGGGCTAGTACAAGAAAAGAAAGAAGTTAAAGAGTTGATTAGAGATTTCAACATTAAATTTCAATGAATTTTTGGGCTCTTTCAAAGATAATATAGACCATCAGATGAAATGCTTAAAGATACTTATCTTAAGGCTATGAATCCCACTATTTCAATCTAGTTGAGAAGGACTCCAAACTTGATAACATTGAATGACTACTTTAGTGAAGCTATAAATTTAGAAAAATAGTTGAATTTAAGTCATGAAGAGATTATTACAACTCAAAAAAGAGAAGAGAAAATGATGATTCCTATGCAAGATTTTGCTCAACTTAAAGCTTTATCAGGGCCATCTCGTGTTAAGACAAAGTAAGAGTCTCAAAGAAAAGAATCTAAAAAAGAACAGTTAATGAGAGACTTGTCCAACAAAATAGTGAAACTAGAGAAAGCATTGGAAAAAGTTAAAGTCAAGGAGGAAAAGAAAAATAGAAAACATAAGCATCAAAATACTAAGTTAGTAGAAGATGATGATGAGAGTGATGTTCTTATGTCTAACTTCCTTGATATGAATTAGATAATGAGCTATCTAGTGTTCATTATGCAAGCAAATCTTCTAATAATAGATCTAGTCACACCTCTTCTCTATCAAGTTCTAAAGAGGATATATCCTTAGATGAAGATTGTAACAACAATGAGGAAAATGGGTATAATATTTGATCAAAGGAAGGTTAAGTACTTCTAGGCCTCCAAACATTATTTCTAATCCATCCACTAAGAGAAAGATTTTTAAACCAAGTAGAAGAGAGAAAAATAAAAGTAGAGGATCAAATAGAGCAAAGTACTCAAAATTAGACTTTTAATAAATGGATGAAGAAACAAAGCTTTTATGGAGATGGAGAATATGATTTGATTAAATATCTTAAACATGTTAGGATAAATATCAACATATATCAATTACTACAAATAGGAGATTAGCAGAGAAAGGCTTTAGAGATCATTAAACGTAAAAAGAGAGTTGGAGAGTCAAAATTAAGCTATGTATCTAACATGGATAAGATAGAAAAAACTGGCTATGATTTTACTCCTGATAAAGAAGCTCCTCCTCTTTCTTTCTTTCTTTCTTTTTTTGATAATGCAGCTAAAGGACAAATATCTTCACAATTGTTTAGTTGATTCCAAAGCTACATCTACTATTATGCCATTGTCTATATGCAAAAAACTTGGTTTGATTCCTAAAAAATCAAATAAAAAGATGTTTTAAGTGGACAAGAGCAAAGTGAAGGTTGTAGGTTAGCTACCCAATGTTTTAGTAGAAACTGCTTCTGAACCTCGTATCAAAAGTAGAGTAACTATTCAAGTGGTAGACATACCATATTCACATAGTCTTTTGTTGAGTAGAAGTTGGAGTAAGAATTTCTCAGGTTCCATATCAATGGATTACTCACATATGTGGCTACCTTGGAAAGGAGCACCAAATCAAATATACATTTATAGTAAGCCTTTGATGAATGAAAACAATACCTCAAATGGAAAGAATAAGGCCATTGAAACAAGAGCTTTTGAAATCAAAATTTTCATACTTCAAGAAGTTGATAACTTGGAGAAATAAGAATCTCAAGATGAGAGCGAATGGGAACTATACTTTAATGGTTCTTTTAATTCCAAAGGTGCAAGAGCTAGAGTAGTTCTAGTAAAGAATAATTCCCAAAAAATAGTGAAGGCAATTCATCTATCTTTTCCTTGCATGAATACAAAGGTTGACTATGAAGCTCTGAGTATTGAAACTAAAATAGCATTGAAAAAAGGAATCAAGGTAATCACCCTAAAGGGAGACTTAAGATTAGTTTGTGAATAGATTAAAGGTAATTGTGTAGTAAAAAGCTCCTTCTTGCAACCCTATAAATAGCTTGTCTACAAAATGCTAGATTAGTTTCATCACTACCAAATAGAACATATAGGTAGAAAAGACAATTATATAGCAAATAATTTGGCAAAGGTAGCTTCATCATTAGATCTGAAAAAGATAGAAGGGTATGAAGGGGTAATAGTTGAGAAAGAACATTAGCCATTAGTACCAAATAACATAAAGCATTTACAAGTATTAGAAGATGATGATAAATTGCTTAGATTCTTGAGAAATAAACAAGAATTTAAAAGTCAAATCATACCTAAAACAGCATCAAGATTTAAGAAAAAATCTATTCCCAAAAAGGTGATTTATTATGAACATGAGTTTAGCAAAAATTGGGTTACCAAAAAATATATACAATATCCAAATGATCAAGCTTATGAAGCAATAAATTTTGGGTCTACAAAGATACCAAAGATGTTAAATGTCACAAAGGAAAGAGATTCAATTTTTTAGAAAAATTTATTATTACTCTAGAAAAATAATTTAGAAAATTTTTCTTGGTCTTATGATGATCTTAAAACTTTTTGACCAGATGTGATGACAAATAAAATTCCTTTGATAAATAGTTGTAAGATAGTTAAACAAAAATAAAGGAAACTTAATCCATCATTTGAGCTAGCCATGGAAACTAAGATCAAGAAGTTATTGCAAGCCTGAATCATATATCCTGTTTAATACTCAACATGGCTTGCTAATCTTGTTCTAGTAAGGAAGAAGAATGGTGATATTAGGCTTTGTGTGAATTTTAGAAATTTGAATGAAGCTTCAAAAAAAGATAAATATCCACTTCCTAGAATTGATGAACTATTGATCAAAAAATCAAGTTGTCAAGTATACTCTTTCCTAGATGGTTTTTCAAGCTATATTTAAATCATGGTAGATAAGGGTGATAGATATAAAATAACATTAATTACCAAGTGGGAACCTTTCACTTACCAAAGAATGCCATTTGGATTATCACATGCTAGAGCTACTTTTCAAAGAGCAATGGATTTAGCCTTTAAAGGTTTAATAAGTGAGTTCATTTTGGTTTATTTAGATGATATCACCATCTTTTCAAAAAGAAAGGAAGATCATATTGGTCATATTCAATAAGGATTTGACAAATGTTGTGAGTATGGTATTTCATTAAATCCTAAGAAATGTATCTTTGAGGTTAAAACTAGAAGTTTACTAGGCCATGTAATCTATCAAGAAGGAATTGCTATAGATAATTCCCTAATACAAGTAGTACAGAATATTGAGCATCCTACAAGTAAAAAGTCTTTTAGAACTTTCTTTGGAAAGATAAATTTGGTTAAGAAATTCATCCCTGGATTCATTGAAATTACTAAACCATTGATACATATGCTAAAGAAAGATGTCCTAGTAGAGAAAACGCCATAATCAAATAGAGCTTTAGTAGAAATTAAAAAATCCATTCAAGAAGCTCAATACTTGGTAAAACCAAAATTGAAAGAAGACTTCTGGTTATATGCTTTTTCTTTAAATGAGTCAGTTGCAGCCATTTTAACTCAAAGAGATAGTAGTCAGGATGAACCGATTGGATTTTTTAGATATCAATTGAAAGGTTCAGAGCAAAATTATTTAGACTTAGAGAAATAGCATTCATAGTCATTAAGGCACTTCAACATTTCAAATATTACTTGGAAAACTCATTAGTTCACATTATGCTAATAGAGCCTATAGTTAAACTATTCTTAACCCAAAATGAAATTAGATTAAAAAGAGGAAAGTGACTTATAAAACTTCAAAATTTTATATTTTCATCAGAAATGTGCAAAACCATTAAAGAAATGGGATTAGCCAAGTTAATGGCTATAGATAATGAAGTATGTGTGCTTAAGACTCATGAGGGAAACTGGTATGATGAAATTCTAGAATTCCTTGATACACAAAAGATTCTAAATAACTTAATTGCAAGTTAGAAAAGAGCTTTGTTCAAAAAGGTAAATAAATTTATGATTAAATATGGAATCTTATATAAAAAGGATTTCAGAGTTTTATTGCAATGTGTTTACAATGATCAAATTGGTTGTGTCTTAGAACAATTCTATGATCATTCTAATTTGTTTTATGAGTCCCCTAAGTCTACTATGCAACATATACTTTGTTATGGTTTCTATTGGCCTAGTATGTACCAAGATATTACTTCAAGGATTTAAAGATGTTACAAATGTTAGATTCATGGGTCAAAAATCAAAAAGGCTATAGCTCCCTTAAAATCGATAATTGTGGATAGACCATTTTAGCAATGGGGATTAGATTTTATTGGCATAATTACTCCTTCAAGAGCTAGACATAAGCTTATTCTCACAACTACTAATTACTTTACCAAATGATCTAAAGCAAAGGCTCTACAGAAAAGTTTAACATCAAATGTGATAAGTTCTTGAAGATGAGATTCTAAGTCGTTTTGGTCTACTTGAAGTATTGGTATCCAATAATGAACCTGCTTTTTAATTTGAAGAATTTATAATATGGGCATCAGGAAAATCCACCTTTCTATGTTCTTCTTCAAATTATTATCCTCAAGGGAATGGCTTAGCTAAATCTACAAATAAAAACTTACTTCCCACATTAAAAAGTTAATGGATGGAAATCCAGGAAATTGGATCTATTACTTGCAATCTACATTATGGAATGACCATATTAGATTTAAGAAGGCTATTGGAATGTCAGCTTATAACTTAGTTTATGGTTTACCTACTAGAATTACAAACAAGATTATAAGTTTGGCCTCAGATTTTGTGCAAAAGTATAGTGAGAAAACTAATAAAGATAAAAGTTTCATGACTTTGTTCATCAAAAGATAAGCTGAAATGGATAAGGCTAAAGATAATTTGTTAAAGAATACTTCTCAAGTCAAAAGTGGTTTGATAGAAAGGCTTTGAAAAGAACTTTGAAAGTAAGTGATCTTGTATTATTATGGAATATGAAGAAGCCAAATAAGTTTTCAGCAATATGGACTAGTCCATTTCTAATCAAGAAATAATTATCAGAGGACACGTATAAGTTATCAACATTAAGTGGGATGGAATTGTAGTTTCCATATAATGTTTTATACATAAAAATTACTTTGGGCAACTGCCCACATCTTAAAATTATATATATATAGTAATATATGTACATATGTAACTATAATAATATTTAGTATACATAGTAGTAAGTAATAATCTTATATAGTAGTAATATAAATAATAAATAATAAATATACATATTTCTATAATATGTAACCATAGCATGTATATCCTATATGTATGCTTAGATAAGTCTATATAATATTATAAAAACATATATACGTTAGAGTACTAGTTTTAAAAATATTTAATTTAAAGTGTTAGTTAAATTATTAAATTTTATATTATCTTAAGTAATCATTACATGTGATGTGTGTAAGTGGAGTGATGGTTAGATAACTACTTAGTGGTGAATTACTTTCAACAACCAAATAGTGGAATTTGAATTAGCCAACTGTATGATGATGGAAACTAAATAAGTGTTGACTAAGCGGAAAAGTTGGTTAGTAGAATTGGTGGGAATTTCAAATTTACCTTACAGTATATAAGGATATGTGAATTGCTTAGAAATACATCATTTCTCAATTCAAAACTTAAGTGTAAAGGGCAA
This sequence comes from Gnetum montanum, assembly GCA_015680685.1. Lineage (NCBI taxonomy): Eukaryota > Viridiplantae > Streptophyta > Gnetopsida > Gnetales > Gnetaceae > Gnetum > Gnetum montanum. Next base: position 238,847 of record MNCI01013699.1, read on the forward strand.
GTGAAATGTTTAAGTGTGAGGTAGAAAAATTGTTCTTAGAGAGAGAGCAACAAGAAGGTCTTTTATCCCATATGTTACGAGATGCTACTCATAGCATGTATTCAAAGCCCAATATAAGGGAACTACCCATGCAGCATCTAGTGAAAGTCCTTTCTCACTTTGGCTTTCAAATGAGTTTAGATTTCTCACTTGTGACCTTTCTATACATTCCAATGTTTGGGGTAGCTTTCATGAATGCACCATCAAAGATGAGTACCAAGGAGAGTCCACTAAAGATGATTCTTAGGGAGAGGCTTTCATGTCTTAAGACACAGAAGCAACTAGTTGAGAAAACCTCAAAAATCAGTAGCCAAAGAGTTGGATGAAAAATAAGCAAAGATAGTTGTTGAAGACAAAGGTGAAGACTAAGTTAAGGCTTCAACTAGGCAAGAAGAAGAAAGAAAAGCATTCATCACAACTAAAATTACATATGAAAGGGTTATGGATATGAGAATCCCTAAAAGATTTACTTAAACTATCATTTTCCAACCTATGAAATAGTTTGTATGATATTGTGTTTGTATAGTTTCCTAAGTTTTATAAGGAATTAGGTTTTTATTTCGTCAACCTTAAGTTTGATAGAAGTTTTGTTCAAAAAAGTTTTCTATTTTTCTATGTAAAAATCTTTCCAATAAAATTATTTTCTCAATTGATGTGCTAACAGGGGGTAAGAAATGTTGTCACATTTACATCATATTTATGGAGTAGATTTTATGAGATAAGATTAAGAAATAAAATCACCCAATCTAGCTTCTCAAAGATGACTAGAAAATAAGAGTTAAATTATTTATTTTAAAAGGGGCAATGATGAGAAGCATGATGGAGAAATGTGTTAAAGGAAAAGTTCTCTTTATATAGGTGTGCCCATTTTGAGTTCATAATTTCATAAGCATGGAATTAATAAAAGCTTAGTAAGGTGTTTTTAGCCTAAGTTATGAAGAAATTGTGGTTTTCCCATGTGTAATGATGGAGGTGAAATTTGAGAATTAATTTGGAAATTGCACAAAGGTTCACTTGCAATTGTATCTCTATTGGTTCTTACATTATGTCAGTTTATCAATTTTAGTGTAGTGGTAAATTAGATGTTCCAAGGAATAATAAAATTAAGTGGATAAATTTGTGCATCCATTTTCCCTAGAAATATGCAATAAACTCTGTGAAAAACTAACGAATAACTTCATCACGTGAAAATCCATTGTTATGTTGTAAATTCCAATCTATAGTGATTTCCAAATGATGGCAAAGAATTAAGTTGCAAAGCTACGAATCCTAAATGAAACAAAGAGAATATACCCAATTGAAGTGCTCAGTAGCATTTGATAAATTGTTGGTAGAGCAAGGTCGTAATTTTGACACAAAATTAACAAGATTCTTGTTAAAAGGTGTTGAAAATAATTAACAAAATTGCCTAAAAGTTCATCAATATTCTAAGAAAAAACCCTTGCCACAAAAGAAATTATGCAATATGAAATGCAGCAACAAACAAATGAAAATTCAAAATTTTTAGAAGAACAGAAGCTCAACAACTATGCAAAGAAGTAGATCTATATGAATCGGTGCTCCAAGGAAAATAATCATGCTAAACCTACAGGCATCAGTAATTTAACATATTGAAAAAAAAAAGCCCTAAGGCAAAAACTACCAAATATTGGAAAATTGTAGGTTCAAGAACCCTAAATAAAGGGTATCCATCATGGCATTTTTCGATGGTAGCACCTGATATTTGAAAGGCAACTCCTCTCCTACCACCCACGCATGAGTTCCACTTTATAAGGGATCATGTGGCCACAAGGCATTGACACAATGAAACCAAAATAGGGCTTAAATCTATGATTTCTTCTTTGCGCTAGAGGTAGTAGTTATAGAGCAACACCAAGTAGTAATGAGTGTAGAGACCAAGGGTGACACTAGTAGAAGTGCCATGCCCAAACCACAGTATTAGAATCCAAAAGCAAGAAATGTAGGACACACAAGGAACGTGCGCAATGGAGGCAACACAACAAATGGCATGATAGCCACGAAGAAAAACATCAATGTGAGACACATCAAATACAAACCACGTATATTAAGGTTATGTGACCTCAATAATGATTTTATTTTAAAACAAAAGAGAATTAGCACAAACAAGAAACTAAGCTTTATTTAAATTACAACAAATATTTTTTAAAAAAAGGAGGTTTGTGATTTCAAAATGGAAGAATTTATAATCATTTAATAAATATAACTTTACTTTTTTCAAATTAAAAATTTTCAATGGAAGTTATAGTCTTCCATGAAGGTTATAAATAGATCTCCTTATATTTGTAAGGTTGTAATTAATAAGAAGACACTTACCAACTATGGCTTATTTTTCTCTTAGAAGTTATAACTTCTTAAGGAAGTTATGAATAAATTCCCTAGATATTTGTAATATCCTTAACTTCTCATGATTATTATAACTACCCTAAGTTCACTATAAAAGGGCCTTCAAAGGTAGAATTTAAAAAAGAGGATTTTGGGAAAAAGAAAATTGAAGATTACTTGTAAGATGGCTTGCTAAATACATTAATTCGATTACTTTGTTTTAATCTTGTGATTTCATTCCTTTCCATTTTTTTTAGTTACTTAGCTAATGGTTTCGTGCTTGGCATTTAATTTTGGGATTTTTCCTAGGTTGCTTTTATTGCTCTATTTTTGCACACTATTAAACTTCTATTAAGATTTGCCATAAAGAGCTTTTGTTGTTGAAAAGCCTATAGAGCAATTTAATACTAATAACTTGATGAAATTGTTTATTTTGAGCATAGAGAATCTATTTAAATATTTGGTATTTTGAGATAAATGAAATAGCTTCATTATTTTAAAGTGTATTTCCTTGGTATTTCAATCCTAAAATTGTCAAATTTTTGAAGGCTCTATTGAATGAAATCTTTGACAACTATTAACTAGACAAAATAGAGACTCGTACTTTGTCATTTACACAACATTTTTGATAGTATAATAAGATTGTCTTTATGAAATTGCTTATTGAGCTCAAAGGGTTTGAATAATTCATAGTTAGATTGAATTGGAATAGGTTTATTGCGAAGTGTTTTCTCATGTCAATTTATCTTGCTTAAATATTAGAGATTTCATGCAAATATGCTTTCTTTTCTTTCTCTTTCTAAGTTCATTAATTCTCACTCTATTTCTGATTTTCTTGTGGAATTTTCTCTCTGGGGGAAATTAGGAGTAAATTCGTAGAATTTTGCTCAAATGTTTTTGCAAAGTTTTATTTGTTACAAGTAACATACTATAGGGACTATATAGACTAAGTGATTGGACAAAATAGGAATCACCAAAACTCATAGTATTTGACAAAGATAGCTAATCTCTTTTATGATAGTGGATTACAATTTCATACATAACCCAACCATTTCAACATTTGCAATAGCAAACACATACCCATGACTAGTTCGTTTCATAACTAATGAGTCTATTTGGAGGTATCTAGTCCTTGGTNCTAGTTCGTTTCATAACTAATGAGTCTATTTGGAGGTATCTAGTCCTTGGTGTTACCAAAGAATAGCAAGCACCTAAATTCTATTTAAAGAACACCTTTGATTCCATGACCTCAAAGGTCATGAGACTAGAGGCCCCCAACACCGGCAATTCCAAATGGTCACCAATAGATAGATGTTACATTCATTCTCCTCCTCTATATCTAAATCTATAAACTCTTCTACTACAACTATTTTTCATTTTTATCAATAAATGTCCTTACCTATTTCCTTGTTCTTTTTCCTCTTCTTATTTTGAACACTTATTCTATTTACTTTACCTTGTCCTCTATGATTTTCAAATTGGTTGTAACTTTTCATTCATCATCTTCCACATCTTATCTACCCTTACTACAATCTTAGTAATAGAATTTTGTATTGATAAGGTTTTGAGTAAAATCAACTTGTTAAAAGCTACCTCTTTTTAATAAATAAGGTTCTAGCTCTTCATAGAGATGAATGATGAAAAAGAACTCATGTAGTTAATCCCATTTTTTTCGAATAAGACTAGGATGATAATGATGATGATAGCACAAGTTATTACCATAATATAGAATACTACCTTTTTCTAAATCATATAGCATAAAATAAATAACAAAATAAAGAATCTAGGTTTAAACACTTGGGTATTACAAAAGGATTCTAATGCATAACTTAGCATTAATGGTGAAAAGCCATGCTCTTCCTATGATGATGAGAAATTCATTCTTATTATTACCAAGCTGAATAACTAGGAAATTTGCTAGATATGATCATCCACTGATAGTGGTCACCACATCATGCAATCTCTAAGTTGATATTATTCTTTTTTCATTGGAAGTAAGTTCTAGGATTTATACATTTGCTAGTACAATGTATGTAATATGGCCTTTTTTGATCATCTAGCTATGTTAGTACTGCACGTAGTGCATGAAGCATTTGTCATTATGTGAAAGGGCTTAGACCAATCCAAAGTTCAAAAAATTGATGTTTCAATTAACTTCTATTTTAAAGTTTTAAATGCCTTCTCACATGACTCTGTCCACTAAAATGATGCATCCTTCTTGGTTAGTTCTACCAATGGTTTTTCTATTTCTGAGAAATTTTCTATAAACCTTCTATAATATCCTATGTGGTCTACAAATGATCTAACATCCTTAATCGTTTATGGCTTCTAGGTGATGTTCTATATGACTCTGATCTTCTCTAGATCTACCTAAATTCCCTTTTGTAAGACTTTATGTCCTAGAAAAATTCCATCTTGGACCATTAGATGGTTTTTTTGCTAGTTAAGCTTTAATTTTGTCTCTACACATCTTTTCAATAAATACTCCAAATGGTCCAATTCCTATTTGAAGTTTAGCCCTTAAATTTAAAAATCATCCATAAACACCTCCACACCATTCCCTATTTATTTTTGGAAGATTCTTAGTACTAGCCTTTGAAAGGTAGCAGGTGCATTACAAAGACCAAAAAATTAGGATTGAATTGTTTACAAAGTTGTGAAAGTAATTGGACTAACTCTGACTGACTACATGACCTGAATGTTGCATTAGAAAATTTATTCAAGTGTTTATACTCTTTGACTTATAACAAAATTGAACACATTACAAAACTATTTTGTATAGATATTGATAAAGTCAATTTGTGTTGCACTGTGATATTGTATCTATGATATCGTAGCAACAATATCATAACCCTTTCTACATTATCATTGATGTGATGTCTCAAGATGTGTGAAACCCTATAAATACTAACACTTGGATGCATAATTCGTAACCTTTTCATTTCACCCTTAACTAAACTCTTGCAGTTTGCTTTCGTAGTTAGCAATAGAGTGAATGCTTGCAATGTGATGTTTAAGTTGTGCAAAATCTTTATTCAAGTGACATGCACTTGGTCATAATTCATGATTTAAAATAAAGATTGAGATTTCTTCTCATTATTGCAGCATCCACTTTGCTTTAATTATCTACTTAGTTTAATTTTCCTACTTTTCTAGTTAATCATTTGTGTTACACTTGGTTTCAAGAATGAAAGTGTAATTATTTTGTAACCTAGTAGTGGTTTCACTTGATTCACTCAGTAGTAAACTCACTTGGTAATCCTAGTAATAGTTACATGAGCCCAAGGTGTGTATAGTAAGCCCAGACTAGATGCTCATCGCTCTAGGCTACAGCAGATTTACATTACCATCATTACTTAGATTTAGATTATTATTCTCAACTTTCATTATGTTCATAACTAGGAGTAATCAAAGCCTAACAACATAAACTAATCATATGCCTCACTAAGAGTTAAACCATACACCTAAACTTCACTAACTTGAAGTGGGAAGACAACAATCTCGAACTTAACATTAATTACTAGCATAATTAAATTGTCCATCCATGGATTACAATCTAGTCATGCATGAGCACTTGTGACTTGTATGGTAGAATTTTGGATGCTCCACCACTCATCATTGGCACCGTTGCCAGGGATGTATCAATGTATGCTAAGTAATTGATCTTAAAAATTTTGTTGTATCAAGAACCGTAAAGCCAATCTTAATAATCCTTAAATAATTCTAATAATACATACTTAATCAAGCATCACAACTATAATATGGCTTTAACATAGAGAGAAAAGATGTCACTTGCCAAAGAGATATAAAAAAGTTATGATAGAAATCATGATTATGAAGACTAGAGTACAATAATGCAAACAAGAGTTTCATATGCTCACAATGATCCATACTATCCTAACTTTACATTCATCCTTCACCAAGATGAACAATTTAGATGGAGGGATATGTAGGGTAACATAATCCTACCACCAAAACACTCCATACCACTAATGTTTCAAGCAGTCCTCAATAAGGCCAACCTAAGTCATGAACAAGAAGGATACTAAGTCACAAGGAACATGATCAACTTATACCAACTAATAGAGGCTCAGGAAAAAAGGGATGCTGGTATGGAAGCTCAACATGAACAAAAGAAGGGAAAGAAAGCCCCTTAGATAGTTGTCCTAGAGAAAATTAAAGATACCTCATTCCAAGCTAATAAATTTTATCAACTTTAGACACCCAACTCTCACACACCAATTATACATATTGAAGATCCTATTAACATAAAGCTAAAGTCAACTCATGCAAAGGACCTTCAAAGGAATGAAAAAGACTGAAGATATAGGTAGAGCTCAAGGCTTAGAGCTTCTAACAGGCCGAAGGAGAATGAATCAAGTCACCAAAGGAGAACCAACTGGCACTATTCTCCAACTACTTCCTCCACCTCCTTACACTCATCTACAAAGTCTAACAAGAAGGAACATCAATACTGAGACCATGACAGGGATAAATGAAGGGATGTTAAGAGACATGAGTATAGAAGAAGATATCCTGATAGTGAAGAGGATGATTATGAACGAAGAAGAGAAAGGATGAGACACGAAGAAAGGGAGCATTATGAATATAGAAGGGGTCATCACTACAATAGAGCCTACAAATATAATCACTATGAAGAACCACCATTAACTACTGGTGGTAGTATGATAAACATCAAGGAAGCAATCTACATTCCAACAAGGTACATAAGGGACAACCGCATTAAGCGACTAGACATGAACAACATGCCTAGATTTAAGGGTGGATATAACATAGATCCACAACACCACCTTCAAGCATTTCACAATACCTGTGCCCTATAGAATATTAAAAGTGACTTGTATAAACTTGAGTTATTCACCTAGATACTCATTAAAGAGGTAGAAAGCTAGTACATATCCTTGGAACCAGAATCAATTCAAAGATGAAGTACCATGCTAAAACTCTTCAATGATAAATATCAAACTTACTCATGAGTGTCAAAATTAAGAAAGCAAGTCCAAGGATGGAAGTAAGGGACCCAAAAATCTCTTTATGTGGTAATGTATATATACTATTTGCTTCTACATAGGGGCCCATGCCATGGATTTTCTTAAAGGGAGCAACTTAGACATATTGTCGATGGGTTCAAGAATAAAATCAGGGAAACCTTTGGGGTTTATGCCCAAGGTAGACTATCCAAGATGACCATACATCAAATTTAAAGACTAATTGACCAAGTGGTGAGAGAAGAAGGAAAGTTGAAAAAGAGAGAATTAGATCAGGAGTACAATCAAGATCCATCTATCTAGAAAAGAGATGTTCAAGTATGTGATAAGCAAGAAGAATAAACCTTGGAAGAGGTGATTTAAAAAAAGACTCTACCAATCCAAAATTCTATTAATGACATAGCACTAGGGTAGAAAAGATGTGGGATTCAATGGACAAGAAGTTTGCTACGGCCTTGAAAATTGTAGAACAAAGAACTGAACAAGCTTTTAGTAAGGGCAAGTAGAAAAAGAAGAAAAAGGACTATTGATGAAAGGGAAAACTTACTTTAGTGGTAGAATCTTCTAATACAAGCTCAAACAAGAAGGAAGGATGTACAGTGTACTAGTATGAAAATCCTAAAGGGTGTTGTTATATAATGGCACATTTGTAAGAAACAAAGGCATATGCACTTGCCCCAAGTTCATCAAAAAGCAAATGCCAAAGCAGTTACCCTACCCTCAAGGTAACTATGATAGACCATCCAACCAACCTATTACCCAAGTGGAGCTTACCCACAATCATAGGAGTAATATCAGCAATAGTGGTAGCAACCATAATCATGGGCAATGTCACCACTAAGACAATAGTACCCATATAAGCAACAAGATGCATATGAATACTATGTTTAGCATATGATATGTCCAAACAATCCAATAGTTCAAACTTCTTAGTACTATCCACCTGAGTACCATAGACCTACAACTCCAAGGATGCATTCTAATCCATATGTACATTAAACAACAATTGGTTTGTTGAGTTAACCTTCTAATACTCTATCACCTGTGTCACCACCTGTAATGCAAGGGAAGCTGCCATCATAGCCATAGTAGAGAAGTGCATAAGGGTAGTGAATATATAGAATGAAGATCATACTAGTAATACTAAAGGCAAATCTAAGAAACATCCCTTCTTTAGGACAAGTCCAAAAAGAGCTTGTAAAGTTAGGACTTCACTTAATCATGTTCCTTATGTGACAAATCTTTCTATGAACACTATGCTTCCACAACAACCAAATTAGAAACTTATAACTATCATACTAATGAATATAGTATTAGATTGGATAAAGGTAGTGATACTTCCTAAAAATAGAATTAATCTAGGAATTCCTCTCATTTATTTACCAATAGCTAGAAACTCATCATGCAAAGCCCTACTAGACTTAGGTTCCAAAGTAAATTTGATATCTCAAGAAACATACAAGCCATGGAACCTACCACCCTTAAAAAAATGCAACACAAGGTTAGAGCTAGTAGACCAATCTATCACCATTCCTCTTGGATAGATAAAAAATGTGGTGACCACTATCAATAGGTGGTCCTATCAAGTATATTTTTTGATGATTAACATGAAGAACAATAACAGGGAATTTTCTGTCATAATGGAAAGAGCATGGCTTGGCACGATAAATACTGAGTTAGGAATGAGAGATTTACTTGTGGAGATCTCAAATTAAGAAAAGCAAGGAACCATACATATGCAAATAATTCCATGCATTAATGATGATAACAAAGGATGCAGTTGTGTACAGAAAGCTCAAAATGTCAACACAATCCTTACACCAGCCCACAATAGATGGGACAGACAACTGTGTACAAGGAGAAACATGGACCACTAAACAAAAAGACACCCAGTTGTTGCAAACTAAGAACCTAAAATTGTCTAAAACATTCATGGAAACATCTAAGCCACTTATTAACTCTGATTCTAAGAAAATGACCCAAACTGAGAACTCACAAAAGAAAATCCTAAACCATAATCATACACTAGCAGATAGAGGAAATAAGGACTTAAAATTTAAATATAGAAATCAAAAAGAAAGTATAATTAGACCTTCTAAAATGGAAAGCTCATCTAGTGCAATAAGATATATGTCCTCAGACAATTAAAATTCAATTACCATCAAGATTCATGGGATAATAACTGAAAAACTAAATCACTAATGATGATAAATGAGAAACATAAAGTGCATCATCCAAGGGATCTAGGGCGCATTTTGCAAACACTCACCCATGAGTTTAGTCATGGGAGAGATACCTTATCTTGATTTAGGAATTAATAAGTGCTTTTCAAATTTTTTATTTTCTAATTCTTTTTGGTTTCTAATTTCTTGTTATGCACATTCTTTGATATGTTTTTGTTCTTTTATAGTTTCTAATTTCTTAATCTTTTATTATTCTTTAATATTTTTTCAAATTATTTCTCTATTTTTCCATTTTTTCTATGAATTACATAATTTGTCATATACATATTTTTGTTGATGTCTAATAAAATACACCAAATAAAGTAAGTTGTAATTCCAATAAGGTGAAGATTTTTCTATATTATCAAATCATAAGGGACTGATTACCTATACAATGAGATCATGACATCCATCCACACATTCCAATAATAAGAGGTTCTTACCATTGCCATTATTATATTCTTCTCATAACAAAACTAAGAATAAACCTATGATCATTATGCCTAGATAGAACAATGAAGAACCAAGTGGGAATGACAAGGGTGTGACATCAAAGGAGCTTGTGGATTCTCTTGGATTACTACTATGAGTTCTATCATGTTGCTAAGGATGTATTATATCCTTGTAGAACTAACAAAAATGGAAGTAAGAGTACAATAAGTGTTGCCTTACCGTGTCACTAGAAAGACATGTTACCCATGCCTGAAGGTAGTGCTTTGGTAAGGTCAACATAGTTAAAATATAAAAATAACAAACCATGCACAAAATAAATTTTTGAAGGTCCCACTAGAAAGACATGTTACCCATGCCTGAACACTATCTATGCTAGGGGTAGGTGGTTCCAGCGTAGTTGAGGCTATACCCCCATAACAAGCCATGAAAATGTAAAATTTGGCAATCTCCAAGGCATTTTTAGCCTTCCTAAGCCAAAATATAGACATGATACAACTTTTTCCACTTGGGAAGTGAGGTAGTAGTAACTTATGAAGCATTTGTTAGCCTCTAAAAGTTAAAGTATGCAAGATTGCAACTCATGGGTTACAAACCTTACATTTACAATGAAACCTTACCTCAAGTTAGATGGTGAAGGTTACAAGTTACAACATGCATTTTCTAGGTGGTGTTTCAATCACTGCCACATCAACACCTTGCTACATCAACATGTAAAGCATGTTCATGATGCCACATTCCAACCTCATTAAAGAGCACATGGCGCTTAGTGCATTGAGTCAAATCATTAAAAAGCATGATATTACAAGAAGTTACTCAATAATTACAAATTAAATAGCTTTAAAACTAAATTCAATGAACCATGCTCTCTTAAGGGAATGCATATCATTAAAGGAGCTCAAAATGTGGAGGCTTTGTAGGATAGTTATCCAACGTCCTATATGAACAAGACACTTGGCAACTATAGCATTTAATATCTATGTTAGTTGTAACTGAATTCTCATAAATGTTGTAACTAATTTTAATTTTCCATGATGTCATAACTACCAAGAACCCACTATAAAAATAGCTTCAAGGGTAGAATAAAGGATAAAAACTAATAAGAAGTATTGAAGATTACTTGTAAGAATGGCTTGCTAACTGCATCATCAATTCAACTACTTTTTTTAAATCCTATGAGCTCTTTTCTTCTCATTTTGTCTTAGTTTCTTAGATAATAGTTTAGATAGTACTATTCTTAGCATTTAATTTTGGGACTTTCTGATTACTCTTATAGCTCTATTTTCTTACAATTATAGACTTCTATTAGTTAGCTATGTAAGAGCTTATATTTACCTTTGAAAAGCATCTAGAGAAATTTAATATTAATATCTTTATGAAATTGTTTGTTCAAGTCTAGAGGGTCTACAAAATCTTTGATATTTTGAGCTTACTTGAAATAGCTTCAATTTTAAAGCCTTTACTTCATGTTCAATCTTGAAATTGTTATACCTTTCTGATAGGTTCATTATTACAATTCTTGACAACTATTAATTAGCCATACATTAGCTCATATTTTTTTCTTTTACAAAGAATTTTGGTACTTTAATAGGTGTCTATTACAAAATTTCTTGTTGACCTTAGAGGATTCTAACAATTTGTAACACTTTGGGTTGAATTGGAATAGCTTTATTTCAAAGTGTTTCCTCATGTTCATTTTATCTCATTTAAATGTTTGAGATTCCACACAAATCTAATTTTCTTTCTTCTTCTCTTTCAAAATTCATTGACTCTCATTCTATTTTTAAGTTTCTTGTGAATATTTGTCTCTAAGGAAAACTAGAAGTAGATTTCTGCAGAACTGTGCTTAAGCATTTTGGTAAAATTTTATTTGTTTTAAGAAACATATTATAGGAACTGTATAGACTAAGTGACTTGATAAAATAGGAATCTTTAATGGCTCATAGTATTTAACAAGTTTAGTTAAATTTTTATTATAATATCCGATTACAGTTTCATACACAAACCCAAGCATTTCAACATTTATAATAGTAAATACACATTTATGCTTAGTTTGCTCTATTACCATTGAGTTTATTTGGAGGTATCTGGGCCTTAGTATTTCTAGAGACTAGTAAACACCTAAACTTAAGTTTGAGGAAACACCTTCATTTCCCATGATCCCAATCATGAGACTTAATGAGAAATGTTACTAATCCCAAATGGTTTCCAACAATTCGATCCTATGCTATCTCGGGGTAGCTACATAGAATAGCCTAAACCCTGACATGATTTTTGACCGTCATGACTTAATGTGGTTTAGGCCTCTCTAAAATTTTAGTGTGATTATGTGGTCACACTTGATTGTGAACATTGCAACCATGGTTGCAAAGACTCTTTTGCCAAGATCTACCAATCACATCAAGATGTTTATGGCAGATGACTCCAATACTCAAGTAGATGTTGAGCAACACAAGATTTATTTATCCCAAGGATGCAAAAATTATCAAATATCTGGGACATGCCTATGTATTCTCAATATAATGCTAATAATATCCTAATGATAAGCCACTGGATCAATAGTCTATTTAAAAACCCTCCCAGAACCTTCTATGTTTTGTAAGGGTAAGCTCTATTTTAAATTGTCATTTTTGTATTTACTATTCCTAAGTTATTTATTCTAATGATTTTCATGCTCTTGCATTGCAGGTATAGGGTGCATGAGGGAGGATTAATCAAAAGTAATCAAGTTCTATCTGTGATAGTCACAACCTCGGAAGTGTTTGCACAAGACCAAATTATGAGATTGGTGATGTTATAACAACTACATGATGACTTTAGTAGGTATACATTATGTTATTCTCAGATTTACCATAAGTTTTTGGCTACTAGGACTACTCATAACTAGTGGAGCCTCCTAGATTTAGGAGTACATGCACACATGATCTTGAAGGCCCTAGTTTTGCCTAAGCCAAGTAAGTAGTTTTGGTTTATGTAAAGCCAACATTATTTAGTGTTTTTTTTCTTTGGTTATTTTAGTTTTAGTTGGTTGGTTGGTTCTAGCTTTATGTTTGTAACTTCTTAGATTTGTATGATCTATCTATGTTGAAAGCTAATGAGCTATTTATGTTAGATGTAGCTCCTATGCATAGGGCTACCTTCACAATGATCACCTTACACCATACAGAGGGAAAAATCATACTTAAGTGAAGTGAAGTAGACTCATAACAAGAGTTTTTGATAAGCAAAGTTCCTAAGGAGATTTAGTAGAGGATTTCTAATGTAGGTTTTCTATATCTATTTAAGCTTTCTAGTCCATCAATGCCCATAATAGAGATGGTAAATGTAATTAATTCCTTTAACAAGGGAGTCAATAAATTTATCTCTCATGTCTATGAGCTCCCTGTGGTTCTGAGCATCAATGAGTGCACATTGGGTGACTTCTTCAATATACCTTGTAATGGTGTCAAGATTTCCATAAGGGTAGGGGAAAAGGTCAATAATAAAGAGGAAATGGAGAAATGTATTAACTCATATAGCAGTGGAACATTGACATTTGATTAATTCAAAGTCAAAGAGGCTAATGAGACATACCCTCTATTTTGCTTTAGAGCATTTTCCCTAGTGTTGTCATAAAAAAAGACAATAGATATTTAACAAGCTTGAACCATGAAAAATGTCCTTACCAATGGTACTGAGTTTAATTAGCCTACTTTCTTATTCTCTGAGCTATGGGATGAAATCCACAAATTCCACAACTACCTTGATATCATATATCACATGCATTTCACATTCTTTGTTGCATATCTCAAAAGATTTGTGGAATTCCTAGTCATCAAAAAAGATGAAAAGTGGATGAGCTATGATCCCTCCCAGCTTTCCAAGCCTTGGGAAAAACACATCGTTCTAGTAATTCATGTCTAAGTATCACTTACAACTAAGAAGTTTAGTGGTGCTCATTGTTCTTCCCCTAATAGCATAGGGATTGAACCCTGTGTCATGTGTATGCAAAATCTTCTGGTAGAGCTAAAGAGAAGATTAAAAGGCCATTATTTGAAGCAAGTGCTCTAGTTGTTGATTAGCCAACACGTAAAAGGTATCAATCAAGTTCAACAAGAAGCATCAATATGTTGTAGGTATGTATGCTTGCATTACATTTTGGTTATTATTTTATATGTCTTTTTTAATTTTTATATTTACATGGTTGTTAATAAAAATATTTGCTAACTGGTTCTCTATTTTTGCCTTTGCCATGGTTGTAGGAGGATAAGAAGGATTGGTAGCCCAGGCCACTATAGAAGCAGAGCAAAGATGCCAAGAAGAAGAGGAGCGAAGATGCCAAGATGAGAAAGAAAGATTATCCAATGAAGCATTAGATATCATGAATGCTATATTTGACAACTTATCTCTCTAAGGTGAATCTTCTATGGATACTCCTCATGATCTTCCAAGTACTTGTTTAGTGTTATTTATATTTTTAGTTTTAAATCTTATATCTATCCTTTTTATTTTATTTTTTTGCAAACTATGTTGATGGTTATACTTGTACTACTTGAGCCTCTTCCGAAAACATCTACATCTACATTTCCAAATGAAGCCTTAGGTTGAGGTTCTAGATAAGACAAACTTCATGCATGGCATGGTGAAGGATATGGTTGATCAATTGCAATAAATAGCCCCTGATGTTGGTAAGAATAGTTAGCATATTTTTCCTTACATTTCCATTTTAAATTTTCATGTTTTATATCTTTTATTTTATTTTATGCCTACATGGTCTTTGAAATTAAAATATCTTTGTTGTTTTTATTTTTTGTAATGTTTTTATTATTATAGTATCCAAGGTTAGATGGGATCATGTGCATAACATTGAGCTCGATGAGCTCCCTACACTATCACCAGAAGTGGAAAATGTTCCATGGAGGTTATATGAGAAGGCTACTCAATGTGCTATCTCATGTGCCATAACATCTTGGGAGTGCCAACACTTGAACCAATTTGTATGGGAGAAGGTCGTGACCTTTGAAAAGCACGTTAAATAGTTTTCAAATGAGAACATGAGCCTTAGGGATCATAAAGAGTTTATAAAGGCTTGTGTAGCTAATAAAGACTCTTTGCACACTAAGGAAATTGAGTGGTCACATACTAGAGTGCCATCTAGAGCAAGGTTACTCTAGCCATGAGCAATGTGAAAAAGGACATGGAAATGCATTTACTATTTCATAAGATTAGAGACTGGAGGGATTATTATATTTGGATACTTGAGTGGGGTAGGAAACAAAAGGACCATAAGCAGTAGTACAAAGTGGAAAAGAAAAGTTATCTAAAATGGCGGCATGAGGAGTTTGTTGAGTGTAGGAAGCTTTACTTATTCATGTAGGGATCAAAATAGAGAACACCTTCAAGATGTTTGCAAACTTAGTAGTAGTTTTTGATTCTCCTACCCTTCAAATCACTACTTCCACTAGAAAGACTATGGCTACAACTCTCTTCCAAGAGCCTAGTGAGTAGACAAACATCAAGAGAAGAAAGATCCTAGCAGAGGTAGATTTAAAAGACGTTGATTAGGCAAACATAAGTGAAGAAAAAATTCTTCATAGGCTAGAGATTAGTCTTTAGAACTTTTCCCCAAAAGATATTTCTCTAGAATCTCCAAATGTTTGTTTTGAAGTTTTAAAGTTTTTATGTTATATTTTGTGTTTACCTTTTTTAGTTTACATGATTTTAGAATTATGTCTTAGCATGATGGTTACTAATTGCTTATGTTCTTGTTGTTTATTGGCCTCAGGTGATGACAATGGCATTGGCAATGATGTAGGAAATGATTCTTCATCTCCTCTAGCTTAGTTTTGGCTATTATTAGTCATGCTGCGTTTTTGTTATCTTGGTTATAACATTGCATGCAAATGTTCCATGTACAATGGAAGCTGCCAAAATTCTATCAACAAACATAACATAATTAACTAGTAATAAGACAAAGACCTAAAGCCTATTTAAAAAATAATCTACTTCATTATAAGGAATTTTGGTATTTTTGCACCTACATCGAACCTGAGACTTTAAAGTAGTGCAAATGCCCAAGAGTCCATGATGATCACCATCACCATTCCATAGCGTCGATCACTAGAAATAACAAGAACTAATTTTCATGCATATTAAACAATGATGGATCTATAAGAGGAGACCGCAGAATACATCTTCCCTCTTATGTTAGAATCCACCCTCATTGTTGCAATTATAGGTTGTAAAAGCCCAAATTTGTATTTTCAGAACCCATTTGTTATAGCACTTCAAAACATTTAATTATAAAATTTTGGTAGTGTTGTGCCACATTTTCTTCTATGTTTTCTACAATTGTGTTTCAATTTTAGTTCTATTTAACAAATATTTTCTTGCTCATTTACATTACATTAATACTTGATAATAGACATTTAAGTCCTAAAGTGATCTACTACACCATTTGAGGTGCTCACAAATCCCTTTTTAGGCTCATGGATCTATAGGTTGAATTGTTCCAATGGGGATCTTCAGCCCTCTAGCACCAAATGTTTTTATCACTATAGTTTCTAGCATTGGAAGGAGGGCCTCCACCTAATTTCTTCATCTAAACCCATTGTAGTGTTTTCCTAATTTTTTGTCTTCAAAAGTTAAATAAAAAAAAAAGATTTTGGTTGTTACCTAGTTTAGCTTCTACATCACAACTAGTTTTAAGCCAAAACAATTTTTTTTCTATGACTATTTACAGTGCAATTTTCAATGTAGCCTCTCTTCACTACAACCTACAACTTTGTTTTTCTAGTCACTATTTGCAATGCAATTTGCAGTGTAGCCTCTCTTCACTACAACCTGCAACTTTGAGAAGATTATTTTTTATTATTGTTACTACAGTGTGTAGCATTCCTGCCACTGTACACTAGAGAAAACTAAATAAAAATGCATTTAAATCTTATAGTTGCAATTGTAGTGTAGACGCTAGAACTATTTTTTTATTTTTAGTGTTAACAAACTTAGGAAATTTCAAACTTTCATTGATGCTACAACTCTCATTGACACTATAATGCTCATTGATGTTGTAACTCTCATTGATGCTACAACTCTCATTGGTGCTATAACTCTCATTGACACTATAACTTTCATTGATGCTATAACTCTCATTGACATTGTAACTCTCACTGATGCCTTAACTTTCATTGATGCTATAACTTTCTTTGACGTTATAAATTTCATTGATGCTACAACTTTTTCCTAGTTAAAAACTCTAGTTAATGCCTTTTTGAAAATCAAGCATGTTACCACTTAACCTGACCATTACTTCTAGCCAAGATGCAGTTTATATGTATGGTCCGAAAGACCTAGCTGTCATTGAGCATAGATAATCACTTAGGCAAAGGGACAAAAGCCCAAACTTTATAGTAATAAATGAAGAATACTATAATTTTATATGTGCCAAAATCCAAGGTAGCCTATTCAACCCATGCATAGAATCTAAATACAAGTGTGATTTTGAGTTAATCCATAGGAATGAGAAGGAGTACATCCCCTCTTCCTATGACAAAATAAAACTAACTAAAATCCACACGCTTATACTTGCCCAACTAATAGAGATGGATGAGCTAAGTAAGGAGGTTAACTTAGAAAGTCATCATGAGGAGCATGAGGAGTTCGAAGCTGAACCAGAACTTGAAAATTTCATCAGAAGCCTTTTCCAATAATCAGCCCCCCAAACAATTGCATACAATTTCACATCTCCAACCTTATCTATGGGACTAGTTCCACAATCCTCAACTCCTCATGTTTATCCTATCATGTTTAGGTCAACACCCATCATCGCCACACACCATACACAACACATGCCTTAATTGACCTCTCTATTCTCGTCCATGCCCTTTGCAACACAGCATCGCTCTATGCAATAAACAACCATATTCTTTACCACATCTCATTCCTACTCTATCCTAGTAGACCCCTTAGTGGGATCACAACTTACTTAAGTGTCTCATACCTCATTTCCCTTCTTTATTCCTTAAGTGCCAATGCAAACCTCATTTTCTTTCTTTAACACTCCTGCAACCATGATCACCTAGCCTCTTCTGTCATTATCAATGTTTATTACACAATCCCAAGCTTTCCAACTACTTCCATACCCATCTACAAAAATGCCACAACTCATGGATATGTCCCAAGATCTAGATCGAGCCTTCTAGATGATCCAGGATCTCACCAAAGAGCTACAAAAGCTCAAAGCCTCTACTACTCAGATGGTTAAGATAATGGACTTCTACCAAGATGATCCCATTAGTTTTGTTGGCCCCTTAATCACTCTTCCTTTGGGCATTCCCATTCTACAATTCACCAAGTACAATGACAAGGGTAATCCCAATGCACACCTCATTATCTTTCATTCTAAGTGCTTGTTGTTATAGGCTTGGCCTCATACCATCATGTGTATCTTCCCTATATCCCTCACTAGGAAAGCTTTGGATTGGTACCTAATGAACCCCCAATTGTTCCCATTTTTAACTCATTGAAGGCTTAACTTTTTATTTTTTACTATTTTACCTTATCAAAGATCATCAATTTTTGTGATAACTATCGATAAGTACTAATTGCTTTATCAAGTCTTTCTTATTGCAATATATCATCAAAATCGACAAATATCAATAAGATATAGATTAGCATAACAGATTTTTATATGTTCTAAAGGTAACCATACTAAAGCTACTATGCATATAGAGAATCAATAAAGATAGTAACCGTGATACAAATCAATAACATTAGACAAGAAAACTCCACACCTAAGAAATGAAGATTTTGATTCATACTGCAGGCATGACCAGAATCTATGGTCAAAGGACATCACCAGCACGATATAGTTTGATACAATAGTACCAATCTTGATTCATTTCCTTGATGGAGGTCAATGTGCCTATTTTATTAATTTTGTCTCTTTATAATGTAAGCTCCTCTAGTATAAAATGTGGAGCACTACACCTAATAAGGGAAATCCTAGGGGATTCAATACCCAAGGAGCATGCCCAAAGTCAATACCTAAGAGAACCAACATCAAGTTGAAATCAATTTCCCTTGAAGAATTATGAAGTAAGGATTCATTGAGCCTTGTGAAATCTATAGACCATTGGAGTTCATTGTTGGACTATTGAGGTTGCTGCATTGTGGAAACAGCAAGGAAAAATCACAAGTGAGGTGAAATATCCCTTGTAATCCTCGTAATCGATGCTTGTATTTATGATTTCAGTTTGATTTAATCATTAGTTTCCACACTTGAACTTAAGATTAGAAGTTAGGGTGAGGATTTATGATTTTACTTATGAGTGACAATCATAAGTGTGGGATTTGATTAGATTTGATCTTAATTATTTTATTGTCTTGATGATCTTTTTATTTTTAAATCATTCCTCCATGGATACAACTCACAGGTTAGTCACATACAAGATGACAATTTTACAATGAAGATAATTATTAAAGTAATTTAGCACCAAACTTTAATTAGCTTCCCAATTTGGTGCCATTGTCAGGGAGGCTGACAAAGTTAATCTTCATCAAGGGTTTAGAATATTTTATTTTTATTTTTATTTTAGATTTCTTTTTAAAATTTAATTGAATCTTTGAAAAAGGTATACATTCATTTCATTTCATTTCATTTTCTTTTGTTTTGTAGTATTAGAAATAGTCTCCCATAATTATTTTTCTTGTAAGAAGAAAAATAAAAAAAAATTACAGTCCCAAGAATCAATTTTCTTAATTCATAAAACTGAGAAAGCTAATAAAAAAGTTACAATTAAGGAAATAATTGCACAAATAATTAAGTTAATATCTAAATATTTAGGATTAATTACTCATGAATGTGCCAAGGAAGAGGGTGCCTGTTAAATGAAATCAAATAAGCAATACAAAGATCTAACATGAATTCAACCTCCTAGAAATACCACAAGTTATTATAAACATACTCAAATTGATTTGAAGCAACCTCAAGAGGAACAAGGACAACCTAGTTTACAAAATAGATTTCTATTCCTATTCCATTAATCATGGACATCCTTGAGAAACAAAGAATTTTAGTCAAATACCATATTATATAAAGTAAAAATAATTAAGGAAAAACCAATAGCCTACAACTTTCACCTTGAAAAATGTAGAGGGCACTAGGAACTTTATTGTTAGTTTGGACTATAAAGAATTTAGTAGCATCATGACTAGAATTCAAGGGAGAAGGACAACTCCTCCAACCTTGAGATAGGTTGGTTTAAACCCAAAATCCATCTAAGGATGAGCCTCAAATTCATAAACAAATAAATTATAGATAATAAAATAACTTTGTTTACCAAACAATATTCCTTAGGTACAAGGTTCCACAAGTTAAGGGGTGAAATAGCTAAGTTTGGCTAATGCTTATAAGTGTATGGTTTGTATTAATTACCTACTTGGATAAGTTAATAAGGTGCAAAGGATGTATTATATTGGGTCTATCATCTATGGTGGTAAAAGCATTTTGAACTCAATCAGTGCCCATGTGAGCAACCCATTTAATTGAAAAATACAAAATGAATTTGAATCCATCAAGAACCTCATGATTGAAGCTGGTCAAATATAAAATTTCTTAAAAAATGAAAAAAATGAAAAATAAAAGAGTTTTGATGAAAAAAAGTAGTGTTGCACAAGAAAAAAGGCCCCACAAGAACCTTCAATCATGAGTGTTGGTAATCATTTATGACCACCAACATTGGGGGCCTCTAGTCTCGTGACTTTGGGATCACTAGAATTGAATATGTTCTTAATTGGGTTTAGATGCTTGCTCGTCTCTAGCAACACCAAGGCCCAAATACTCCAAATAGACTCAGTAATTATGAAATGAACTAATCGTGAGTATGTGTTTGCTATTGTGAATGTTGAAATGGTTGGGTTGTGTATGAAACTATAATTGGCTATCATAAAAGAAATTCAACTAACTTTGTCAAATATCATAAGTTGTTGAAGGTTCCCATTTTGTCCAATCACTTAGTCTATATAGTCCCTATAGTACATTACTTGTAACAAATAAAATTTTACAAAAAATGTTTCAACATAATTCTGCCAATGTACTCATAGTTTCCCCAAAGAGAAAATTCTAGAAGAAAACTAGAAATAAAGTAAGATTCAATGGACTCAGAAAGAGAAAGAAAAGAAAGAAAATTTGTGTGAAATCTCAAATATTTAAGCAAAATAAATTGAAATGAGAAAACACTTTGTAATAAACTATTACAATTCAATCTAACTACAAATTTTCCAAACCCTCTAACCTCAACAAGAAATTTTGTAAAAGAAAATCTTGTTACACTACCAACAAAGCTTCGTAAATGACAAAGCACGAGCTTCTATTTTGGCTAGTTAATAGTTGTTAAGAATTGCATTCAATAGATCCTTCAAAAAATTTGACAATTTTAGGATTGAAATACCAAGGCAATACACTTTAAAACAATGAATCTATTTCAATCGTCTCAAAATACCAAAGATTTTCCTAGATCCTCTATGCTCAAAATAGGCAATTTCATTAAGAAATTACTATTAAATTTCTTTAGAGGATTTTCAACAACATAATCTCTCTTATGGCAAACCTTAATAGAATTTTAATATTGTACAAAAACATAGCCATAAAAGCACCTAGAAAAATCCCAAAATTAAATGCCAAGCATGATACTACCTAAACCATTAACTAAGTAACTAGAACAAAATGGGAAGAAATGAACTCACAAGATTAAAACAAAGAAGCTAAATTGATGTCTTTATCAAGCCATGCTTTTACAATCTTCAATATTTCTTCTAAGTATCTTCTTCGAACTCCTCCTTCACACACCCCCTTGTTCCTAGAACAAACCCCCCCCCCCCCCCCTCCCCCTCAAAATTCTACCTTTGAAGGTCATTTTATAGTGACCTTAGGGTAGTTATAATAATCATGAGAACATAAGGGTATTACAAATATCTAGGAATATTAATTTATAACCACCCTAGAAGTTATAACTTCTATAGGAAGTTATTAAAATTTTGAGCTATGGTTGCCAAGTGTTTTGTTGGTAACAAATATCATGGCGGTTACTATAGGGAGCTACAAAAATTAGAGAAATACATGCCATAATTGGCAAGTGTCACATCCAATAATCTCCCTTTAACTTTTAAAGGGATAACTTTATATATATATAAGTGATGAGGCGCGGTTCGCACAAGCCGCAATATCGCATCCCCCGCGATATCGCGTCCTTCCCTACGATATCGCGTACGCGATATCGCAGTCCACCATCATGTCTATAAATAAGAGGCGGCTCTCCCTTATTAGGGATCCTAGTTTTAGAGTAGCGAAGCTCTAGCAATTTGATCCCTCCAGAGTTAGAATTTTTCCCGTGTCTGCCCGCAGTGTGGTGAATGTAATTGTACGGTGTCTTTATTCGAGTGTGCCGTACTTGGACACACACATGACCGGCAATAAAGATCGAGATTACTTCATCATTGCAGCATTCACTTAGTTTATTTATTTGTTATTTATTTAATGTTATTTATTGCTTTCATAGCGCGGTGTGAGTACGACTTAACTACGAGCATCTACGGGTGTGTACGGCTAGTTAAGGAATCGGTTACTCATCGCGATTAGTTTCTCACCCTTAAACTCCTAGAAGCGGAACGAGTACGACTTGATTACGAGCATTTA
This sequence comes from Gnetum montanum, assembly GCA_015680685.1. NCBI lineage: Eukaryota > Viridiplantae > Streptophyta > Gnetopsida > Gnetales > Gnetaceae > Gnetum > Gnetum montanum. The sequence continues at coordinate 261,583 of MNCI01013699.1, forward strand.
AGTGTGACTGCTTGGTAGCCCAGTGGTGTAGCTAGGGGGATCTACGCTTGGTAACCCAGTGGCGTATTTGGGGTCTGCGCTTGGTAATCCCAGTGGCGTACCTAGGCCTATGCTTGGTAGTCCCAGTGGCAGTCGTGCACGAAGTCCAAGATGTGTACGGTTGATCAAGGAATCGGTTGCTCGTCGCACTTAGGCTAGATTAGATTTTCTTACCCTTTTCCTCTTAGCTTAGATTAGTTAATATTATTTTCCACTGCCATCAGGAGTAGCGTTAGAATTAGAACACATCATACACCTCATCTAGACTAAACCATACGTGACATATGCAAAACTAGTCTAGATGGGAAGACAGCGAACTGCGACCTAAGGCTAACTATCTAGGTGCCACAACTAGTCCATCTGCGGAGTTCGACCGGATCGCGCGTGCGACGCTCGTTTCGTATGGTTGAGTGTAGGGGTACCTCGCCACTCATCATTGGCGCCGTTGCCGGGGATGGTGCTAGTTATCTAGATTAGTTATATCATACAAGGTCGCTGTAAAGAACTTAACGATATATCTCTTAAAAAGAAGTAATTATAAAAAGTCACATAAATTCACACACAACAATGCCTCTCCTACAAGATGATAATAACGCCACACTTAGTGAGGAAGTTCATTGGAGAACCAATGAGCTATATGACGATGAAGATTGGAGTATACAACCTGAAGTGGGAGTTTCCTATAAGAATGAACAAAAACAACGTCATCGTAACACACGAAAGCATAACTTACCCGATGACGATGAACCCCCACTGGCCACTACAAGCTTAACGCAAATACAAGAGGCTGTTCGAATCTCACGTAGGCATCGTAAAGAGAGCCGACTACCCAGGCTCGATTTAAACAACTTTCCCAAATTTTCAGGAGGCTATGACTTAGATCCGCATCAACATTTACTAGCCTTCTACGATGCCTGCACATGGAATAACATTGATAACAGTTGGCAAAAACTGAAGCTCTTTCCTATGACACTCGTTGACCAAGCTAAAGTATGGTATAGATCGTTAAAACCAAATTCAATACGACGCTGGTCAACAATGGTAGAGGTCTTTAACGAAAAATATCAAACCTACGCAAGAGTGTCAGCCTTGAGGAAACAAATCCAAGGATGGAAACAAGAAAAACATGAACCCTTGGACATGGCCTTAGAAAGATATTATTCACTGTTAAACAACTGTCCAGGCCATGGGTTTTCCGAGGAAAGGCTAATGTATCACATCGTTGATGGGCTACGTAATGAAACAAGAGAGACCTTAGGAACGTATGCCCGAGGTCAACTATACAACCTACGAACCCATCAAATCCAAGAGCTTATTAAGCGGGTAGCAAAAGAAGAAGGAGAAATAGCTACATGGGAGAGTGTTGAAAAACATCAACGGGACCAAAATCTTAACTCAACAAAGGTCCATGATCATAACAAGGAGAGATCAACAAATTCCAAGGTGGAAACATCACCTTTGCCAATACAACAATTGTTAGAAGAAGCCGAGGCAAAGATCAATAAGATGTTGGAATGGATGAATCAAAAGTGTGGAGAATATGTCAACAACATTGGAGATAGAGTTTTCACAACCCAAGAAGCAGGACGAAATCATAGACATTCGGAGAAAAAGAATGAAGGGAATAAGCGCTCAACTGCCAATCATACATATGAATGCAACATATGCCTGTACGATCACCCCAAAGGCCAATGCCCAATATTGTTACATCTACATGAGCATTGGGGAAACACGTTACATCCAGAGTTCGTACAGAGATACTGTGTTAGACCACAGTGGCAACAATCCCAGTCGTGGGGGAATCCACCCTTAGACTGGAGGCACCCTTCACATTTTCCGAATCCAAATGCTTATAACGTTCAACATCCTGTTTCTTCAACTGGGCCACCACACTTTATCTCACCACAATACCATTCTTCACAATACCATCAACCCATACCTCCAACACAACCACCACCTTGTGCACCTTATCCTCCTCCTAACTTTCAACATTCTTATCCTTTCCCTCCTTCCACAATGCCACCAACTGTTCCTAAGGTGTTTGTACCACCGCAACCCACGAACAACACTTGTGTTGCTGCTACTAACTACAGTGAAGAGCCTCCTCAACATCAAAGACGTCCTTTCTTTAAACACGGCCGTAGGAAGGGACAACATAACTCTGAGGCCACTGCATCTTCCAACCCAGCACAAGTCCAACAATGTGGTGCATCCTTACCTTCGAACCCAGCGCCTCATGTACCTTCATCAGGGCCACCAACTAACACTCCAACAACCACAAGGCCCAATGAACACAACCATGGGAGGCATCAGTCCAATCCTTGCATACCATCTAACGGTCCTAACCATCATAGTGGGTCAACTCGTTATCCGGGAACTACATCGTATGAAGTGCCCCACTGTGTTTATTACAAAGTGCGTAAAATCCAAGGGGATAAGTTTGGACCGGTGTCAATAATTCCAATATGCAAGGATCCTCATTCTTCATTTATTAATCCTTGCCATACTCAACCGTTTAGTTATGGGGGATATCCCCCATTTCAGTAACAAGCAGGATTAATAAATGTTTTTAATTTTCTTTAATTTTACAACTTTTTGTTTTCCAGTTTTTCATCTTTTAACTTTTTTGTTTTATCTTTTTGTGTGTTTGTATTTTCATGTTTTTGTAAGTAATCTCATCTACGAATAAAACACTCATGTGGATCGTTGGTTGAGATGTGTTTTATGTTATTAAGTCATGAGTGATCAATTATTTGAAACAGTGAGCCCACTACACCCACTCATCCACTCTATAAATAAAGAGGTTCTGTTCGAGGGTACAGTGATATTCTTGAAATTTCTAAAACTTAAAATTAATTTTGTGTTCATTGTACCCAGAATGAAGAAGGATGGACCAAGAGGGAATGATTAGGGTGTGACATCAAGGGGACTTGTGGATTCTCTTTGGTGACATCTGTGGGAGTTATCATGCAATATGGTTGTACTAAGATCCTTGTAGATCTAATGAAAAATGGGAGTAAGAGTAATCAAAAGGGCACTCGAAAATCAAAAGCTGTTCTAGGGGGTCCCACTGGAAAGACATGCACCCATGCCTGAAGGTTAGTGGCTTCTCTAGATTCAGCAAAGTGAAAAAGAAAAAAAAAGGAAAGAAGAAGAAAAAAAAAAGAAGTGCCATAAAACAAAAATCACTCCTCCCTTGTACTAAACGCCAAGTGATCGTACGCCTTGTTGTTATGGTACTCTCATAGTTGTTCATCATGGGATGAAACAATGCGATGTCACTGATTAGAAGGATGGACTTGGTCCTGATCTTGGAACGATGGGTTAATGACACATTAATCATGCTTTACACGCAGGATTCATTGTGCCCTGCGACAGTTACCTCATGTCCCGATCTCTACGATCCCTTTCTCTACTTCATCTCATCTCACTGTTCGTGTAATTGTAGCTCGTGTCCCATGTAACATAAAATTTTCATCTCATTCCGGTGATATTTACATGTGTGTGTTTTGTGGAGTTAGTGCAGATTACATTTAACCCTTCTAGTGCCCACGGACACTTTAAGTGTGATTACACAAGGGCATAATAGGTTGAAACCTGCTTTGGGGAGGATCCACTTGTGTAATTTTGTTGTAATCTTCATTAATTCTCTAGCTAGAACACACAATTTCTTACCCTCAACTTAGTTTTTCATAATTTTCTTTCCCATTTATTAACCCTCAAAACCTTAATGTTCCAATGTACCATTACATTCCCTTTTCTTCATAACCGCCAAAGTTTTAATTGTTAAATTCACATCTTTTTCATTCAAAGTGCCTCTCGAATTCATGTAATTACCCTTGAATATATTAATCCTTGTCAATGTCCTCATTTTACAGATTAATTTCAAGAAAAATCATTAAAAATTCGGTCTTTTTCAGGTGTCTCACTATAGTTGGGACGAGATATCGCGTCCCACGTGATATCGCGTACGCGATGTACCGTACGCGATATCGCGTCCCCTTTTCCTATAAATAGGAACCCCCGCCGCAACACTTGGCTTCATTTGGCATTTACGCGGGGGAAATTTTTGAATTTTTTCTCTACGGCTTGCGATTGAGTGACCCTTGCTTTTTCACCTGTATCTCGTGTGCTAGTACTCCGATTTTAATTCCGTTTGAACCTACTTGAACCCAAAGTGTTCAATTTAGTCGTGGGGGAGAGACACTTGTCGAAAAGTGCCTAAATTTTTTGAAATTTAACATCGCCCAAAGGACATCAATTAGGGTAATTAATGCTAACACTTAGAAACATTGTGCCAAACATTATATAACCCTCAAGTATACCGAGAGATTAAAATGAAACCCCACCTAAGTCATAGGAATCGTTATCATAATTTTCGGGCACAATCACACAATAACATACGATCTTTAATTAAGGCAAGTAGTAAGGTATAACTTGATTTCCAAAACAACCTTACTAACGTTGGCCCGTGTGATTGCAGATGGCCCCGAAACGCTCACAGCAGAAGAGTCCTAACCAAGGTGGAGCGAAACAACCTAGGAGAGGTAGAAGGCAAGGCCCTACTAGACAACATAACGAATAGGAGATGCACTCATTCAGCATCCATCAAGAAGGACCTTTCACCAGACGATCTGGGCAGGTGGAAGGAGGAGCTGTTGCGCCTGAATTGGGACAACAACTCACGTTGCCCTTGGAATGTATTCAGGCTATCCACACAAAGTCCACGATTGCCTCGGTGAATGTGGAACTCAACTTCGAATCTTTTGCAGAGTTCGCTCCTGAGGCTGTTAGGGATCACCTCAAAGGGTCTCCCTTATGGCCTATCCTCTCTGAAAAAGGTGCCTAGTACTTAGGAGAAACGTATCTATTTTGGCACAATAAGGAGCAAGGCACCACGGTAAATATCGATGATGTGACAGTAGATTTTTCCGCACAGGCAATTTTGGAAGTGTTAAACCTTCTGAATTCAGGCCCCCATGTTGCTCAGTTATCCACCCGATCAGACCCTGATGTGTGAAAGGATTGGCTAAAAAAAGCTTATGGCAGAAATAAAGCTTTTGGTGAGCTGACAACGGAAGAGAGAGTTTATTTCAAAATTGGAACTTATCACCTCTTCTCCACAAAAGGTTTAAAAATAATATCAACATATGTGGCAAGAGGATGTGCAGTGTTGATGGGAAAGGTTAACGCTAACCTTCCTCATCTATATTTGATGGAGATCCTAAGGCGATTCGAAGAATGGAAGACAGGGAAAATGGCACTCCCTTTTCCCTGCCTTATCAGAAAACTGTGCCAACGGGCTAGTATTCGGGGATATACAAATGATGTCCTCCGAAAAGCCCAAAATGCTTCTTATGCTAAATTGTTAAAGGCGCTAGCTCCAAGAAAGAGCACTAGCGAAGAGTTGGGACCAAATGAAGAAGATGAAGAACAGATGGCTGGACCCCCTGCAACTCAACTTGCAGGACCCAGTCAACCTCCAGCCACAGGTCCCAGCCAACAACAAGAAGCAGGACCCAGCACAGGCCAGGATCAGCCACCGTTGCAAGACTATAGACCGTCGATGAGCCATCTAAGGGCCATTGCTGAGACGGTCAGTTGGGGAAGTCGTGATGACGCCAATCTCTTCTGCGTCATTGATGATGCCAGCCAGCCTACGATTTCAGTGGATCGCACAAGGGGTGAGTTGTCAATGCAAACAGGAGGAGGGAAAAGCATATGGTGAAGGGGCCACTGTGGTGGTCATGCAACACCAGGATGCCATGGGAGTAGCTGAAGTGGTCGCTGACCACATCAAAGGGTCTTTTAATGTACCTATTGTGCCACCGGCAGATCTTTCAGGAGCACAGGATTCTCAAACTATTGCCAGAACCTCAATGACTCCTGCAGAACATGAGGATGTATTGGATAGATTGCTTCAAACAGGACAAGTTTTAACGTCCCTGTTTGACATCCCCCAGGATGTAACGGCAATTCAGTCAGACCTCATTTCCACAAAGGGGAAGTTGGTCATATCCGAAGTAAGGGCTGAGCATGCTGAGGCTGAAGTGCAAAAATTACAAGAGCAGCTCATCACCTTACAAGCAGCACAGCGGGATCCCTTGTGATTAGTTCCCGTAGACCAGTTAGACAATTTTAGAACCGAGCAGCTAATAAAATTAATTGTAGAAAATAAAAAGGTGGCAGAAGAAAAGGAGACGGCCACTTGGGATGCCTCCACAGCAAAGGCACAAACTCATGTGCATCTTAAGGCACTCAAGGCCTTGCAAGAAGAGAATAAGCAGTTGGTTGCAGATAACCTGCGGTTGACTTCTATGGAGAAGCAAAAGAATGTTCTCGATGAGCACTTTCATCGGCTGCGAGAACAATTCATTCAAGTCAACCAAGATGTAAGCCATTTAGCCAGAGAAAATTGAACCCTCTCAATGGAGGAGGTACGTGCTGTTTGACAGAAATCAGCCATCGAAATTAGCGCGTGGTAGAATGAGGCTAAACGACATGAGAAGCTGAAGGAGCATTTACATGATCAGGTGGGGATGTATAAACAAATCCTGGAGAAGGAGATCCATATGGCCAAAGCTTAAATCAAAAACATCAGTGCCCAGAATACTGATTGGGGAGCCATACTAGACACTTACGCCTACGCCCACCAAGCGGAAATTAAGAACCGAGACCTGCAGATCCAGGACTTAACTGAATATATGGAGTTGGCAAACCTTTGATATGCCAACTTGGCCATGTTAACAGCAGGACGCCTGAGGTCAAAGCTTGAGTAGCAGGTAGCTTCCACCCACATCAAATATGAAGCAGAATTTGCAGAGCGAAAGAAGTTGGCTGAAACACTAGATGTCGCAAATTCTGAACTCGCGGTGGTAAAAGAAAGCTACCAGGGACATAAAGATGTGGCAACCAACTTGGCTCGACGGCTGACAGAACTTCATGAATACAAAGACAGAGCCAAAGCCTTTGAAGAGGAATGATGGGTATTCGCGACATGGTACGTCAAAGCTAATCAGATGTTCCCACAACTACCCTGTCCGTGGGAAGTACCGACTCCATCAAACATCGGAGCATTAGCATGGATGGCACAAGACCCTCGGACCGAAGAGGAGAAGCTCCAGGCTATTCTTTAGTGTCATCAACCTTCAAATCTTGGAGCACGTGACAAAGGAAAAGCACCCATGGAGGAGCCACTGCCACCAGGAACTACATGAGTTCCACATTTTTGTAGTTGTAGCATTTTTTCTTTGTGTTGTGTCTTCCCGCACTGCGGCATTAGTCCATTTCTTTTTCTAGTTAATAATCCCATACCTATCCACTATGTAATCACTAAAGCTTGTTCTCCTTGTAACTCAAGGACGAGTTTTTATTCAGTCATGGGGGTATGATGAGACGCGGTTTGCACAGGCCGCGATATCGCGTACACGATATCGCGTCCTTCCCTACGATATCACGTACATGATATCGCAATCCGCCGCCATGTCTATAAATAAGAGGCAGCTCTTCCTTATTAGGGATCCCAGTTTTAGAGTAGCGAAGCTATGGCAGTTTGATCCCTCCAAAGTTAGAATTTTTCCCATGTCTACCCGCAGTGTGGTGAATGTAATTGTACGGTGTCTTTATTCGAGTGTGCCGTACTTGGACACACACATGATCGGCAATAAAGATTGAGATTACTTCATCATTGCAGCATTCACTTAGTTTATTTATTTGTTATTTATTTAATGTTATTTATTGCTTTCATAGCGCGGTGTGAGTACGACTTAACTACGAGCATCTACGGGTGTGTACGGCTAGTTAAGGAATCGGTTACTCATCGCGATTAGTCTCTCACCCTTAAACTCCTAGAAGCGGAACGAGTACGACTTGATTATGAGCATTTAAGTGTGACTGCTTGGTAGCCCAGTGGTGTAGCTAGGGGGATCTACGCTTGGTAACCCAGTGGCGTATTTGGGGTCTGCGCTTGGTAATCCCAGTGGCGTACCTAGGCCTATGCTTGGTAGTCCCAATGGCAGTTGTGCACGAAGTCCAAGATGTGTACGGTTGATTAAGGAATCGGTTGCTCGTCACACTTAGGCTAGATTAGATTTTCTTACCCTTTCCCTCATAGCTTAGCTTAGTTAATATTATTTTTCCACTGCCATCAGGAGTAGTGTTAGAATTAGAACACATCATACACCTCATCTAGACTAAACCATACGTGACATATGCAAAACTAGTCTAGGTAGAAAGACAGCGAACTGCGACCTAAGGCTAACTATCTAGGTGCCACAACTAGTCCATCTGCAAAGTTCGACCGGATCGCGCGTGCAACGCTCGTTTCGTATGGTTGAGTGTAGGGGTACCTCGCCACTCATCAATAAGAAAAAAATGCATGTGCATTATGAGAAATAATAAAAAAATCTTTAAATCTTTTCTTCTTATGCATGAAACCTTGCTCAATTATTCATGTAATAATTGATATGTTTTCATACTTGGGATCTCATCCATCAAATAAGGTTTAATCATTATTCCTACAGCACATGTTGCTTATGTCTACCACCATGTCTGCTATGTGAGATTCCATCATGAAAATTGCCAAAACCCTTGGCAATGCACATTGCTTGCTACACCTACATTTTGGGCTATTGTTGTCATTGCCAGTTGCTCCCCTATTGCTACATCACCGTAGGCCTCATAACAACTAATCAATGCACTCGTGCTACCTGTCTTCTTGTCTTTAACATCATTGCCACTTCTATGTCAAGGGACTTGAAACACAATGCAAATTTGCATGTTATAACCAATTTTCATCATGTAGCATTTACCCGATAAAACCCAAGGCAAAACTTCATTGTAAATGTGAAAGATTGTAATNCCCCCCCCCAATGTGGAGACTGCATGCAAAGCATGAAAACCTTTCCCCCATAGTGTGGAAGTTTTCCCCAACGCGGAGGCTCCACCCCTAGCATGGAAGCAACATGATCAACATTTCAACACTACAATGACTCCAACATTAACTATGCATTCCAACAAGGATGGAAAAAGGCTTAGCATGGAAGATCTACCTCCAATGTAGAAGGTGTGCCCCTATTACTATTTATAGTAAATGGAATGGCCATGGGGGTTTGACACTTACTATATATGGTAACCCCCCAAATTTGGACATCCATCTCACTTGCATGAGGTAGAAATTTGTAGCAATTTGCAACCAAGTTGTCAGCTAATTTGTAGTAAAAATCATGGCCCAAAACTCCAATACCATTTTAAGGTTCCACACTTTGGCGTTTTTGAACACATAGAAATTTTGGCCTCTAAGAGCTCTTGCAACATTGCAGAAATGTAGTTTGTTGAAGCTTCCCAGCATGGAACCCCTATAGCCTTGTTCCCTTCTTGTTTTTCCCCTTCTAGGATTCCCAACTCCTATCATGAAGCATTTTTGTAGCCAAATCCTCTACTCTTCTCACCCCCTAGCAATGACCAAAGTTGCAGATCTACAGTTTATAATAGAGAAGGTCTGAAAGCATCAAGAGTGGCTTAGCACTAGGATTTTGGAGTTGATCACATCATCTTCAATGAGCTCTAAACTCCTACCCTAATGAACCCCACTTTGCTCTCTCAAGCACATTTCTTATACACATTTCTAGAACTCATTCTTTATTGTTTTTTAATAAAGTTTTAAAGTTTCATTTTATGTGCAATCTTCATTTGCTTTGCACTTTCCAGATTTGTAATTTTTGCATTTTATTTTCTCAACCCCCCATTTTGCATTTTGTAAGTCCTTGGGTGATCTGCCAAACTATCCAGTGTACCTTAAATCCCATTTTTTGGAGGCTGTAGGGTTCTGGGTTTCAATTTTCCAGCAACCAAATATTTCAATTGTTATAGCTTTATGGTGCTAGAAAGAGGGCTCCACCCAAATTCTATGTCTAAACCTTTTTGCCAATTTTTCGACCATAAAACTAATGTTGCAAATCATCCCTCCCACCTACCACACCCCCCCCCCCCCCCCCCCCCCCCC